>OZ010573.1:110502067-110557067 GCA_963932145.1 Acanthosepion lycidas
CCTATCCCCTGCCAACATGTTTTGACGTGCCATAACTAAAATCTCCGTCTTTGTGGCAAATGCGAGATAGAGAGAGAGAGAGAGAGAGAGAGAGAGACAGACAGACAGACAGACAGAGAAAGAGAGAGAAAGAGAGAGAAAGAGAGAGAGAGAGCTATGGGAGAAAGGTTTATTTTCTCATTTCCATTTCCCCATAATTATATCCGTGATATTTTAACACCAAAATTCACGTATGGTACGGTATACCTGAATGGAAAAAGAATGACAAACATTCTTTTTACGGAGAAGTCGAAACATAACAGTGCATATATTAGGTTGGTGCAAAAATAATGTCGTTTTCTCACATAGTAACATATGTTAGAAAACGAAATTATTTTTGCACCAACCTAATAAACATATAGGCCTGTACCACACAGAGAAAGTTTAACATATATGCAAAAAATAAAATAAAATAAAATAAAACAGTGCAAACAAAAAGGGGAACCTTACTTGTAATATTTTCTGAAAGGAAAACTGCAATTATAGCGGGTTTTCTATAAGATTAATTTTGTAAGACTTACTGCTGTGGGCTTGGGACGTCCTTCTTCTCTAGGTTCTATAGTACAACTAGTCGTCGTCACTCTATCTTCTTACGTTACTAAATTGTCGTTATGTGACCATCGATATTATCTCAACGAAATTGTGACAACTGCCTTTTGTTCCTACAGTTGCTTGTATCTTAAGAGTATCATGTCCTGCCAGAATATTATTCAAAGTTGTCTCCTGCAATTCTCGCAAGAGGAAGGCAATGTGCTGTTCCAGCTGAATACGACTCTGATAACTTCACCAGATTCAACGCCAATATGAAGTCTATAGAATATGTAGGAATAAAGCCTGGATCTTTCACTTAACCCTCGTACAATTCTTACTGTAAATTCTCAAAAGTTAGAAGAAGCGAGGTCTAATTTTTCGAAGGGTGGTATTAAGCATCGATGAGATGCAAGTCTTTCTAAGTCGTTTATATTGGAAGCTTTATAATATATCGGTTCGAAATAAGTCATCCTTTAATCTGATCCAGATAGCTTACCTTGACTTTAATCTTGAGTTAACATTAAACACATTTAGTGTCATATTCTTCCACGTGCCAAGTCTGTTCAGGACGTGAGGGATTATGACTCTCCATGGAATCCTATCCTTTCTTGTAATAAATTTGTCTTTTTACTGTGCCACCCAATCGCTATTCTGCCTTTCATCTATATAAGATCGTTAACTCTCAAGCCGTCACTTCCTTACACTCAATGTCTTGTGAGTGTCTATCATCATTGTTAGTTGTATACCAGATGAGGACAACAAGAACACTGTCTAATTATTCGGGGAGCAATTGGCAAAAAAATTGGAATGAAAATACATACAATACGACGAATTTTTGAAATCAAGATGTCCTGCTTAATCCATTGCTGACTTCTACAAGAAATATGTTTTGCCAAGGGGAATATATTAAAGTCTAATGAATAATACTAAACTAATGGTAGGTTTATTTGGAAGTATTAAATATTTTATTTCGAAAAATAGTATTTGGAAATACTTATGCTTTGGAAAACCTTTTTCAAAAATGAAATATACTAAAAGTCGTTTAACAACGAGTTAGTGTGATAAGCGCCTGGATGATGTTTTGCTCATCTTATCTACAAATATTTCAGCTGATGTAGAGAATTTATCGAAAAATAATCAGAAACAAGTGTCTATTTAAATAATTTGCCATTCATTACTGTATTTATATTGTAGTAAGAAATTTGCATGTTTTTTTGTTTGTGTAATTTGTTATCCTGCTATTCCTGTAGCAGAATAATGAACTTTGTTTAAATAATATAACACTAAGTTATTTTTCTCTTCAAAACTTCGGAACAAGATAGTCTTTTGAACAGAGCTCCCTGGGACAGAGACAATTTATTATTGTACATTTTATATCATGGCCTCATTCGAGACTACAGGTGATTTCTGGCTGGTTCTCTCCAAATGGTTGCGGATTACTGTTCTCGACGATTCAACCAATTCTATCTTATTCATCATAGAAGTATCCTTTCAGTTTCCATTTTCCTTAAAAATTATTTGTTACTTATATGCTCTGTTACTCTTAACATTCTTTTATAGAAGCTTATCAATGAAGACATTGTACAGTGTTCAGTAGTATGAAAGAGTATTTATATTAAATACCATTTCTGCATTCATTTTTTCGCTTCTTATGAACATTTGTGTATATTTTATACTTGGATTTTTTTGTGTATGTTTCTTAAGACTTTGAAGAAAGTATTGCAATGCAATTTCAATATTCGGTGTGAGAATTAACGTCCTCGATAAAGGATATATGTATTAACTTTATTTAGTCATCTCGAATTCGTAGAGAATATCTTGAGCTGTATAATCTTCCTAACGACTATGCATTATTTTCTCACAAATGATAGTCAGCACTGTCTTTAGTAAAAAGGTTGGTATTAAAAATTAATTAAAATTTGATGTTGGCGAAAAGTAGCTAATATTTTACATTCCACGTATATATTTTACAGATCTATCTAGGCGAAGAATGACTCACATACATATGTGCGTATATGTACGTGTGTGCGCGACTGCTTCTGTGTGGGTGTGTGGGAAACAGATAGAATGATAATCTGACGAAAGTGTGTATATATACATATATATATATATATATATATATATATATATATATATATATATATATATATGAAATGGACAATGTCCGACACTTATTTTAAGAGATATATATGTTTATACATTCTTTTTTATAGATACAAATATTTAAGTAAATGCTATGTTTTTATAATGTTATTAATACTGTTTATTATAAAAACAGAGCATTTACTGAAATATTTGTATCTATAAAACGAATGTATAAGGATAAAATGTCTTTATATATATATATATATATGTGTATATAGATACAAATATCGAAGGACCTTTTCACTTTGGCCTTGGATTTCGCCCGGGAATACTCTAATATTTCTGAGTGTGAGGTGGACATCATCATGAAATGCCGAAATTCTGTTCTAATCTACAAGGATGAACAGTGGACCAAAAAGTCTTACAACAACAATTTTGACATTTCGTTGGGTTCTTTGGATTCTGCTAGGGCTTCTGACCTGGTTGGATTATTTCTGTTGTATCATTTAAGTGCCTTTGACTGTCTGGATTCCGATAGTATAGGATTGTATAAAGATGATGGCTTATTTGTTGTTAAAAACTCCACTAAAATTAAGGTAGACCGTATTAGGAAAATGATTCATAGGGTATTTAAGGATTTAGGTCTTAGGACAATAGTCACTACTAATGTTAAACAAGTAGATTTTCTAGACGTCACCCTAAACCTTGCTAACAACTCTTTCCAACCATATGTGAAGGTTAATTCCAATCCGATATACGTTCATTCAAATTCCAACCATCCCCCTTCAGTTATCAAACATATACCCTCTTCCATTGGATTTAGAATTAGCACTAACTCTTCTAACAAAGATGTTTTTAATAAACATAGTGACTTTTATAATTCTGCACTTAAAAATAGTGGATACAAAGATATCACTATTCAATATAAAAACCCTGTTAACTACAACCATAATAAGAATAGATCTAGAAAGATCATCTGGTTCACTCCCCCTTTCAATATAATGATTAAATCTAAATTAGGACGTATGTTTCTAAACCTCATCAAGAAACATTTCCCTAACACTGAAACTAACCCACTTAGTAAAATATTTAATCCTAATACACTTAAATTAAGCTATAGTTGTGCAGATAACCTAGAGAAAATCATTAAAAAACATAACAACATAGTCTTTAACAAGTATAGGGATTCAAAAAGCTCGATTACTCAAAAGGTTACTGACAGTAATACTAAATATAATGACACAAATAATAATTTATGTAATTGTAGGTATCCTAATAATTGTCCACTACAAAATAACTGTGGAATTAGTTCTGTAGTCTATCTTAGTACTATCTCAACTATTGAGAATTCAAATATAAAGAAGTTTTACATTGGTAGCACAATGAATACATTCAAAGAACGCTGGTGGGGGGGGGGGCATATGCAATTTTTCAATAACTGTGACTATAGGTACATGACTTCATTGTCCAAGTACTTTTGGAACCTAAAAGAAAAGAACAAAACACCTACGGTTAATTGGACATTGATTAAGAAAGCCCGGACATGTAAATCCCTATATTCCCCATGTTACCTGTGTCTTAACGAAAAGTTTGAAATAATTAGATTTAAAAACAAGGCTGATCTCTTAAATCAAAGATATGAACTAACGGTTAATTGTAAACACTGTTATAAATTTAACTTATTATAGGGGTCTTATACTTTAAATGATAATGATATGTAGCTGTAAGTTTAATAGATTATAACTTTTATTGCCTGAAGGTCAATCTGACGATATGAATGTGTATGGTATAACTACATAATATTATTCATTTTTCTGTATGTGTATGTATATATATATGTATATATTTATGTGTAGTTATGTGTGTTTGTACTGCGAAATGTGTATGTTTGTATTTTAATGTATTAATATGTTGCTAAGTTTTGTATATATATATGTGTATATATGTATGTGTGTGTATTTGTTTGTGTGTTTATAGATATATGTGTGTATGTGCGAGTATGTATGTATATATATGTATGTGTGTGTATATATATATATATATATATATATATATATATATATATATATATAAAGTAAGAAGGTGAAAAGGAGGAGAAGAAGAAAAGAGGTTAAAAATATTGGTGTATATGTGTATGTATGTGTATTTGTATATGTGGGTATGTATCCTTATATGCATGTATATATATATTTTTATGTGTGTATATATGTAAGTGTCTGCATGTTTATGTAGTTGTATATATATGTATGTGTGTATGTGTATATATATATATATGTGTGTGTGTAGGTGTATGTGTATGTGTGTATATATATGTGTGTGTGTGCATGTATGTGTGTGTACATGTATGTGTATGTGTAGGTATATATATATATATATATGTTTGTATGTGTATTGTTATATTGTGTACCTAAATTTATTTACGTATATTTATGTTGGTATGAATGTGTTTTTTTTTGTTTGTTTTTTTTTATATATGTATGTTAGGATACGTGTATTTTTGTGTTTGCATGTATATCGAGGTATGTCTATGCCTATGTATGTGTATGTATGTCTGTATGTTTATATATATTTTTGGTCAAATGTCGTTGCATTTATGTGTATGTATGTATATATGTGTATTGATTACTATAGATAGGTATTTTTATGTAGATATTTATGTGTATGTATATTTCTGTATGTGTGTATGCATGTATGTATGTGTATATATATGTATATATATATATATATATGTATATATATATATATATATATATATATATATATATGTGTGTGTATATGTATGTATGTATGTGTATGTATATATATATATATATATATGTATATATGTGTGTGTGTGTTTACTTATGCAGGTTTGCAGTTGTATATATGTATGTTGACACCTACTGTATATGAAATTGTTTATGTGTACGTGTAGGTAGGGAAACTTGGGTATGTCATTACGGCCACATGGGTTAGTATATATGTGTGTATATATGTTTATATTTGTGTATTGCCGTGTATATATATGTATTTATTTGTAAGTATGTGTGCACATATTTGTGTGTATATTTGTGGGTACATATGTGTATGTGTGTATGTATGTGTATGTGTACTTGATACCACGGAAATGTATACGTATGTATATGTTTATGTATGTATGTGTAGATATTTCGGTGTGTATGTATGCATGTATATTTATGTATGTGTGTGAGTTTGTTTGTATGTGTATGTATATATGTATATGTATGTGTATATGTATGTGTATATTTATATATATGTATATATGTGTGTATATGTATGTATATGTATATGTATGTATATATCTGTGTATATGTATGTATATGTATGTATATATGTGTATATATATATTTGTATGTGTATGTATGCGTATATATGTGTGTGTATGTGTGTGTGTGTGTGTATATACTTATATGTATATGAGGTGGACATCGTAGTTACCGATGGGTGTTGACTTTAATGTCCGGTTTTTATTTTTTATTTTTTTTTTTTTACATACACTATTTTAATATATTAAATAATATTAATTTTAATCATTTTTATCTTTGTATATTTACTCGCTTAAGTTAGATTTCAATAGGTTGTTAACATTCATGCAATGACATTTTCTGTCTTAAATATTTATCGGTTGGGGTATCCAACTGTCTGGGTCAATGTCTGTGGATGTGTGTGCATGTATTTATATGTATCTATGTGTATGGAAAGTGCATTCACTTTTAATTATGTATGTATGTACGTGTTTGTTGGTTTCCCTTCTCGCACTTCCCCCACCCGCCACTTTTTTTCATGACAGACCGTGGAGATGTTCTCTGTCTTGTCTCTTTTTTTGTGTGTGTATGTCTTGGTGCTTATATATTAGAATCTGACTGCGTTTGTTTTACGTGTGAGTTTAGGACCCCATTCACACACCATGAGGATTAAAATGTATACATTGTAAAAAGACCGGATATTGAATATAGCTAAAGTAACTTCAATGAAAAAATAAATTGAATAACATATATATTTCTTCTTTTCTCCTCAGTAATTTTATAGTTGTAAACTTAATAGCGAATAAATGTTAAATTTTGATTTTGTAATTAGCAGTTTTAAATTTTAATATTAAATTTTATCATATAATTTAGTAATTATTCGTTGGAATAAATTCTTTTTTAATACTAAACATCTGAATAGATATTATAACATGACTTCGTTATCGAGCTTTTTGAATTTTCCTGTACTTGTGTTTTGATTGGTCCATCTAGCCTTTGTAACAACGTTTTCCCCTTGCGTAGGATTATTAATTAATTTGAAACTTTTAAAACCATTTATTTTACATTCAACGTCATCACTTGATAAGACACCGAAGGTGTTGAAACAAAATGGCTATTTTGTAGTGATTTTATAACATATTCATGTTATAAATTTTTTTTTTTTAAATAAATAATTATATCTGCTCTACTTTGTATTGAGCGCTCTTTTAAGAATAGTAATTGTTGGTTATTGGAATTCATTCCATATACACCAATCATATACTTGTATATATATATATATATATATATATATATATATATATATATATATATATATATATTAAACCTTAAGAGCCAGATAATCCTACCGAGTTTTCGCTAGTATTCCCTGGCGATCAGCGTCTGTGAAATCTCGGCAGGTTTATCTAGGTCTTTAGGTTTCATTAGGTTTGCTCTACTTAGACAATTTGGAAAAAATCTAACTAGACCTGTTAGGCTTCGCCAATAGAAATGTATCATTAAAAAATAATTCCTTTTAAAATGAAATTATTTGTCTATTTCTGAATAGTATTTTATTTACAAATACATATTTTTCCTGATGAGTCCTATTCATCGATGAATTATTTCAAATTTCTTTCAAAATTATTTAATATCTGTAAAAAGATCAAATATTGATTTAATTTTTACAGTTTACCAAGCATTCGAAGACTATTTAAAACCTTAAAATATATTTTGATTGTCAGAATTGTTTGGTGAAAATAATATTTTTTTTATACAAGCTGTGATTATTAATCAATAGCTTGTGGGGAAGAGGTGAATCCATATATTTGCCAAGTGTACACTGTTTAAATTATTTAGACTATTATCCTTATCTTTTTGCCATATTTATCACAACGTTTCGGCCGATTTACACTCTGGTCATCTTCAGGTGCTTTGAATGTCGAACTGAACCCTTTATTTCGCTCGCTAGGGCAGGCTGTTATAGTTTCAAATGATGTCAGTTATCATTTATCTCCTGTTAATTGCCGTCTCCAAGTTATCCACTGCATTAACCAAGTATTGAACTCATGCCACTTTCGGACCTGTCGCTGGATCTAATCAAGTGTATTTCCGCGTAAGTGAATAGAAAAATCTGACTTCGATTTCGAATTTCTACCAACCGTACATCTATGCTTACAGCACATGCTATTTTCCTTGTGTGTTTCCCGCGTGTTTCTCTATCATGATATAATTTATATTTAGTTGAATATAAAAATAATGAATTAAGTGATATAGTTTTCGAACGGTGTCACCTATAGATGAGCACTTTTTACAAGGGTAATTGAAACTTAGTTTGCTGTGAGGTCTCTTGTATTTGAGAAGGTGAATCATACCAAACTTCAAAGCGTTTTTCTTTTTTGATATGATGAAAATTTTAGTTAGATTCAATCCCTAGCAAAGACACATTCATTAGGCCAGTAATGTCAAATTCACCGCTTAAAATCCAGGCTTTTCTACTCAAAAAAGTATATATATATATATATATATATATATATATATATATATATATATATATATATATATATATATTACGACTCAAATGTGTTTGCATCTAGAACATTTCTAGAATATACAAATTTAAACAATTGTAACGGTTTGTGCAAACATTCGAATAAATTGATTTAATTTAAAATATATGTGCATGCTGTGAGACCTCTCGTGTATGAACAGGTGAATCATGCGTGTAGTTAACAAGTGAAATTTAAGAAAAATTAAAAGATCAATTTGAACAGAACTCTCACAGCACCAGCAAAGAGATTTTTAAGCAAACTGTCGTTGAAGAAGTATCGAAAGCAACATGAAATCGCATCCTCCGTATTATGGCAAAACAATGTTCTCCAATATCATGCTTTCCGTTGAGCGAAATGAATCGCCTGTAGATGTCAGGTTAGAATGGGAAAGCAATTACTTAAAAGTTGATTTCCAAAGAGTAATTTGGGCAAATGAAACCCAGCTACATTAGATATCTCCGATGTTTTGAAAAGCGGTTGGTTCATTCATGGTGAAACTACTCGCTTGCGTTTTAAATGCCAACAAGTCGGTGGTGGATTGATGTTCTCGGATGGAATTTATGTTTCGAAATTAATTGAACCATTTCTTGTGCCAGCAATGAAACTGAATTCAGCTAATTATTGCAAATGTTTAAAAGATAATTTCATAAACTGATTGAATTAAAAAATGATGAGTTACGTAATAATCTTGTTTATCAGCAAGACAATGCCCACAGTCATGCGACGCAATTTCACCAAAGAGTGGTTGGCAAACCAAGGTTTTACAGAGGACAACATTATGGTATGGCCACCACAGATTCACGATTTAAACCCTATTATGAACCTCTGCGCTGTGGTAAAGCGTTGCGTTTATGAAGATGGACGGCAATTTTCTAACAAGGATCACCTGTGGAAGTACATTTTGAATGTTTGTTCTAAATTTACACCCAGTGAAGTTAGAAAACTCCCTTCATCAGTCGATATTGAGCTTCTTAAGAGTGATGGTCGTAAAAATACATTTTAACTTTGGACCTTGTGTTTTCATACAATGATAACTAAACAAAGCCATACCAATTTCATTGGCATATAATACATGATACGCCTTTTCATTATTTGTACAATTGATTTAAACAAGACCTATTTTTTTGCATTGAAATTAAAGTTTGCAAAACTTTTGAGATGGTATGGATTCCTCAAGTAATAAATAAAAATCAGGAATAAAACTAATTTTTGTAATTTATTCTAAGCTGTAATGTTTGGGTATTGGGCGAGCAGTAAGGAATTAAAATATTCAACTTTTGTCCATAAAAGCATATTTTATTAGAGAAAATGCAAAATATCAATATTTGCAAATTCTTTTGCGTCACTGTATACATATATATTGAAATGGGTTAAGTCCGACAATTATTTAGTATATTTTCTGTTTTTAATTTAATTGTATAGATACAAATCATTTAAGTAAATGCTCTGTTATTTTTTTTTTAATTAAAGTGTTTTAATTATATTTACCGGCCTGAATATTCGAGATATTTCCTAGAAAATATCCGTTCACCGACAGGAATAAAAACTGTATTCCTACACGCAAACCATCATTTGGCCTGATGTCTATGCCATTCGGCTACAGAGAAGCGTCAGCTTAGCAATCAGTGAATTACACACAATCTTCTAACATTTATCTCGATCGACAATTTCTTCTCACAAAACGTACATTTACCTAAACAATAATAGCATATTATGAGACGAATTAAGTCCGATAATTATTTAATATATATAAGCGTCTAGGAAGCAATAAAGAGAAAATATATTAAATAAATGTCGGACTAAAGCCATTACATAATTTGGTGCCATTGTTTACGTTAAGATATTTCTTGTGAGCAGAAATGATCGATAGAGAAAAGTCGTCGAAGACTGTTTATCAACAGTACTTCGGACTTTGCTAATCATGAAGTTTCTGAGTGGAAATCAATTATTTAAGGAGTGTCAGATAAGTATTGATGACGAATAAAGACCAGTACTGAATCTAATCTGTATTATAGTCATAATAAGGGTATTATGGTTAAAAAAAATGTAACCCATGCATTGGGCGTCTATCCCTGGACGTAATGGGATCACGTAAGTACCTACCAGGGTCCTGGCGTCGCAAAAGAATGTGACACAATGTCATGACTTAATGTGGGTTTAACGGACTACCGCGGTAAAAGTCCCAAGCTTCTCAGCACTTCACCTTATGAGAACGCCACAGGTGTCGGGGAGTAAACCCAGCACACTCCTGATGGAAAGGCAATGCAGAAGGGAAGTCTCCCTGTGGTTTTGGTTTAATTTTAGAAGAAGATTAATCCCAAGCAACGGGTAGAATTTCATATACAAATGGGATCATATACATTTTCATGATTGATTTGTATTTTGAAGTTTATCGACATTGTGTGGGTTACTTAAAGTAGATATATATTTAAGATTGTAAGTATAATTCTTTTCTTGCGAGTGGATATTGCATTAAAAGTCTTTTGGGGATAACAATAATTGTTCCGTATAAAAGTCCTATTCTTTAACTGATAATGCGTGGACAAATTGATGGACTTATAACTTTTCCAAGTATATTTGCATGTAAGTGAATGATTTTGGCTTTCCGTTTCATATTCCAACAGGGAAAGGACAACTCAACACCGCCAAATAAACACCGCCGATTTGTAGCCGGTGTTGAGTTTGAGGTGTTGAGTTTTTCTGCACATATTCCGAGGATTAATCCATTAAACCATTCGCACATCAAAAATTTAAAGATGTGCACTATGAAATCCGTAGAAACATCTTACTATGTTTGCTTTTGTCCATTAATTTTTCTTAGAACTTTGGCAATATGCAGATACATTATAATTACCAGTAATGATTTGTAGGGAATTTTCACAATAAATGTGCTAAATTACATATAGTTATATGATAATATAAAATTTGTCAGCGATTGGATCAGAAAATGAAGAGAGCTATGCGTGATTGACATGTAACAGAAGGAGTCATTCGAAATTAAAACAGAGTCAGCGGCGGTTCATTTCAATTTCATAACTGGATTATCCCTGTCTTATTCTATGTGTGCTGCAGAGGAACATTATGATATCAAGTGTGTGGTAATTCCCTAGCAAGTTGAGGCCTGCCTTAAACAAATTAAGTCGACACTTTCATCTACTCTGATTTTCTTTCACCTTATCAAACGACTAGAGCGGTTGGATGAGGGAACGATGGTGAAAGTTAAAACTTTTAGTCCAGAACCCACATGTTGTGGGTGAATGTATTCTCATAAAGGAAGCGACCAGCAAAGAATGAATTACATTCTTGGATACGATTAAAGCCAACGACCTCGAATATAAATTAATTGCTAATAAATATTGCTCTTATTTTAACTAATACTTTTAGAAATATCCCGTTTAGTCTATTTATTGATAACGAAATTTCAGTTTTAATGTAAGCAGAGTAAACCGGAAAGTAAGACATGGCTTCCAAAAAGACATTCGTTCAAAGCCCACGTAAATATCGAGATAATAAAGAGGAGCCTAAAAATTAATCGTTTACATATTTTCCCTTCGAATTCAGATAATGTACGAATTCTTTCTTATTACCGCCAAAATTGCCTTCCAAAATGATTTAAAAAATTGCTGAACGGTAGAGAGAAAATGTCGGCTGAAGGACTTGACATTATTTAACAAGTAAATGAGCATCGTATTCACTATAACCTTAACGCTCAAGGTGAAAGCACAATATATTTTTTGAAAAAAAGACAAAGAAAATTGAAGGAGTTAGAAAAGATGGAGGCGATTGAGAACCCACTATTGTTGAAATCAGGGGAAGCGCTAATGAACGTGATATTTGCTATCGTGGTGTCATTTGGTCCCTGAAAATGTCCGCCGAATATTTCTCGTGTCAGGATATTATTTATCATAATAATATTGTGAAAATAATGATGACAATGGCGAGGGTAATATTGATGCTATTGTTGTTTATATCGGACGCCATGCCTTTGAGGTGGTGGCGTTGGTAAAGCTTTTGTTTCTTTTTGCACGGTCAATATAATAATCAAGTACATATTTCATAATTTTGTGCTTTAATTATGAATTCAACCTCGATTCGTGTGATCTTTTAATTACATTCATGAGATTGGCAGTTCTGACATTTCTCTTTGCAAGAATTTAATTGTAGGCGCTTGGAATTTTTATTTTTGTATTAATTTGGATTCGCAGTGTTTTCTTTAACACTCTATTCTTTTATCACACACAAAACCACTTTATAACAGCTCTGTGCCGTAATAAATGCACAATAATAATATGATAACAAGAGTAACTGTAAAAAGAAAGAAACAGATATTGATATCTGATAAACAGGAGTGTAATATTCATTTTGGCAACGAGGGCACGAAATCATTGCAAAGCTGGAAATGTGTTTAAACAATGATGAGTCAAAAACTGATATGTTAGATTGAAACAAATATGCATTTAGTATGATTTATAATGATTTTCTAAGCTTAGATTATATGTGCCACAACGCCAGAAGTATGGCTCAGCTAGTGATGACTGAAGACAATACTCAGCCGTAATTGATTCAGCGAGTTAAGCGTGCCGATCATTATACAGCGTCAAAGTGGTTAGAACGTTAGCGCCCGAAAATCCACATTGTTGATGTGTCAAGGAGGTGATATCTTGACATCAGTGTAGAGAGGGGATTACAGCAAGCATAACTTCTTGGAATGGACTGAAAATCAAAGCTTTGTCGACTCGAGCAGCTGTTAAAAATCAGTCGACGGATAGTCTAACACGAAGAATAAGGAAGGAGGGCTTGTAAAATCTGATAGTCACGGGACAGTTTGAGGAGCAGAGAAGAACAGCGCTATAGTAAATGGATGGTAAAAAAGAGATTAGAAGAAAAAACAAAAAACTAATACTTATTGAGAACTACAAGGGACAGAAACATGTGGAGGCCCATTATCGTTTAGGTCTTTAAGGGCTATGGCGCATAAAATAAGCAAATATATATATATATATATATATATATATATGAAGAAAAATATACGGAAAAACAAACAAAAATCATAATATGCAATTATGCTGTTTTAATGTTAATATAATGTCAACGTCGGACGTTTCGGTCTAGTCGACCATCTTCAGGACATATTCATAAAACATAATTAACATTAGACTATATTCAATTCAACATGAAAAGACGATGGGCGTAAGAGTAAGACTAATCAAAACAGAGTAACTGAAATTTTTCATGATCAGCGTTTCGTTTCAATATGATCACGTCGGCGTCACGTCGGCGTCACGTCGGCGTCACGTCGGCGTCACGTCGGCGTCACGTCGGCGATGTTCTGAAAACGTATTCCCCGTGACGCCGACGTGATCATATTGAAACGAAACGCTGATCATGAAAAATTTCAGTTACTCTGTTTTGATTAGTCTTATTCTTATGCCCATCGTCTTTTCATGTTGAATTGAATATAGTCTAATGTTAATTATGTTTTATGAATATGTCCTGAAGAAGGAAAGTGGAAGAAAACAATGGTGAAGAAAAAATGAGGAAAAAGATGTATAGATATAAATGGAAGTATATATATATATATATATATATATATATATATATATATATATAGGTAAATATACTCATTTCGAAAAACATTCGAATTCTTGATTTGCCAACAATCAAATCAATCACGTAGGAAAAAAGGTTTTAAAAAAGAAAGAGTTAGAAACATGAAATACAGGTTTAAAGTCCAAAGAAAAAACCCCGACACGAGTAAACAACTAACTATATTTATCTAGGTCTTCTCTACGTTTGTATTGAGCTCGTTCAGTTGTGTTGTTTACTCGTCGCTTCTTTCATCCCTCAACTGTATTACCAGAATCTTGACCGCATTTATGGCAGAAAACAGAAGTGATATCCTGCTTTGATCAATCGATGACGAGCTTTGTTTCAGCAATGCAATGCTACGCCACACCATGCCAGGTTGACTAAAGAGAAATATACGGTGTTGAGATTCTTCAATATCCACCATTCAGTCCAGATGCTACTCAGAATGGATATGACTCATTCCGCTCAATGGCACACTTCCTCAGCGACCAGTGATACAACGATTTTTGGGGAAGTGAGGGAAACTGTATTATACTATTTTTTGATTCAGAGCCAACGGACAGGTATCGGGGACATATTTGGATTCTGTCTGATCGCTGACAAAAGAACGTCGAGAATGATGGATCTTAATTGAAGAATAAATGTTGATGTTGAAATATTGTTTGTTTCTTTCTGCTTCCTACGTGAGTCAGGACCTCTGTCCAGACTAATATATGTGTACTCAGGGCACCTGTGGGGAAACCAGTATCATAAAGTCCTTACTCCGCATTCTGCACGAATAGACTTTTTTTTTCTTTTTTTTTTAAATATTTTCAATTTGAAGCTCACTGATGTTGGGTACGCGTGAGAATAATTATCACCACGAGTTTTTACAAAATTTACCAACATTTGAACAAATGTAAGTTTAGCAAAGTTTATCACAGGAATATAAATGGAAACATATCTTAACTGCCGTACTGCAAAGTAAAAGACAGATAAGAATGGATCGCTGTCACTGTAACATAAAAGGTTTACGAATTAAACAATAATCACGCTCGCCAATAAAATAGTACAGTTTTCAATATATTTTGTGGGATCAAGACCTCCAAATGACTTTATAGACAGTTTATCAAAAATATTTATCTCTACAGTAGTATATATATATATATATATATATATATATATATATATATATATATATATATATATATATATATATATATATATGCATAATTTGCTGCTATATATATAATTATATAGATATAATATATATAAAATATATATAGATATATAAAATATATTAATATATAATATGTATCTGTAATGAAAAAAATATATATACACACATATATATATATATATATATATACACACACACACATATATATATATATATATATATATATATATATATATATATATATATATATATATATATATATATATATATATATATATAACATATTGGTATGTCCTTTAAAGATGTCATCCATTAACTTAATCATTCTATTAGATCATGGCACAAGGTAAATTTATTGGGACTAAATGATATTTTCTCATGTCGCCTTTGTCCTGCTATGTTGTCCAGTCTTTCATTAAACGGACGTTATTTAAAATAAAAACCAGTTTCTTCACTGTCGAGCAAACTTTTCTTTGACATATATTGGAAACTTTTTGATTATTCCTTTTCATGTCGAGGCTTGTTTCCTTGAATTTTGAAAGAAATTCGATTTAAACGACCTTTTTATTTTCGTCTCTCTCGTTATTTGTTCCTTAACAAGTTGCGGTTGGATAAACTAGTTACAGACCATGAGGAGGAAAACTCGAATAGCCTTACCTCTAGAAGGTTCGGAGTTGATGGAAATTCTAAAAAACATATTTTCAATTTTTTTCTAGTGTCACTCTGCCTGGGATTGAACGGTTCTTTTTCACGGACTTGACTTCTGCATTCCACGTTTAAAACTTGCAAGAAACAGATTTTTTTCTCAGTTTGAGATCATGTATTCTCAGTTAAGAAACAAAAATTCCTTCCTCTTCTGATAAATGTTCTGCTAATAAATCTCGACTACTTGATTTGTCTAATTAATATAATTTTCTTACTGATGAGCGAAATTTTCTGGCTCGGCAAAGGATTCATTTTCATACTATAAACTCTTTAAAGTTAAGCAATGATGTGTATATTACTAAATTTGATATGGGTTCCGGAGTTGTCATCTTAAACAGGCAAGATTATTTGGATAAAATGGCTAATATTTGGAAGGACTCCTCAGAGTTTAAGATGATCGGTCCTCATAGTATGTGTGGCTATACTAACAGGGCTGAAGCGAGAACACAGAGATGTTTTCTCTCAGCATACAAGAACAACCTAATCCCCAATCATATCAATAATAGGTTTAGTCCTTTCGGCTCTCAACTTCCCAGAATTTATGGCCTGCCGAAAGTACATGAGAATGGTGTAGCACTTATACCCATCGTATAAATTTTGTGATCTGTGCAACATGATTTGGCCAAGAGAATAGCTGACCTGCTCAGCACACAATATATATGTAGAACTATATTCTCTCAATCCATTTTTAGACGTTCTTGTTGAACAGAAGGATGGAGTATTTATATCAACATCTTTCGTAAACCCACATGTACAGGCTTATACATAAGTTGGAATTTTGTTCGTAAGGCAAGAAAATTGGTTTCTATTTTCTAACTTCTTTCGTCATGTTTTGTTGACTTGCTCTAGTTAGATGAAGAACTTGCTGGTATCCATAATTTTTTTTAAAGTAATGGATATCCCTTCAGTATCATCAATCAAGTCAGACGCTTTAAGGGACCAGCGGTTCTATTAGGTAATTAGAGCCTGATTTATTTCAAGTTATCTTGAATGAGTAGGAAGTGTCAGTTGCTATATGACAAAATATTGAATATTGTTAAATTGAATACTGTGTTTAAAACAAAATCCGCGTTTCATTTCTTTAGTAAGGATCATTTGTCCTGTTTTCAGACAAGTTAATCATATATCAATTAAAAGGTCTATGCGAAGTGTTGTACATAGCACGAAGAAATTAGAGGTTGGAAAAGCTTATTCCGTAACATGTACCTGCCCATTTTCGTTCAAGTAGTCAAAGCCGTGTTTTAAGGAGCACTCAAGCAGTTCACGATTCGTATACTGGGCAGTATTTGCTGGCTAATCTTGATTGTGCCGACGAGTATGTTGACACATTTTTTCCATCTTACATAGTGCTCGCTCGGTTTAACATTTACGGGTGTTTTAAATTGTGTACATCTAAATTTAACAGTCGGGCCTATGCAAACAAAAGGAGCATTTTATGCGTTCTCTACGTTTGCTTGAAGGACGGTGAGTTTTTTTTTTATTTTATACTCTTTTTGAACATCCCAAATATTTTTATTCGTGAATTCATTTACAAATAAAATTTATTTTAACAGGTGCCGAAATTCTCTCTTCCTTCATTAATTATGTATGTGTCTTGATTGTGTTTGTATATCGCCAACGATTACCTTTTGAATAAACGTTGGCCGAAAGGAGCCTAAAGGTGCAATAATGATGTAAATGTTGTTCAAGTAACTTTCTTTCTTTCTATCTATCTGCCTATCTATCTATCTATCTATCTATCTATACAAATACATACACACACACACACACACACACACACACACATATATATATATATATATATATATATATATATATATATATATATATATATATATTGTCTGACGATCGCAAATACCGGGAAACCCTGGGTCACAAACCCTCATCAATGCAACTAAATATATTAGCTCTGTCACTGATAATGAGCGCTTTTCAATAAGTACCCCGTATATATAATATATAAATAATATATAAAAAAAATTGCGCATATATATATATATATATATATATATATATATATATAATATAATCCGATGTTCTTATTGATTATTTTTTTATTATTATTTTTACAAAAAAAAAATGCTATGAGAAATGTGTTATTTCTCATAGCATTTTTTCGGATTACATCTCTATTTTCGTTGTCCTCTTATTACTGAGAAGTAAAGACAAGAACAAAATCTACTTCCATACCTGATGATGTCTGTAGGAACAGACGAAGCTTGTAAAAAATTAAAAAAAAACCTTATGCAACTGGAATTTATAAACGGGGATGATATCATTCATATACAGGTTTGGGGTTGATGTATCTTATTTATATTGTTTGCGACGAAGTATTCTCGCCATTTAAATCATAATCTATATTTGTTTTTGTATGAATGATTCGTGAATTTATATATATATATATATATATATATATATATATATATATATATATATATATATATATATATATGAAGAAAAATACACGGAAAAACAAACAAACATCCTTATATGCAATTATTTTCATTTTTCATTCAAAATACTCAAATTTTAGGAATACGTTTTCACAGCGTCGCCCACGTGACGACAACGTGACCATGTTTTAACGGAACGCTGATCATATAAAACTTTCAGTTATCTGTTTGGATAAGTCTTGTTCTTATTTCCATCGTCTTTGTCATGTTGAATTGATAATGTTAATTATATTTTATGAATATATCCTGAAGATCGTTTATTAGACCGAAACGTCCGAAGTTGACATTATATTAACATTAAAACAGCATAATTGCATTAAGGATTTTTGTTTGTTTTTTCTTATATCTTTTCTTAATACTGCCGGATCTATATCCATATGTTTGCTTACATATATATATATATATATATATATATATATATATATATATATATATATATATATATATATATATATATATATGCTACCGTTGAAACATTTGAGTTTAATCCTGGTAATTTTTTAAATTGGTACCAAATGTAGTTGTTTTGCACTTTAAATATGAGAAAATTATTATACAATGTTAAAAAATGTTAACGTGCTTTTTTATAAGAAATTTTATTATGAACGTTAGAAAAAAAACATGTGTTTAAATTTTCATCTTGTCAAAATATTCTTCTTTAGTCATTATTAGTGCAGCACAAATTTTTGCCATTCGTTGTAAATATTTCTCAAATAATATGTAATTTTATTTGGTCTGCATTTCTACATTGATGTCCATTTGATTAAAACCAACAAAAGATCGGTTTTTGAAAATTTTTAATTTCCACTTTCAATTTTTCTATTAATTCTTCCTAATTTGTTCGTATTATTTCCAAATATATCTTACTATTTCTTAGTAATTTTGACTAACACTAAACATTTATAAATATTTTGGGGTTGTTTGTAATAATTATCTTTTAAATATCGCGCCACACGTGTTGTTTTTTTATCGTGTTGACACGTGGAAAATCATGTCCTACGTTTAATTATGAAGCTAATCATATCAAAAGGTCGAACTAATTGGACGCGTTTCCTGTATCGAACTCAGAGCAGGAATATAGATATTTTGAGTAAGCCTCATTATTCATTAATTTCCAAACTTAGAGTATATTCTACGTATCTCATATGATTTTCTGTAGATTAATGAAGTTAGAAATTCCTGAAAATGAATGCCCAATTGGAGACACTGATACGAACAGATATCTAATTAAAACGCTTTCAATTATTTCTTTTATTCAGATGTTATCCTGCCAAAATTGCGTTTACTTTCATCTCAACACCTGGCTGGCTTATTTCCTATGACTCCCAACAGATTAAAATAGACGTTGTACATTTTAGAAGAAAAAAAAATAAAGATATTTTGCATTTGAAAAAAATTAATGAGTTGTAATTCTGAAACGCAAATTGAATTAGACAAGAAAAATAAAAATGCTAAAGTAAGAAGATAATTATACCATTGATTAACTGAATTATAAATATTATTCCAAATAGATTTGCTTCTTGTTAGACAGATGATAAGCAGAATATTAATGAAAGTAATAAGAAAATAGAAATCGAAAATTAATGATAAAATATCCATAGAAACGAAGCTCTGGTAAACATAACAAGGTTTCTTTCGTGTGAGGAAATATATGATATTCATTGAACGAGCAAACAATTTTACTTGAAATTTATAAAATATTCTCGTAAAATAATTTTGCAGGAAAATAGGATTCTCAAATCCAATGTTGTTCTTTTCAATATTGTTGATCTTTCCAATGTTGTTCGTCTTCATAATGTTGTTGCTCGTTTATTTCGTGATCTTGATACAATTTGAAAATGCATGTTGATTACAGCATTATTTTCTCTTCCAGTCACAGCTGCAATCCTCCATACATTTTAGTTGTAGATATATATGGAAAAATGATATATATATCATATATATATATATATATATATATATATATATATATATATATATATATATATATATATATATATATATATATATATATATATATATATATTTGGTTGGATTGATGTGAGTTTGTGATGTGACCCTGGCTTTCACGCTTTTGCGATCGTCAGACAAACAAGTACCGGACATATAATATATATATATATATATATATATATATATATATATATATATATATATATATATATATATATATATATATCTTTATTTATATTTATATATACATACTTTTCACACACACACACATACATACTTTATATATATATATATATATATATATATATATATATATATATATGTATACATATAAATACATACATATATATATATATATATATATATATATATATATATATATATATATATATATATATATATATATATATATGTATATATAAAGAACAGTTTGCTGAAAAGATATGAGAGTGTGTAAAATGATTTCTTGTGTTTGATGTATTTTATTTATTATTTTAATGAAAAGGTGAGTAATGTTCAAAGAATTCGAATAATATTATGTATAATGTAAATTCATTTATTTATGATGTACAATAAACACGTGTTAATAATTTATATATTTTTTCTTTGTATCATTGTTTCTGATAGAAATAATTAGAAAATTCATAAATATGTGATTTTCTCTAATGACGTATTCAAGCAAAGTTAGGAATGGAATTAGGAGATTTTATTTATCATAATCAAAACAGTGAGACTAATATGGAACTTAATTCGAATAATATGGTTAAAATGAGTTCCTAAAATTTTATTCTCGCAAATTTAAACAAATTAGAGATAATTCGATAATTAATCTAAGCTCTTGTTACTATTATTATTAAATCTATTTTCTTTCATGTACATTAGGCCGACATAATTTTGGCAATCACGGGTTTCCAAAACTTCCTTTCCTTAGTTACTCTTAGTTTTGTCTATATACCTTTCCTCTTTGTCAATGATAAGCATTCCTTTCTCACACTATCTTTAAGTATTTTGCACGCAGTTGTTTTGCATTAGATATACACTGACAGGGCATATCGAATGCAAAATATTTGGAATAAATATAATAAATATTTATATTTATTCAATACGTATTTTATTATAAGTAAGATAGAACGCCTCGATCATAGGCCTTCTATCTTATTTATTCCAAATACAGAATATTCGCTTGCCTTTTTGTTTTGTACGTAGATATTACCTCACGTTTATTATTTCTATAAAACTTTCCTCGTGACCCACGTATTCAGTTCATTGTAGGGTCACTTCGACGTAGCATAATGTCTAGCAAGCATGTCTTGCTACATCAATTATGACTGCGTAATGCGTCCAATCCACTATGTGTGTATTGTGCTGCATCTAAACTAGGCATAGTAAATCAATATCCAGTTCATTGTATCCTTAGCATTCGTCGCCAGGACCATATCACTCTCGCTTCAAATTTGAAGTGTTTAATGATGTTGATAAATAGATGACGCCATTAATAAGCATTCTGATATTGGACAATGTGTATTCGATTGCAGAATTCATCAGCAAATATAAGAAACGTGAGAAAAATAGATCTGTTCTAAGAAAAAGTTAGAATGTTACTGAAAAGGTCATCAGGTATTTATCAGCCTCATGCTCAATTAGATATTTATCCAGGTCATTTAACTTTCATTCCCTTCACAAATGTTTATTTCTCTGAACCCTTCTTGCACCAGAAAACATTTTTTTCTTTCAGGAAGAGAAATAGTCTAATGACAAAAACAAGCAGAACGAAAAATTGATCTTAAGGGAGGCGAAAAAAAATGAAAACGTCTAAATGAAGCGTGATCAATCAAAAGCGTCTTTTAATCATTTATGAAGCGAAATTAAATGCATTTCCTAAAATGTTGCCTCAAGATAATCTCACAAGAGAGTCTGCTATCAAATATTGAAATACGCCCGCAGTGTTCGTATCAATTCGCTGTCAGGCAAAACATACAACATTCAAATAACTTTGTTCAGATGAAAGAAGATATTAGAACTTAATTCTTGACAATTTTCCAAAAGTGAAAATTCATGATTAGTAAATATATATGTATTAAAAATATTTCAACAAAAGTAGATTCTTAGCATCTAAAATCTGTCGACAAAAAATTTATATGTATTCAAACATATACTGTTAAATATAACAGACAAATGAATTTCTATTATGCTTGATGATGAGCCGTTCTAAACTTCGTATGCTTTAGAAAATAATAGATATTCACACAATATAATACATAATAATTTTCTGTTATATTTAACAATATATGTTTGAATAGTGAATTGCTGTCCCAATACGCCATATATATATACAAACTCACATATATGTGTGTGTGTGCCTGTGTGTGTGTCTCTGTTTGTCTTTGAGTATGCATGTGTGTGTGTGTATTTATTTGAAAATTATTTTTACAGGAACTGTTCCGACGTGCTACTTTCTCTGGCTCTCAGACTACATGAATTTAAGCGAGCTACCAGGCCGGTATCTCGGTCCCACCCTTTCACTGTCAAAACGTTTAAATGTAACCACCTCTTCTACTCAAGCAGCTTATTCTCCCGCACTTCCTGTCTGTGGAACTCCCGTGGTTTTACTTGCTTCCCCGATGACTATAATCTTCAAATATTCACGTTTAATATTAGGTTGGTGCAAAAATAATGTCGTTTTCTCACATATGTTACTATGGGAGAAAACGATATTATTTTTGCACCAACCTAATATCAATCGACATCTGACACCCTGAGCTTGTTCCCCGTCCTTGTCTGTATCTTTACTCAAACACGCCTCTTTAATCATGTTATCAATCCTATGTAACCCCTTGCCTGCTCGTGGCACTCCCGCCTTGCTTGGAGTGATCTGCGTTAAAAAAATATTAAAGCCAGTGATCAACGAGTGAAAGATGAGTAACAGTTAAGTTTAAATATTTCGAAGTTACTTTTATTCAGGTTGCGTCAAACAGCTTTACATGTCCTGGAGACATCATGGACTTTTTTCAATTTCAATTACAATAGTCCGAATAATGTAAAAAGTGAAAATAATACCTCATCTCAGAAATATAGGCAGATGTTCTTTAATTGTTCTCCATCTTAAAGAATATCTCATATTCTCTCACATTCAATAACACCTTCAGTCTTGGTGTGTTTATTGTCTTGCTTGACGTGAAATAATGAACAAGGACACATGGCAGAGTGAATGAAGCGTTGGTTAGATCCAGTGACAGGACCCAAAGTCTGTGAGTTCAATACCAATTTAAGGCAGTGTAGAGAGGGAATTAACAGGAGATAGCTGATAAATGACATCCATTAAATATGACACGTGGAAATAGAACAGTCTACCCCAGTGAGCGAAATAAAGGGTTCAGTTCGACATTCCAATCACATGAAGAAGGCCAGACTTTACAACAGCTGAAACGTTTCGATAAATGTCGCAGCAAAGATAAGGATGATATTCCGTGTAATATAAATAGTGTATTTCAATGATGTACTATGTCTAATGGATGTCAGTTATCAGTTATCCCCTGTTTTCACCTCTGCAAGTTCTCCAAAAAAATATACCATTACTCACAATGTATAAAACTATGTGCAAAATATATGTAAAATATTCAGATTTTGGCATTAAATGACTAATAGAAGTATTGATATACAGCCCCAAAAATCAACAGAATACATAAACTAAACTGAAAAACTGTTTCATGACAATATCCTAGAATTTCTTAAGGAAATAAAAGTGTATTCCAAAATATTATTTCAAATAAATACAACATATAATCCGAATATCACCGCCTCTACGAATCTTGTCCACACAAACATCTATATGCACAAATTCTGCGTATTATCTACCATGAATTGATTTGCGAAAGCAAAATAACGTTCAGCATATTTTTATTATTTCAAAGCAAACAAGAAGATTAAATTTATAGATTAAATGAACCATAAGGATTTGACTTGCCATTAAACAGACAAATCAATCAACCCCCCTAAATGTCAAGCAACAACGTTCATTATTCGTAGAGTATTTCTGATTTAGTGATCGGGTAACATATTAATGAATCTATTCATGACAGCAATTTTTCATACGAGCCTCGTATACTCCTATTGCAAATATGAAATTATCAACATTTCTTCATACATTATATATATATATATATATATATATATATATATATATATATATATATATATATATATATATATATATGTGTGTGTGTGTGTGTGTGTGTATGTATCAGAGCTCTCCAGAATCTATCTTAAATATCTATAAGTCTAGTATTCGTCTAGTATTCGTCCATGCTTAGAATATTGCTGCAACTATTGGACTAGTACTCCTGTTATTTAACTAGGTAAAATCCAAAGAATTTGGCAATATTATTGGTCCTGATCTGGCGCCACATCTTCATTCATATTCCTACCTCCTTAATTTTTCTCGCTGTTCCTTTTCTATAAATACTTTCAAGGTATGTCAGATGATCAGACCCAGACATTATTTTTTTATTTGAGCCCAGTACAATTGTGGCGACGAGGTTTCATCAATTTGGATAGATTTAACCGTAAATTATATGCTTACAGTTTCTTTTCTCGCACTTCTCGTTTGAGTTACATCTTTCCAACTAATTTTAATCTTCAAAAATTTGAACGCAATTTCAATCACTATGTCATGTGCTCCTTATTGCCCTTCTTTATTTTTTTTTATCTGTAGTGATTTTTTTTTTGTTTTAAAACTCTTCCGCACTCATTAACCCCTAGTTTCTTAGTGGCTTTACTGCCTTGTTTGGGGGTGAACTCGATTAAATAAAGAAACAGAAAAAAATGAGATTGTTTTAATAGAGCCTTTAGAACCAAAAAGATCACCTTGACATTTGACGAATACGAAGGATTGCAGTTTACGTTCGTTTCTTTTCTTCCGTTCATATTAATTCGTAATTCTAATAAAATGCGTATTTTTAAAGACGACCAAACATTCACTTACTTCTGTGAACTTGTCTATTCATGACTTGCTTCCAAGTCGCCACAGCAAGAACCATTAGTGCTTCTATTCATTCACAATGGTTAAAGATAATTCACTGTTGGGAGGAAACGAAGACTTTTTTCACCTATTTGTAAGCCAACGCCATTTATTATTTTCTTTATCGTAGAGAGAAATTAAACTCAGTCATGTAGTCTTTCTTCACATGTTCCCTCAACCGGATGCACAAAATCTAACAGGAGAAAACTTATAATAGAAAATGAAAAGACATTTACAATCTGGAATGAATTCATTGCAGCAGTCTTCCGACAGCGAATAGACCTATAAAAAATACAGGGACCGGCATGTATTACTAAAATCTGATGTAAGGTCGACTCTAGACAAAAGATCAGAAAAGTTAGAAGGATCAGATTGGAATAAAACAGAGGTTTTGATAGCCTTATAATTTTTTTTTAATAGGCAGGTTTATTGCAATAATGTATTATTTAGTAATGACAAAATAACCAGTTCTTAGTAGGTTCATCTTCATAGAGATGTCTAAGAAAAGAAAGAGCAATGAATGCATGCTCTATGGACAAACAAATAAATGTACCAAATAACAAAGAAAATGTAGAAGAGTTGATTGGGTTTATTAGCAGAATAATAACATTTGGATTCGGTCAAAACAACGGAAAAAGAAATGTTAAGTGTATCGCAAAATATTGTCAAATTTTAGCATATAAATAGTTTGTCCTAATTTCTTTTTATGTGCCATGTCCTTTCAGGATGTAGGCGATCATGGCCGTGCACTTCCCATTATCCCTTGCAGTTCTCAACGACTTCATTCCCTCGTCTCTCTCCGCCAGACCACGTTCTGTCATCCACTTTCTTAAGGCCGCTAAGTATGTCACGCTCTGTTTCTCTCTTTCCCTCTATTTGACACGTGAATATCAGATTCTCCAGTCACTCCTTCCACATTATATGTCCTGCAAATTTCAGCTGCCTCTTCCTGATGTTAAGTATAAGCCTCCCCATTGTTTGCCTCCTATGTAAGACCTCATCATTGCTCACACGCTCGGTTCATAATATCCTCAGCATCCTTCTGTAGAACCAGAATCTCCGTCGCCTCAAGCATCTTTTTTTTGTTTTTGAAGAAATCCTCCATCATTTACTGCCGTAAAGAAGGACAGATGTCACATAACAGTTAAGTTTTTTTTTTCTTTGTTACCAAAGAAATCCTCCTGTCTCGCATTTGTCTGCCCAGTTTTTGGATTGTGTCCTTGCCCATCACAATACGCCTAATGATCTCAGTGTCACATTTACCGTCCTCTGTCAAAAGGCTTTCCAGATATTTAAACTTCCACGTCTGCTTGATTCTAGTGTTCTCGACTTGCAAATCGCATTTTGGGCTCATACTTTTTACTGATGACCATGCGTTGTATTATAAAATTTGCAATTAATATCTTACTTATTCTAATGATTAATATGTCCTATGGTTCAATTTTATATTATTATATTTCCGAATTTTACTTGAAACATACTTTGCTTTAACATGTGTCTACGTATTTTGTAGGAGCACATGCTGATAATGCATCTCGAAATGCTTGGGTGAGGGATACACTTGTAACCGAACACTGAAGTTCCACAGCGGGGATACGAGACTTGATAATCAAGAGGCTCGATGTCACCTACATGTAATTAACTATGAATATCTGATAAAAGAAATGCAAATCAAATTTTCAGAGAAATATTTCAAATAATACGTGTCAGCATTACGTCAATACTTGACTATCTCAAGAAAATTGGCAAGGTGAATACAATCGATAAATGTATTCTAGAAGAACGATCAATGACGCTGAAAGAGTTCGAAGTTTTGAAATGTGGCCGATGCTGCATGTGACGAAATTGCCCCAACAAAATTTTATGGCGAGTTTCTGATTGTCCACCTTTGGAATTAACCATTAAAAAATGGCTGGAATCTAAACGGACCGCGACTGCGTAGCTTTCTGCAAGCAACTAAATTAATGCACATTCAGTTAAGAAATATGTGACCAGCAGTGATTAATCATTGAGGTCCAATCAAGCCCCATGATAAGGCTCGGTCACGTGTTATTAGCATTGCACTGCAGAAGCACAACGACTATGGGTACGGGACCTAGCCACATCTATCATATTCCTCTGACTTCCTCCCCCCCTACTGACAACATTTTCAAGCATTTTGAAAAATCTTTCAGACAGAACACATTCCGTTGCAAAGAATATGCCGAAAATTCATTCAAATATTTCGAGGCGTTCAAAGTTTTAGAGTTTTATCAACAAGGGATAAATAACTTTTTAACTCAATGTCAAAAATATATAGATGTTCACAATTCTTTTTTTTTTTTTTTTTTTTTGTTGAATGATTTAACCGCTGTTTAAATAAAATAATTCATCAATGTAGTGCGTTTTAGAAGCCTGGCATTATTTTCTGAATAAATTAATGTTTTCATGACCAGAAAGCAGTCAAAGAGAATAATAGAAACGATGAAAAAATATTTCCTATTTTCCCTTGACAGCACAAAGCTTTTGATAACGTACGAAAAAATCACTTATTTGAATCTCTATTAAATGTTGATTTATTTTGGATACATTACAGTCGTTTGGAATATTTTCTGGGAACAAATAACTTGATATAAGACGTAATGAGTCTTATCGCCAGATTTATTTAATCTTTATTTCAATGGAATCCTTGTGACTTATATTTACTATCGGTGGAAGCTATCTCAGCATATACAGAGATGGAATTCCCTTGGTTGCAGACTCTGCAAACTGTAAGAACCCCGAGTAAAGTTATTAAAGGAAAGAAGAAAGTTAACTGTTAGATGTCCGCCAGAAAGTGACACAGACCGATTCCTGATATACTAATTGGACAAACGAGAATCAAGTAGTTGCAGAACTAAAACTATCCGAGTAGTGCCGTAGCAGATGACAGAAATGTAACAGAAATCCGAAGGTGCACTGGAATAGATAATCATGGCTTCCATATGCTAAACAAACTATTAAGATATAGGAAAACTTCGTAAGAGCTAATTTAAAAAAAATAACTGAACTTCTATGTAATATATATATATATATATATATATATATATATATATATCGATAGATAGATAGATAGATAGATAGATACCCACTCAACTTACTGAAGAGTAGAACGCCTGAGGGAAACAGCAAAATTACTATCAGGTTGGTGCAAGAATAATGACGTAATAATGTCGTTTTTTGACGTATTTTGTAACGTCAAAAAACAACATTATTACTGCATTATTTTTGCACCAACCTAATAAAAAAAGATAATGTATGGTGAATAGTGAAAAAATATAAGAGGAAGTTGTGGAGAGCCTTGATCGTTCATATGTGGCTGAATGGAGAAAACGCATAATAAATTTAAGTAAAAAAGAAAAATGTTTGATCAAATTCTTATTTGATTAAAATACGGTTTGGAGATGCGCGTTCTGATTAGAATCTGGTAATTTGTAAAATAATTAATAGATAGTTAAAAAAAAGAGCATAATTAGCTGCAATTGTGATAGTATCTTGTGTAAAAAATAAATGCCAGTCTCAATTAAAGAATTTCAGTCTGTTAAATAACTACCTGTCTGCAGTCGATGTTTATACACAGGCTAAAATAGATTCTCGCAGACAAATGTTTATTGACAAGCTGAACTTGGATGGATGTCGCTATTACGTCTTCTTGATTTTACGCCGACATATTCTTCCTTTTTAGCGCCAATTTTTTTCGGCCGTTGTGCCACGTCGACTACTTTCGGCGGATGTCTAATTCGGTAATGTCTCGGATGTTCAAACTAAACATAACGCAATAAGAATAATCGAATTTTGCAGATGGATGTGCGTGGTATAATAGCTAGCGGTTTGAAATTTGAAATCAGAGAGCCGAGTTCGAATTCTAGTCGAGATAGTTTCATTCCTTTACGCAAAAGTAACATTAGGAAATGTATACATCCATATAACCTCCCTCTCGGCTATCCGTTAAATAGCAGAGCAGACTTGGTTATTTAGCTTTGATTCGCAACCAGTCTATGAGAAGGAACAGACTGAATTAAAAAAGCCGTTGGGTGTAGGCCTAGTAACTTCACCCTGTACAATCTTGTAGCAACGCTTAGTGCTCATAGCTGTAGACTCATTGTCTCCAGTATAAAAATTATAATTCTTCATCTAAGATATTCGGACAGAAAACTTCAGTATCATTTTATTTAAATATTAAAATATATTTAAAATCATTTGAGAAATAATGTTAAGTAAAAGATAATTTGGTGTCTTTCCTTTGGGGAAAGTAGGCAATCATCACACACACGCAGGCATACACACACACACACACACACACATATATATATATATATATATATATATATATATATATATATATATATATATGATTGAATAAATTACAGACATTTCTCTCGTCTTTTAACATCAATGGTCGGAAGGTTGTTCCTGAGTATAAACGGATTTTGTTAAAAATTAGCATAAAGTATGTAATTTATTTAATCTGGCATGCCTAAAAAGAATTTGCTGCCTAAATACACGAATATGTATATACATATTCAAAGATTTATCAGCCATTGACTGAAAAATCCTGTAAATTTAATTTATATATATATATATATATATATATATATATATATATATATATATATATATATATATATATGCATGCGTTTCGTCATTTGATGAACATTATCAAAGTAAATGTAATGATTTTATTTTGAAACAAGTATTTATAAACAAATGTAAAATGATATTACAATTTTTTTTTTAATTTAAGAAACTATCAGCAGTCTAGTTAAATTATGAAGGTTGTAAATCAATATAATATAATTTATTATGAAATAAATTGAGGAAATATATCATGCTTTTGAATCTTTACTTAATTATCATAATGAAATTAATATTTAAATTATTTTAGTTTGGGATTAATTTATGTATTATATATTTCAAATAGAAAGTTGGTATACATTTAAAGGTTTGAAATCATTACATTTGCCTTGATAAAGTCCATCACAGTAAGAAACTATTTGCCTACATCTGTTTTCCTTCTGTCTTTATTAATAATTTTGATTTGCAGATATATTTTTAGTGATATCTGAAATGACACACACACACAAACACGCATATATATATATATATATATATATATATATATATATATATATATATATATATATATAATAGAAACACACACGCACGCACACACACACACGCATATATATATATATATATATATATATATATATATATATATATATATGTATAACAAATTATTAATCCAAGAAATTTTTTATTATTAGAATGTTATTTTAGTTGTATTTGAATAAACGTTCCGTTTATTAATTAAACAGTATTTTGATACAAATTTGAATAAATATGAGCCGGAGAAGGACCTGTGTATAGAGGCTCTATTCAGAATTTACTATGCCATCGAGGCGCTCCATAGCCGAATGCTTAAGTCACGTCCAATCTAATGACGGATTACCCTATAGGAATTCCAGGTGTAACGCCGGATCCTGCAGGAGAGGAGATATTTTTTCTAAAAAGAACTCGAATAGTCAAAATATTTACTGTTCAATAAATAGACTTATCTTGTACTCATATACAAATATCCATTAAAATATAATGTTTAAGTAATAATAATAATAATATATATATATATATATATATATCTTTCATGCAGAAAATGAGCTGCAGTGTTAATATGAAGTATTATTTCCTTTAGCATTCTATCAGACTTTTAAAACTGCTAAAAAGATATAGCTTCAAGCCAATCGAATTCCCGGCCAAGAATGTGAGCAGATTACAAATACAGCAGAATACGGACAGTATTCCTTTTATATCGGATGGTGTCGCCCTTTATCTATATGCAAGAAACCAATTCACTCACGTACAATTTTTCCCGGATTCTCCATTTTTATGGCTTTGAGTCAGACTAATGTAAGTTTCGTAAATAACCATTCCTATACATCACACAATTCCATTTTAAAACATAAATCTCTTCTGCGCATTGCTTCACTGTTTATTTCCTGATTCGGTTTCCGCGGTCAACCAATGAAATATACAATCGTAAATTTTACTTAATAATTGTCGCAAGCAGTAAAAGTATTAACACTGGCAATTTTGATATACAAAGAAAGGCGTAAATTGCCTTCTTTAAATGAAAAAGTAACACATCAAAATTTAATAAAAGGAAGAAGTAAATAGAATTCTGAGTTTGGTGAGAACAATCTTCTATTCGATCATTTTTATAGATATTTTTGTATTTGATTGCTAAATATTTAGGCTACTCCCTAAATGAGCCTGCATTATGAATTAAATTAATGATAGGAATGTATGCATCCATGCCTGTGTATAGATATTTTTGTTTCTAATATCGACCAATTGTATGTCATAGCTTTGAAATTGTGTGTAGTTTGATTTGTTTCTTTTTATCTTATGCCTTACCAAACCTTTGTGTTTATTTCCAAAGTCGAATCATATTTTGGATTGAAAGAATAATTTATTTTGCGAGTGTATAGTGCAGTGAAACTTTTGAGAATAATAAAGACTTTTCTAAATAAGCATCCCAGGAATTCAACCCATCGCTTAGCGAGGAGCTGAATGTTACCATATTTCGACAATACCAGAAAAAATGGCAATGTAAATAAAAAAAAAGTTTAAAGCAATACGAGATATGAAAAGGTATAAATAAATAGATTTTTTAGATATTGGAAGCATTTTTTATCTGCAGCTTTAATATACTGAAGTTGATAATATATCAAATTGGCTTTAGACTTAACAATTATTCTCTGTTACTACTGTACTTCAAAGTATGACGATAAACTACATCCGTTAATTTTGTGTACAAAATATTTAGATTTCGACATTAAGTAAGCCATATAAGTATTGATATGCCACTAAACAAAAGAAATCATCCACACCAAGCCAGAAACATAAAGAGTAAGCGTTTTGATATGATTTTTAAAAATAAACCAACATTTGTTACATTTTTACTTCAAGTATAAAAAATATGACAATAATACTGTTGGGTAACTGGCAATATATAATGGGAAAACAATAATCGTTAATGGCGAAAATGTTTTTAACAACTTAATCAAAATTCCATATAATTGATAATATTAATACTGTGGGATTTAAGATGATAGTTAAGAATAAATTTTTATTTGTTCCAATCATTAATTTTGTAAGAGCAAAAATATTACCAGAGTATTATGCAGTCTATTATGCAGATTACAAATGAAGGCCTATCTTCTCTAGGGTCGGAAGCAATTAAAGCGTTCAAAGACGGAAATACCTAGCATAGGCAATTCCTGGTTTAGTCTTAAAAATCTTGACAGAATATAGAAGTAGGATCCCCCACAAGTTTTAGCGTTATATTCTTTCGTGCTACTTTTGAATCATTTCTTTTTTATTGCTCAACCACTTTGAACCTAATATCATGAATAGAGAAAAAATGTGTATTTAAATTATTTTTATGATTATTTTTCCACTAGAATGCCCCTAACTAAAGTTAAATCTCTCACATAAACACATCGAAAACAAGGGCGTCTGCACATAAAAATTCTCCGATCTCTAAAGTCAAACTGAAGCAGAGATTAAGACTTGTAGGAAAGCGTCGCTTATATACATCATTGGCGGCCACAATCTTAACAACATCAGATAGGCAGAGGACTCAGTATCTCCTACAGAATGTAGCGAAGGAGAGCGAGAAGAGAATAAGCATAAACTACACGAAGACAGAATGCCTGGTCATCACTAAGAGGAAAAGCACGAAATGCGATTTGAAGGTCGGGAACACAAGAACCAAGCAGATGCGGAAGTTTAAATATCTGGGAAGCGTCATGACAGAAGACGGTAAGTGCGACACTGAGGTCCGTAGATGTATTGGGATGGGCAAGGAGTATTGTGAGAAAGGAGGATTTCTTTGGTAACAAAGAAATAGATACTGAGCGGTTACGTGGCATCTGTCCTTTTTTATGGCAGCGAATGTTGGACGATTTCCTCAAAGATGATGAAGAGAATCGAGGCGACGGAGATGTGGTTCTACAGAAGGATGCTAAGGATATCATGTACCGAGCGTGTGAGCCACGATGAGGTCTTACAGGAGAAGCAAACAAGGAGGGTGCTTATAACTGATATCTAAAAGAGGCAGCTGAAGTTTCTGGGCCGTATAATGAGTAAGGAGGTCCTGGAGAATCTGATGCTCACGGGTCGAATAGAGGGAAAGAGAAACAAGGGAAAACAGCTCGTGAAATATCTGGCGAGCTTGAGCAGGTGGATGACAGAATGTATTGTGTGGGAGGAAGCAGAAGGAAGGATCTTGCTGCAGGAGATAAAGGGACGTGGAGTGCCATGATGGCCTACGTCCTAAAAAAACATGGCGCATAAAAATCAGGCAGCCAACTGATGTCAAAAGTAATAATGGTCTAATAGCTATGACGTTAGTCAAACAGCTACAAAAGAATAGAGAATTCAAAATTAAAGGTTCTTTAATGTTGTATTCACATTAGGAACAAAACAGATATGACGTGGGTCATGTATCTGTATGTAAGCAAGATCAATGTACAGTAGGAATTTAATATTCTTAGTACTTCAGAATTTTTCATCTTGTTTTTTTTTATATACATCCTTTTATTTTCCATGTAAATCTTACTCGCTTGCGGCGTCTAGTAATGAGATAAATATTCGTATTATCTTGTCGAATTAGCTAATTATTAATATTAGGAATGCTTGAAGTGTGTTGACTACTTCATCTCCTGATAAATGAATGATTGCCCCTGAGCATTAATTCATTTAATTTTTCCATATATTAGAATTTGGGAGGTAGATCAATTTTAAGTTCTCATGACGAAAATCTAATTAAAATTACCTCATCTCAAAGAGGGCTGTGCTTAGCGCAGTGTATACAAAACATTAATTTTTCCTATTGTAAATATACCTCAATATATGCTATATCGATGTAGTTTCAAGAGAAATGCAACTGATGCTAATGTTCTAGCCATATTTAATTATACATTACTTAAACAGACTCTATATATCCAATTAAAGAATATGTTGTGCACTACATTTAAAATTTAATTCAATCAACAATCGTACTTAGTTTCAGTGTTTCTCTACTGGATAATGTCTAACCAACCCATTTAGGTCTTTGGCTGTTAATATTCTAATGGCAAATGTACGCAGGTGTTGGCTTTAAAGAAGCTTTATTCAACTGCGAATACAAGGATCGCATATAGTGTCCTTTTATAAGCAGAAATAGCTCTCTAAAAGAGGAGAGTAAGGAAATAAGTGGAAACCGCACTTGATTATTCAAAACAAGTATACCTGATAGGGCTATACAATTGAAAACCTCTGTCACTTTAAAATACATAACCAGCAAGCTAATGTTTACTTAGCCAGTATAATAAAGTATACAATGATATTAAGATATCGTTTACATTGTATCTTAAAGCCCTGTAAGAGGAATTATTAATAATCATATGATTTACATTCCGATTAATTTCTGTGATTTCTGTGACGGAAAGTTATCTTTATTTGAACATTTTGCATTCGAAAACTATTTTTGTTATCGTTTCACCGGTTGTACCGCCCCCTCCAACAGGTGTGTATCGATCCGGCTTACCTAAATGGATTCTATACTTAACCCGTAATACAATCTACTCGGGTAGAATGCTTTAGTTTCACTTCTATATTTGATGTTTTGCTCTGTGATTTCTCGCCCGATTTCCACTGAGTTCCATCCAACAATGCACTGGTCAAAGATTGAACCCAATGAGAATGTCACCAAATATTCGAACAATAGCTTTAACCCGCTCGTCTATTATCCATTATAGTCTATGAATCATTAAATAATGTAAATAACCCGCATCTTCGTTGTTGGTATAATGACAGTAATGGTGATGTCTATAGTTCGAATGTAAATAACGTATATAAATATCACATTAGGAAACAGAGATATATTTTGCAGCAGTGTAACGCATGCAGAACAGAAAAGAATGAATTAGATAAACACTTATTGGTCGTAGTATGCATATAAGTTTGATATTTGTAGTCGATCGATTAAAATTCTAAGTATTGTGACCTGTGAAATATTACCTAGGACAGGTTTCATACATTTCCGAGTATCTCTTTTGAAATAAAGACGCAATAAAATCTTATAATTTAGAATACATTTTGTTTTATATCTAAAATAATTTAATTTTAATCATGATTCGTCAATCCAGATTGTAGATGACGTCATGCATTCCCTAAGTGGGGAACCTATTAATTCTCTTCAGGAACTATGCGGCTAGATAGCAATGCCAATCAGGACAAATAAATTCAGTGTACACTTAACATATAATGAAAACAGGATCTCCACGGTGCTGCTGGTTGAAGAAAGCTTTCTCTCCGAGCGGTTCCCCTTTCTACAGGAAGTTTCAAAAAGTACTATTATTTAGAATGTTCTCAAAATGCATGCGGGATTTTGGAAGATGTGGGTACGAATAAGCATAGGGATGGATTGATTTACTGCTGTGTCAGCAAGCAGTGGTGTTCCGGTTAACGAACTTCTAGCCTCTGACTTGCTGATTTTTTTCGTTTTTATGAGGGTTATGAAAGCTATTATTTTTGTTCTCCTTTTTTAAAATTTATAAATCGTGAATAAATTTGGCAAGTTTTAATTATTTTGCTTGTCACGGAAATGTTTACATTACACACGCCATGACAATGTGCATAGTGTAAATCTAAATTTTGTTTTGTAGATGTAATGAGGCGCTGTCTGCATCTGGAAGGGGTTGTAAATGTAATTATTTTTCTGGTGTTCGCTTCACTTTACTGTACTTTACATTTTGTTCTTATTTTTTCGTTACAAATACACTTCATAAATGTATCAGAAGCCTGCTAACATCATGAAAATCTTACATACAAATAACAAATTAGAATTTTATTGGAGCAGACATATTCTTTGAATACAATAAAGTGTAGCGTGAATAAGAAAGCTTAATGCATTCTTGATTTGACTTAATCTTTAACAAACTATACTTGAGTAAGACATCAAGGCAATGTTCAAACTTCTGAACCGGTTTGTCCAAATAAAAGCCGAAACCTGAAGTCTTGCCTAGCCAATAATACTTTGGATTCTTTTTCCATGCGCCCTGTCTTTTCTTTTGTCGATGATGATGACCACTATTACTTGTCCTTCGTAACTCTTAGTCAATTTTATCTGTTTTATACATTATCATTATGTAGGTGATGCAGTTTTCCACTATCCGTCTTGCCTTCAATATGTCTTCTTAGTGTTAGATTCTCCAGCACTGTTTCCTCATTATGTGTCTGGGAAGTTTATGATCCCATGCATCAGTGACATTTTCGGCTCAGTTTCTCACATTTTAATCTATACTGTTCTGAACATCCTTCTATATAACCACATTTACATTGCCTCAAAATTCTTAATCGTCTCCGCGGAGATTTTCCAGCATCCTCTGCAATAAAGGATGGATGATATTGCACAAGTGTTTAATACACTTTTGTTTCTGTGTTAACTTTGTTTCTAACATTGTTCTCTTTGTTTCTAACCCTTGTTTTCCTTTGCTTTAAATGTTCCTATTTCTTAATATTTTGCTTACCTTTTAGATATCTTTCTCTATTCCAATCCGTCTTCGGATTTCGGTGTGGCACTATCCGTTTCCAGTTAAAACACCTCCCACATATTTCAATTGTTATACTTGGTATCGTATTTTAAATCTATGAGGTTGAATTGATTTCAGTTGATGCGTGTTTAGTAGTTGACATTTTACTTTCTAATGATGAAATATTCCGAAAGCCATATAATAAGGGCCTGCCTCATCATTATTGCTAGCCCTTTTCTTTAACATTGCTTCGCCCATTATAATTTCGGTGGCGCGCTGAAATATCCTTTCCCGTTCGCTCGCCGCAGTTAAGCACTGTTCATCCTGGTCATTAATTAACCCCCTTGGAATAACAGGTGAATTAAGCTGGGATGTACGGTTAATGGCGTATTTCGTTATATTCACTTAAGCTCATATACACTTGGAAACTCGGCAGGAACGACAATTTACTGCTATACCAGCGTGAAATCCCTCGTTAAAACAGGTGCTTATTCGTTACGACTGGTAATAAATGTAAGCGATTCCTCGAAGGAGGTAAGTCCCTGTTTGCCGAGATTATGAGCCGTCATATAACCTCTAACCTCTGGCGTCTCTTTAATCGGGTATTAAATAAGAGCAAGTTTGATATTCCCTACGCATCAAGCAGTTTGAGATGATATCATCGTCTACTCATAAATCTGAATCATTTTCCCATAAATTATCCTCAATCTGTAAATTTGAATCATATGGAGTATACTTGCCTAACATAGAATTGATTCTCTGTTGAGTGATATGCGTATAACCCCTTACATGGTTTCTGCTATCATATCTAGCCTAGATACCAACAATCCTGGTGGACCCAATGGTATCCCAGTGTGCCTCCTAACTGGCTTCAGTTCTCTCTAAACCATATAATAAAGGTCACACTGCCTCCTGCTTTTCCGTCTGCTGGAAGTCATCGTCTGTTGTTCCAGTTTTTAAGAACAATGGTGAGCCGTCCGACCTTCTTAACTATCGGCCTAATAGCCTTTTACCTCTTTTTGGGAAAATTCTAGAAGCCCTGATCAATGCTAAATTGTTTCAGCCATTCTCACCATAGTGCCTTTTGTAAGGCAAACAATATGGCTTTCGTTTTTCCAGGTCAACTGCAGATGGATTAGCAGCAATTGCGGAAAGAGTCTATCATGCTCTAGATAAAAATAGTGAATCTCGGGCTGTAGCATTGGTTGTCTCGCGAGCTTTTGATAGGGTCTGGCATACAGGACCTCTCCATAAAAATTAATATTATCCTGAATAATAACTCGTCTACATCATTCCGTACTAACGCAGTTGTCCCCAGGGACTTACTCTGTGCTTAATTTTCTTTAACGAACTTCGCAATGACATCAGCTCTCAACTCCGAAGCTACGCTGATGACACAACCATTTAATCTTCCGTCGATATTAAAAATTACAATCCCTTCCAGATACAAGATTGAATTATCAGCTGCTGTTCAAAACGAGCTCCAGTCCGTCATTACCTGGAGGAACAGATGGCTTCTTAATATAAACGCCTCCAAAACTAAAATTATCTCCATTAATCATTTGAGAGACTCCTCTCTGTCTTCTATTAGTCTTACTGATGATAACCTCCAGGAAAGTGACTCGTTCCGCTTTCTCGAGCTCACATTCACAGCTTACATGAAATGGAAAGACCATATCGTATCCCTTGCTAGTTCAGCAGCCAAGTAAATCTGCTCACTTTTTCGTGCGAGACAATTTTCCCCTCCAGAATCTTACATGTCTAAATGTCTGCTATTTACCGACGTTTAGAATATTGTTGCCACATATATACCCTTGTTATTTATCTAGAGGACCTTGATAAGATCCCAAAAAATTCATAAATCTTATTGGTCCCGCTATGGCAGCTCGGCCGCAATCACTTTCCCAACGCGTCTCTGTGCTTTTTCTATAGGTACTTTTATGGTAACTGTACAGATGAGCTCTTCGTTATGGTATCTAGACTTCAGGAATTTACGACAAGTGCTGGACTAACGTTGACATCACATCAATTGTTAATTGATCTAGATAGATATAGCCGTAAGTTCTATGATAGCAGTTTTTTTCACGCACTTTTCGCTTGTGGAATTCACTTCCGGTTCCATGCGTTCCAGCAAAATTTAATCTGCAAAATTTAAATGCAATGTCAAACACTATCTACTGGCCTCCTGAATAATCTCTTCTTTTTCTTTTGACATTATCAATGTTTATGTTCCCAATTCTTCCATACCCCGTAACCCGTTGTCTTTTAGGGGCTTTACTTGAGGAGGCACGGTAGTGCAATGCATAGCGGCTCGGACTGAGGAATCGCAGGGCCGAGTTCAAATTCCACTTGAATCCATTATATTCACTTACTTTTGAAAGATATGAATCCTCTTGTGACCACTCCAGATATAAGTAAATGACAGACCGGTTTCTATAGCCTTGCATGGCAACTTGTCTGCGGGAAAAATATGCCTCGTCAGTCATATATCGAAAGATACATGATCGCCTAAGCGTGTATCACGCATGGCACATAACTGACTGACTACGTTGCATGGGGATATACCGATTAAAAAATAAATATCGGCTTATCCTCGACTTGAAGAGGGTAAGATTGAGATGTCTATGGAAGAAGCCTCTCTATATTTTTTCAAAATGTGATATTTCTTGGGAATAAATTGTCTGTCAAAGGAAAACCTAGCGAATTTACCACCGTGAACATCACATTGTGGATCTGAGCTGGTGGGACTATGGAACGTAAGTTGTTGTAAATGTAAAATTTGAGAGTTCGATAAAAACGCTGAGGTTAAATCTATTAAAATCCCAACCAAAATATATTTTCGATGGTGTATTCAATCATATTTTCTTTTTGCGGACTTGTACATACAGGAAATATTAGGTTGGTGCAAAAATAATTTCGTTTTCTCAAATAGTAACATATGTCAGAAAACGAAATTATTTTTGCACCAACCTAATATTTTCATATCTGTATTTCGTTAAAAAAAAACCCACAAAACCTTTAGAATTTGGTTTCCCTAGTAGAGGGTTTCTTATTACGGTTTCTTTTATTGATGAATTGCTCTTACTTTAAGCAATATTACTTTAGGTTTCTGTCTGAAATTTTGGCAGGAGAAATTATCAATATTTGCAATCGTACTTTGGCGAAACTTTTCTAAGTGATTTCATTTTTCAAATATGACGATTTTTCACTTTCACTCAGTAGGTGTCTTCAGTTCAGAAAATGAGAAAATAGAGTAAATGATGCCCTGTCTGAATAACCACCATCATTTATAAGATAATTAATTCAAATTTTCCTCAACTGAAATGTTTATCGTTTAGCGTAATTATGTAATTTTTGATGTCGAGAACATTTCTCGTGCAGTTGAGTAACAAATGAATTCAGAAGAAAAGAAAATAAGTAGAAAGAACATTTTGCTTATAGTTCTTTCTAGCAAAATTTCAAATGTAATTTAACATCTAATGATAATATAACTAAAACTTTTTTTTTAAATTAAGTACAAACAACCTAGTCTGAATATTTCAGTCCTAAATCAAGTACTATGTTGGATTATAGGTTTGTTCAAATTATCTGATGTTCTACGTAATGGAAATAAACTCAATCTAAAATTTAACCCAAACCCAGTAATATAATCATTAGTATGAAGATGAAATTTTCAGTTTCATTAACAGACAGAAAAAAGATAATGAGAAAAAAATTATCTATTCTTGGTGAGGTTAATAAAACATATGAGCTACTTGATGTCGAATGCGTATCATACGTATTTTTCATCAATGAATGCAACAAATAGTTTCCTATTCTTACAGCGACAGTTATTTATAAAGTTGATCTCAGGTTTTACAGGAGCTAGAATAATGGCGCAAAAAATAAGGGAAAATATATTATAAACGATTTTCTTCTATATAATGCGCAATTATGACTCTCGACAACTACGTAGCTTGTTGCTCAACATCGCTGTTGCCTCTTTATTACTCTATTTTTTGCTATATTCCAATTCATGCCTTCTATAAGGCCTGTATATACTAAGTTTTCCATCCTGGCTTTTCCCATTGACTGCCCCTGTCATTCTAGTTTCACTTCTACATTATAACATGTGTGTCAAATTTTCTTCATCACTTGACGCAGAAACCCCAACCGTCCCTTTTTGATTGTATATATGAGTGACATTTTGTTTCCATTGTCCTTTGAAATTCGTTGTTACCCACATGCACATTCCATAGAATTCTCACTAACCTTCACTAGATCCATATGTTATTTGCGTGAATTCACTTCTACGTGAAGTAATGATTGTCCCGCATTCCCATCCATATAGGGTGGGTATTACATAACAGTTCAGTTCACATTTCTCGAAGTTTTATTTTCTCTTTAAAACTTCTCTTTCTCTATTTCAATACTCTATCATAGATATTAAAATTTTCGTAATTGCTTGATTTTTAACCTCCAGTTCGTACTCTTTCTGGGTGTAAGATAGATAGATAAATAGAAAGAGAGAGAGAGTGTGTGTGAGAGAGAGAGAGTGTGTGAGAGAGAGAGAGAGTCTAGATTATGAGGATTAAACATACTGAAGATGACATATTCACGTACTTTTATAAAAAAAATGCAATATTCATGTTAAGTAAAATTTAAAAAAATAGCAAAGTTAATATGAATGAAACAGTCACTGAAGCAAAAATCATGATTTGGTGTAACTTCCGACATTTTGTCATTAAAGTGACAGCTTAAAAGCATAAGAAGAAGAAAAAGGAATTCTATGTCTATAACTCTAGACGTTTTATTTTTAAAGAATACAATATTATTTATTTATAGCTAGAAGCAGTGACTAAATTAGGCCAAAGACAATGGCAGGACTTATCAAAAGAGGAAATACTCCGATAATATGATATTGTTTTTATTCGGGTTTATGTAACCAAACAGTTTCAAATATAGAACTTGTGAATGTTCAACCAATTTTAGAAAAACAAAATCACCCAAAGAATATGTACAATATGGAGGGCAAAGATATTAGAATAAACTCACGAAATGAAGACATGACAAAAGTAATTAAACTAAAAATATTAAAATCAGTTTTCAATATCAAGACAAAGCAATCGAATAAAAGGAAATAACCTAAAGAAAAAATTGATAACTAATTATATATTATTATTTTTACTTTCGCCAGCATTATAGATGTTTTCATGCTAAAACATACATACATGCACCATTAATTTTACGAAAAACTTAGTTACAAAAAGTACCGAATTTACGTTCTGTCAGATCAATAGCTGAAAACGTAATATCAATTCATTAATAACTATCCATCACACCAATTATGCACGTTTCGTATCTCAACAGCATCATTGAATCTTTGAAACTGATATTAAGCCATTATTGCGAGACGAGTCTACTTGTGGAAACAACTGTTTTTGAAACTGGTAATCGCGTGGAATTCAATTAATTGTACCTATTTTTTATTTAGAAAATTTAACACAATACAAGGCCCGATAATCACTCAAAGTTAAGTTTTATTGAATGACATATATCGTATGTATGTAAGTATAAGTGGTAGGAAAAGAAGATCACGAGGATAATGAAAAAGATAAAACTGAATCTTGAAAAATTCAAGATTATAATATTCGAGAAAGCACGCATATGGGATTATATTCCATAATGATGTGCTTTCTTGATCTCTGATTGGAACATCATCACTGCAATTTTAATAAATGCATTTGGAATACAGAAAAATGTGAGTGATTCGAATCTTAGATATAGTATAGTGTGTCCTCGATTTAAATGTCCGAACATGTGAAAGTAAATAGTAGAGCCCATATGAAAATGTGCCATGCAAATAATGATGGTTTAGCCATAGGCTTCAGGCATTGAGTTTGCTGATAGAGTGGAAAATATGTTATCCCCGTCCCACATTCACACATAAAATATGTTGTGCTCTATCAAACATGGAAAATGAGGATTGCGTAACCCCTGGGCAAATATGACGTCAATGAACCATTTCTGGTTTAACCTTCTAAAGATAATGCAGGACTGAAGCATTTACACTGCTCATTCGGACAGTTCGCATTATTATTGCTATATTCACGGCCCTCCGGCCGTTGTACGTTCCGGCCTTCTTCAGGTGATTTACATTGGAATTACGAAGCATACATTTTATTTACTTCGAAGGGTTAGATTGTTCTAATTCCACGTGCCATACGAGTTTCCCTTTAACTACCCAAGTTTTTGTTCATGCAGCTGTAGGCAGGTATTGAACTCACAACTCTTTGGGTCAAGTCATTTTTTGGTTTGCTTCAACCACAGCTATTATCCACTGGGCCATGTATCCTTGGGGAAGCATCGTGAATATGGCAACGGTTCCTAATCATGTAAATATTGTAAGAACATATAATACCGCATCTCAGAAATATAGACAGATAGCAGCATGTATTAGGCACTCACTGGAGCGACAGAATGAACCAATTTAATCAGTATTTTGCAACAGATCGTGTATATTCCTTCTTAGCGTCTGAACCAAAGTTGAAAGTTGGTAGATGAAGCGATAAGTGTCATCAATAGCACGACAATCGGGATTGCTCTTGATTATGCTTTAATATGTATCATGGATATATTTTTATTAGATCTGTAGAATTAACTTAACCATATCCTAAGGCATCAGTTTATTTTAGCGGTAAATTCGAAACATGATAATGAAACGAATATACCAGACAAATGTTCGCGTTTAATACAGAAAACGTGTAGAAATGATTGCCAAAAAGTATATGTAATTCTGAAGATAACCCATCTTTTAACTTCACAAAACAACCAATGATGATATAATTTGGTGAATTCACTGAATGAATTATGCTAAAAGAAAAACGAAAGGAAAAAGAAATTGAACGAAAGAGCAAAATATAAGGATAGACAGAAAAACAAACTTAAAAAATATTATCACTTAAAAAGGAACAAGAAATAAATAAGAGAAATAAAGAAATCAGAGGGGAAAGGATGGATATAAGTTAGCAGAAATGATAATCAGAAACAAATATTTATAACAAAAAAGAAGCCATTTGAGGAACTGAAGAGAGAACGACAAACAAAGAAAGTGAAACAACTTAAAGTATAAAGCACTAAATAAATGCATTAATAAAAAAAAAGACACGACTATAAAACAAATTTCAGTCACAAAATAGATAATAGAATTCTGCTTTTTAAAAGCATCGGCGCTCATAAAAGAAAGAATACAATGAAATGAATATAGTGATTTCTGACTAAATGTTGTCTACGCCGGAAGTGATATATGGAATGTGCCATGTTTCTGTGCAGATATATAGCATTAAATTTCTTCGCAAAAATGGATTAGAAATAATGGTAGACCATAATTTTAGAAGACGCCTTCTCACACTCGGTTTTATCAACCCAAAATTTTCTACGTCAGACGAAAGCAAATTTAAACCGAATAAAATGATGTTGCCCATATGAATTGAAGCGTCTTTTTTCTTCGCATCCATGAATATAATTACAGAATGTATGACAAGCAGAAGAGAGTTGGGATATTAAATTGAAACGAGTACAAATAATGGACAGGCATTATTCGCTATCGCGAAGGAAATATTTTTTAAGCACCAGTTTAATATAGGGAAAGGTTATTTGGTCTTATGCATAAAACATAGAGAAAAAATATGTTGAACAATTAAGACCCAAAATAAATCCGGTAATTAAGAGAAATACAATAAATGCTGTTAATAATTAGATGTTGCTAAAAAAAAGTCATTATATATTATAGGTTTTTAAAAGAATGCTGTGTTTTATATGAACCCGATATTAATTATAGATTTATGAAAAAAATCAACCTTCAATTAGAAGATTATTACTATACGATATTTCATTATGATTAACGGCACGCAACGACAAAATTCCGGCGGAGTTGGTTATAAGAGTAATTATGAAAATAACGTTTTCAAATACATGAATCATTTTCGCCCCCTGGGTAGTAGATTAAATTTGGGCTCTTCCGCCTTTGTTGGGAACCAGTCTAGGATAAAGACAAATTTGATTTCGAAAGTGGGCTTGAAAATCAGTCCAAGAAACGTATTTACTAAGGAAAACACAGTATCAAATTTTAGCATAGTGAGTGCTACGTCGCCACAATTCTCCCTATTGTTTACAGGACTTGATTGACTGAATGCGTGAGTTTGAAATATAACCTGATATTAATTAAAGATTTATAAATTTCCGTAGTAATTATAGTATTCTATCTCTAACCCTTTAAAACCGCAGTCTCCAAATTGAGAGGTCGTGCATTAATAATTTAATACATCAAAAGCTTTATGTTTGTATTGTACTCTTTGCACATTCATGCAATGAAGGTAACAGGTAGTTGACGACACTTCAGACGAAGCTTTTACTGAAATTACACGATGACTGAGGACATGTTTGATTATTAGCGTGTCGGTTCATACAAATTGAACAAAAAACTAAGGAGACAAACCGGAATAGTGAACCGGTTCCAAATTTCAGATAGAAAAAACATGTCGTGACTTCAGCGGGCGTACGGTGAAAGCACGTCTGGCTAAATTGTAATTTTCTTGAGATACGGAGATTAACGATTTGATACTTGACAATTTGTACATTTTTTTAATACAATTTTATTTTTCTGAGATGCTGAAAATTATATTTCACTGTGCATACATTAAATATTCTTCCAATTAATGAAAAAAGAATGTTAGTAAAATTCCATTAATTACAGAATGATTATTGTTTTCCGATTAAAGATGTAAAAATATAATTTAACAGATATATTTAGAGGAAGATCCAATGAGATTTGTCGATTTTACAAAAGGGTTAAGCCTGAAAAATCACCTTTGTTGATTTGTCAGGTATGCGACTACCTGATGTCATTGGAATGGATCGATGTCGATCCCAGCGTGTGGCACCTTTTGAAAGTTCCTGTAAACCATACCACGGGTTAACCCAAGCCTTGTGACTAAAATTGGGAAGACGGACGTCTTGTGCGCGGTCGATAGCTCTGCTAGCACGAAGCCACAAATCATCGTTGTCAAGGGCTTCAGCGTGCTGGCCTTGTTCAATTTCTTGTTCATGATTGATAACACGTCTGCGCCTAGAAACGATAACTAAGGTCTGCTCAGTATAGTTATAGTTTAAACCACAGGTGAGCTATGTGGATGTTGAGCAATCACAAATGTGCTTCAGCTAGCGTCTGAAAAAGCAATTGGCTAGCCGCCCTAGTACACGGGAGTCTTCGAAGATAACTGGCCAGCTATATATATATATATATATATATATATATATATATATATATATATATATATATATATATATGAAATATTTAGAAAAACAACATTTTTTATACTGTTCTACCAATTAGGTATTGCCAGACAGTAAACTTTTACTGTCCCTAAGATATCTAATTGCTAAAATTGCACATACTCTCTCCATGATATTGAGTAATTTTGTATCATACATATAACATACATTAGTACTATATTGTTTAACATACACTCACACACACCGACGCACCCATGCATATATATAGATATATATATATATATATATATATATATATATATATATATATATATATATATAGATATATAGATATATAGATATATTCATATATATATATATATATATATATATATATATATATATATATATATATATATATATGTGTGTGTGCGTGTGTGTGTGTATGTGTATGTGTGTGGGTGTGTGCGCGTATATATATATATATGTGTGTATGTGTGTGTGAATGTGTGTGATGTATGTGTGTGTCAGCGTTTGTGTATTTATACACACACAGACACACACGCACACACACACACACACACACACAAACATATATATGTGGGACTTTACCTGTGATGAATGTAGTTGTCATTGTAAATTATTATTATTTTAACATAGCCATATGTATATATATATATATATATATATATATATATATATATATATATATATATATATATATATATATATATATACATATATATATATATACATATATATATATATATATATATATTTATATATATATATATATATATATATATATATATATATATATATATATATAAACAGAGAGAGAGAATGAAAGCGCACCCTTTCAGAATAGTAGAAAAACGATAATGCATTAAATTACTGTCTCTGAAATCTCAATTTTGTGCGAAATTGGCTTAAAAAATCTAACTCAATATTTCTACAGTAACATGGTCCAGATATTTGACTTTTTGTATCAATGTATATTTACCAGCGTCGAACTTGGCGCGGGGTATTCTTTGAAATTGACAGATGATAAAATATCTCTTAGATCTAAAGTTAAGAGGCTCAATGTTAGAATATGTAAAACACTATTTTTCTTCCTTAAAATAATATTTATAAATCGGGAAAATTTGCCAGTAAGATTGAAATTAATATATCAAATTTTTACATTCATCCGGGCGTACTATTTTATTACAAATATGATCAATTCTTTTTCGTTTACTAGTTTTTTCAGTGAACCTTTGACCAGGTGTTTGTCCGATTGCTTGTTATACATTCGGAACTGAAATTCTCACACTTCATTAATTACTGACATGTTTCGAATATTTATTCGAGTAGCCAATACTACAAAAAGTATGTTTAGCGATAGAGAAAACAATGCGCAAACCAGTTTACTTGCCTCGACAGTAGCGAAGAAATTACTGGTTTTATTTTATGTGGTATAGTGTTGTAATAATATAAATATAGTGAAAACGATGTACGCCTTGTCACATATATCTACACAGATGGAGACGCTTCCTGTTAGTGCTATAATAGCGCAATTCAATCACTTGTACTGTAAAAAAACGATAAACAAATTATTTTGCGCGAAGTTGTTCGCCAAGAAATTTTGTATATCAGTACTTTCAATATGAAAGAAAAATGATACTCAAATAAAGAAAAATTACTGAATGTTGTAGATCCGTGTTTAAAGATTAACTTAATTCTTTGTTTATACACGCATATTTCGATATATATATATATATATATATATATATATATATATATATATATATATATATATATATATATATATATAACTGATCATGTGTGTTTGTTTGTGTGCGTGTTTGTGTTCGTGAACTACTCGAGAAACATTAGGCATATTTCCACCAAATTTGGAACATAGATTGTACTTGATACTGGGTGTGTCTGGGCCAAAAAAATTAGTCATTTTTAAAAAAAAATCAATAACCAATAATTGATAAATATAATGTTTAAATGGCAATTTCCATTAGTTTGGTCGTTTTTAAAATTTGAGACTTGAAGTCTAAACCCCGAGTCCGATTTTAATGAAACTCTGATAAGTGTATGCTACTTATTGTCACGCTTATTATACACTATACTTGATTTTCGTTTCTCTCGACTCTGGTTCCCCCAAGGTGACCCAGATGGACCACAAAAATTCAGATTGTTTCGATTTTGATGAAATTTTGCATGTTTGTTACGCTCTTAAAATGAGAGGGAAATTAGTTGTCAGATTTTTCAAAATGCATGAGGAAGGTCCCAGGGTGACCCTATAAACCCCTTGATGCCTGAATTGCTTTTCAAGTGTATTTTGTAGCAGTATTCCCCAATTTCAAAGAAAATTCCAGTACATAATGAGATTATATCGAGTAACTGTATTAGTCTCTTGGAATTCAATGAAAATCAACACTGGGATTCTCACGAGTTAGGGACCAGCAGCGAAAGCCAAAATCTTCAATTAAGTCGACAGCCTTGGCCATAAAATCGATTAAATAGAAGACTTAAAATAGATGTGCTCTATAATACAATTCCTATTAGTCTTAAATCTGTCCATTGGTTTGGAACTTGGGACCCCTCTGATGAACCAAAACGACCCCCAAATTTTCAATTTGCTTCGATTTCGACGGAATTTTACATGTATGTTACTATCTTAAAATGAACAAAAAACGATTATCAGATTTTGAGATCTACATAAGGAGCCCCCAAGATGACCCATTAACACATTGCTACCTCATTAGTCTTTCAATTGTAGTGGTTAGCAGCATTCCGATAAAAAATTTGCACATAATTTGTGTTTAGATCAATCAACTCAAAATCAAATCTGCAACCCCATATATCATAAATACATTATGAAAAATATCAATTTTTCTCATGGATTTCTCGTTTTGGTACTGGAATAGTTTAGTTTACATTAACTTGATGGCAAAAATTATATCCTTCCTTAAGAAAAAAGAATAAGTGCAAACGAAAGTGTGCACCGATGAGAGAAGTACACGTAGTCATAAACGCGTGGGCGAGTTCAATCGAGATGTGTAGTGATTTTGCTCCTCGTGCAATAATCGATTGAGTTATGTACTCCGTACTATCGATTTTGCTTCATGTGTAGTGTTCATTAGTGCTATGTGATGAAATAAATGCAAAAGATCTCATTTGCATCAAAGTTGTCATCCATTAAAAAGGTAGGCTGCCTTCATGCATGTATATTTTGAATTTTTGATACGTTAAATTTAAACTTGTGAAAATCTTATTAAAAAAGTTTAAGCGTAAATGCCAATTTTTAATTATGCATTTATTATCTTCCAATCAGCGTTTAAATAATTCTTACTAACTCATTTATTTGGAAACTTGATCCCTAAACTTTTGACATTTAATTCTGAAAAATGGACTTATAATAATGTAAAGACCCTCTTTCGATTCATTTATAATTATGCTAAACTTAGCGTGTACGTTCAAACGTTCATAGTGAGTACGTTACTAGCTTTAAATTAATTTTTATTTTTATCACTAGAACGTTTTTTTGGTAGTCTATATTTAGATAAATCCTAACTTTACGAGCTTGCATATAATTGTCTACCACGTTCCCGTGGTCTCCCTTATAAACTTACATTTAATTTATTGTGGCTATATTTCCACTAATGTGTATAATATTCTTGCTTTTTAGTTGATTACTTCATTGTTATTCAAAAAGAAATAGCCAAATCCCTCAAACTACAGTCTGGCAGTAATGACAAGAAAGCGAAATCCTTCACTTGGACGTACTAGTACTAGTACTGCACACCAAACAGAGGAAAGCACTGAGAAGAAACGCTTAGAAACACGAAACTCAAATTAGACTGACACAAAATTCTATTTGTACAGCTAATGTAAGCTCAGCAGAAACTAATGAGCAACGGTTAAATAGACAAGGAAGTAATGCTGACAGAAGTCCTGCTACTCGAACTGTTGAAACGAAGGGGTAAAGAACAATACTATTCAGTCTTTGTGAACGTTGATTTTCAGCCTTGGCACGGCTGCTAGGAGAAGTCTTTGTTGAATTTCTTCTCCTTCCACTGCCAGTTCTTCATTCGATGTAGTTTGAGCAAAAGCTGTCAACAAAGCATTTCTACTCAACAATTTTCGAAGATTGATTGCGATTAATTTACCCTTCATTTACTGACAATATCTTCTGTGCTTATGTAAAAAACAACTTTCTCCTGTTATAAATGTTTTCACACTTCATGCCATTATAATTTTTCGCCATATAGATAAGAGGCACTAAAGAAGTATCTTCTTTATTTTAACTTTACAGATTGGATGTGGTTTATGATCTTTTTTTGAATAAACCCAGGTAACGCCGGGTAATGTTGCTAGTATATATATATATATATATATATATATATATATATATATATATGTGTGTGTGTGTGTGTGTGTGTGTGTGTGTGTGTGTGAATGTGGCAGAATGGTTAGAAAATTCCCTTTCTGACCAAGGGTTGTTCCAATCTCACTATTGTGAGTTTTTAAGGTAGAAGAGTTCCTGATGCTATTCGTCTGGAATAGACGATACAATCGTAAGCACTTTGAAAAAGTTTCTGAAAAGTTACCAGTGGTTGACCAAAGCCGTTTGAGTGAAATTGTTTGAACAAAACCCTGGAGGGCCGTCGATGGCTGGTCTAGCACGGAGTCACAAGTAATCCTGATCGATGGTTTGAATTTGCTGGCATTTTTATCGCCGAGAAACTAAGTATTTTTTCGCTCAGCATAATTGCAGTATCAAACACATTTGGACTCTATCTTAGATATTTAAAAGTCTACAATTAGTCCATGGTTAGAATATTGCTGCCGCATAAGGTCCGGTGTCCCTGTTATTTAACTCGAGATCCTTAGAAAGATCCAAAGAAAAATCTGCAATATTATTGTCAGGATCTGCCAACTCGGTTCCAGTCACTTTCCCACCGCCGTAAGTTTGCCGCTCTATATCTTTTCTATAAATACTTTATTGGTAACATTTAGGAGGAGGTCTTTGCTATGGTACTTAGAGTTTGTTTGTTTTTATTAAATCGTAGCACCAGACTGGCTTCAAGATATCATCAATTTAAACATAATCCAGTTAGATTAAACTGGGAATTCTGTACTAGAAGTTTCCTCTCTTTCAATTCTTGTCCGTGGGACTCCCTTTCGGCTACATGATTTTCAGCCAACTTTATCCGGTAACAAATTATATGCAATGACAATCGCTATCTGTTGCCCCTTAATATTCACATCTATTTATGCTTGTAATTATTGTTCCTGTTCTAATTCTTCCTCTGTTGTATTGACATTACTGCCTTGCGTGGATTCAAACAGATCAATATATATATATATATATATATATATATATATATATATATATATATATATATATATGAAGAAATATAGTTGCTCTATATTTATGTGATAAAGTGTTCAAAATCACAGATAGAGCGTATGTAAATAGAATTATAAAATTGAAAATTGAAGTCAGCACTCAGCGGCAAACAGGCTGTTTCATACTAGACGCAATCTTCAGGCCGCCAGACTCTGCCTCTGAATGTTGACTTCACTGTTCACATTATATATATATATATATATATATATATATATATATATATATATATATGTATGTATGTATCTATCTATATATATATATATATATATATATATATATATATATAATTGACTCTCCCGTTGGTTTCGACGTATTAGGACCTGACAGCATAATTGATTCAGTTACTAAATATTCTGCGATAATCTTAAGTGGCATTTAAGAAACGCGAGTGATTTGCAAAGGAGGACACATATGCAACAACAGTGAGGATAGTGAGATATGTTCACTGTAAGATTAGCTGACCTTTTAGATCTTGCTCTCACTTGTTGAAGACGCTTCAGACCAACAGATTGAAAACTGCTGAGTCCACTTAAACACGTTGATATCCATTCTACCCGCTCCAAGGCTTAGCTCTCATGGATGTCATGTGGTATACTGACAGCTGACAAGTTGCTTTTCAGCTTGCCTTGTATCTTGTCATGGGCGGACTACATTCTTGTAGCCACGATGTAACTGGCTGTACAGTAGGATCTTGTATATCCTGTCACCAGACATTCTTAAGTTATGACCAGTCTACCGTAAATAAGACTGCATATGAAAAGTCTTGATTCCTCCAATATTACACCTGTTAAACACGTCTACGTTAGAAGTCCTATCTTGAATGTTAACTCCACAGATTGTACGCAGACAGTTTTTATGAAAAACATCCAGTTGGCATATATGGTACCTGTATGGAGTCCACGAATCTGAGCCGTGCAAAAGGATGGCAAGTACAACATCTCTGTAAACAAGTATTTTCGTATCCAGTCGAATACCCCGCTCATTCCACAAGCGATGGCGAAGTATGCCGAAAGCATTGGTATCCTTAGCAACCCGATGGATGATTTAATCAGCTAAAGTATCACTGCAGTTGTCTTTGCTACCAAGATAGGTGAAAGACTTTACAAAGTTCAGGGGTTTGTCTTCTACTTTCAATAATCTCTGGAAATTTGAAGACTGATGTTTTTTTTTCTCACCACACAATTGCATGGGAGTAGGAAAAGGTTGGTGCACTACTTCAGTTTTTTTTTTTTTTGCTGTGTAACACCAAATGCTTTACATGCAGCAGAGAAACGATTTATTAGATGTTGCGCCTCCTCAAAGGATGCTGCAACAACAGCAGCATCATCAGCAAACAACAAATTACGAATAAGTTGCGTACGATGGATTATTCTTGGATTTAAAGCGCTGATGATTGAAGAGACCACCAATTGTTCGAAACTGAACATCATAACATATATATATATATATATATATATGTTATGATACATCTACGTATGTTGATATTTACAGCATTAAATATTTCATATATACGTGTATATATATATATATATTTATTCGCGCATAGAGTTATTTTCATCTCATAAGTTTCAGTAGATTTTTTTTTACATACACCGTTTGATATGTTTTGGCATAAACGTATATAACTTTTTTTGTAATTGCATTTTGAGGACTTCTTAAAGTTGATTTATGTTGCATTTTAGTGAACAAGTTTAACATTAAATTTCATGAAGCGTGATATGGAAATATGGCAATTGAATTTCCTATTTACAATATTTTCGTAATCTGAATTTCTTGTGTAGAAATAGTTTATAAAATATTATATGTATAGAAAATGTTATCTCTTCTTTACCTTTCACTATGAGTTGTTTATAGGATTCTTTTTATTTCGTCAATACACAAATAACTGATCGTTTCAAGAAGCATAAAACGGTATCATATAAAATAGAATTTTCTTTCGGATCAAAAAAAAACAAAACAATGTTCTCAAAAACAATTTTAGATAATATTTCACTTGTGCTGATGGATCTTCGTTGAGAAAGATCCTTTCTTTTTCTGAAGAGAAAAAAAAATTTCTCTTTCTACAGGAAATAATTGTGAGATTTCCCTTATCAGCAACCGGTTGAGATATGAAAGCCTGAATAAAGGCCGCGGAAGTAAACAATAAAAATCAATTCTGCACTCTGCGCTATGAAATATACCAGCGATGCAGATGGTCTGATGAATGGAAAATATCAGCAGATAATTCTCCCAGACCTTCACCTGATGACCCGCCTCATCTCAGTAATCTTCATTTCGGCGTCATAGTTATCATCGTAATGATAATACAGAACTCTTAAGACCTCATCCGTCGCATTTATAATTGTGTTTGTTTTCCCATCAACTGTCTCGATTGTAATATACGAGCCTTATCGTAAACTTAGCGCCCCGTACGCGCTGTGATTGTACCATTCAACGGAAATGCGTTGGCAGATAACGCAATTTTGTCGCGCTTCTGTTAAATCAGTTTCTTAATAGGTTTCGCCTCATATACAAGCGGTAAACTGAGCTTTTTTTTTTATAGATATATTTCGCTGGAACAGTTCTACGATCAGTAAAATGGATAAAATTTTAGAACAACAAATTTGTTAATGAGATGCTCCATTGCATCGTCAAGCCTGTTGCGTATGGGGAAAATGGTAACCTGGAAGATATAACCTTGTTGTGGAGTATAATCTATTCTTCGCCTCGGCAAACATAAATCAAAGCTTGAAACAAAGAAGATATTGAGTATGTATGAATAAATGTATAATTTAATTGTATATAAGGACAAGGTTGTACATTTTATCTGTTGATGTTGCTAATTCAACAGAGAACGATAGTGGTGAAGTTAAAAGTGATATAGAAATTTGTGTCGGCAATCGCCGTCGTAGGAATTTCTTTCTCAGCGTCTCGGTGTTGACATCAAAAATTAATCTGTGTCACGGCTTTATCAGCATGTTGGTGTTGATATCAAACGCTGATCTGCGTCGGGCCTGTTTGAAATTGATTATATATAGCCTTTAATCGGCTGAAAATGAAGGTCTTGGTTTTGTGAAGAGATTATCTGTGACTGGTCATAATATATTGTTCATTTTATTGTGGTTAAAGCGAAGAAAAAAGTATTTACGCAGCCTGCTTTGTGTCGTCGAGTGGTCAAAACCTGACTTGTGTAGAAACTATAATGTCATGATTTTAAGGAAAAGATATTTATGTCGAACATTGTTTTTTGAGTACAAGATTATTTCACTGCTACCCGTGTGTCTGTTCAAGATGATGAGTATCCATGGAAAAAAAAACAGTATCAAAAGGCCAGGGAATGTTTTGAAATTTCACTCAAGGTTGATTTAATTAACACTAAACAGTGCAAATATATTGGTGTCTGGACAAGTCATAATAAAATATAACATGGGAGATAAGAAACTGAGTTTAGGTTACAG
>OZ010573.1:110562067-110582067 GCA_963932145.1 Acanthosepion lycidas
GCATTGTACCTCTTTTGCAATGTCGTAGATTGACTAATTAATGCTTAATCTCTCATCATGTAACCTTTTCTCAGAAAAGAAATATCGCTTTTGATTCTTCAGGTCAACTTCTGATGTGCTAATGGTAATTGCGGAAAGTCTATCATTCTCTACATAGAAACGTTGAAGCCCGAGCTGTATCATCCAATATTTCAAAAAGATTTTGAACAGGTCTGGCATTCAGAAAAGTCTCCACAAGCTGAAAATTTACGGTGTCCTGTCGTACTAATTCAGGTGTGTATACTGGGTCCAACTCTGTTTTAAATTTTATTTAATAAGTCTCCTAATTACATTGGCTCTCAACTTGTTATCTACGCTGATGACACAATTTATACCTGTTCCCATAGTAAGGCTTACCAGTCCGGCAAGTCAAAGTGACAGCCAATGTCCAAAACGACCTCAAGTTCGTTGTAAACAGGGACAAAATATGGCTAATTTTAACGCTTCCAAAACTAAAATAATCTCTATTAATAATCTGAGAGACAACACGTTGCTTTCCATCAGCAGGGCTGATGATACTCTCCACGATAGTGACAGGTTTCGCCTTCTCAGGCTGATATGAAGTGGAAAGACTATAAGGAATTCAATGTTAGGTAAACGTCTCAGAAAATCAGTTCAATATGTTTGGCGAGACTTTTTTTTCTCCAGAACCTATGTTACATATGTATATCTTTACCATTAGTCCATGGGTAGAACAATGCTGTCACATATGGCCGAGTGACACTGCTATTTACTTTGAGCTTCTTGATAAGATCCAAAGAAAAATCAACAATGTTATTGGTTCTGATCTGTTATCTCAGCTTCAGTCACTTTCCCACCGCTGTAAGTTTGCCTTTCTATGTTTTCTATGAATGATTTCATGATAATTGTTTGGATATGATCTTCGCTTCATACTTCAATTTCATCAATTTACTTTAAAGCAAGTTATATGCAACTGTAAAATCTATGCTAACAGATTCTTCTCTTGCACTTCTCTCTCGCGGAACAGATTTGCAGTTCAATGCTTTCCAGCAAACTTAAATCTGCAAAAAAATTAAATGCAATGTCAATCGCTATCTACTGTCAACCTGATTACTCTTTTCCCCTTTTGCTCCTCAGTATTGTTCCTGTTCCTAATTCTTCCACAACATGTAAACATGTAGCTCTTTGTTCTTTAAGGGCATCACTGCCTTGTTCGGGGTGATAACGATTAATGAAAAACACAAACAAGTATATCTATCTATCTATCTATTTATCTATCTATCTATTTATATATATATATATATATATATATATATATATATATATATATATATATATATATGCACACACACACACACACACACACATATATATATATATATATATATATATATATATATATATATATATATATATATATATATATATATATATATATATATATATATTAGCAGGGGCACTCCCACATGCTAGAATTTTCGGAAATTCATCGTGTTAGAATTCTGAAGAAGCATTTATTAAATTACGGAAAACCATACCAAAAGCTGACTCAAGTCTTTTGGCTGATATTATCTATCTGGAACTGTTCAGAAGCCGTTGATCGTTATGCGAACGAGGGGGTTGAACGTACTGACAACTTGAAAGTGTTGATCATCTAAAATTATGACCTCTCTCATAAAGTTTCGCTAATCAGAGATGCGGCAAAAAACAAACGATCGCTCTCAGATGTTGAACAAAACCAATGTGAGTTAATAAGAATCTACAACTACAATTGACAAACTGCTGTAGAAATGTGTAGTCAAAAAACGAGTAGAGTGATATCTCTGTATATTTCTCTGTCTCCTATATCTCTCTCTTTTCTATATTGTACTATATATATATATATATATATATATATATATGTATATATATATATATATATATATATATATATATATATATATATATATATATACATACATATATATATATATATATATATATATATATACATATATATATATATATATATATATATATATATATATATATATATATATATATATATATATATATATATATATTCCCAAAACATTTCGCTTGAAGATGGAACAGAGCTTACTTTAATTCAATTTAATTCAAATAATTATATTGAAGATTTCGGCTCTTGGTTTGAAACATGAGACCTCTTATATAGCATGTTGGAATCATATTTTTAAATAAATAATTATATTTATGCTCTACTTTTGTATCGAGCACTATTTTTTAAAAATAATAACAAAAATATAAAAGAACTTTATTTACCTAACCAGTTCTTTCCTATTTTCTATATATTTTCACACACACACACACACAATATATATATATATATATATATATATATATATATATATATATATATATATATATATAGTACAGTATAAGAAATTAAGATATCAGCCACTTCCACTGCGTTGATTTAAAACTTTTTTCATCTTTATTCGAGTTCTGTAAATTGATTCCCTAACGCTTCATTTATTTTTAAATGAAAATTTTCTGAACGCTAGCAGTATTGATAAGGAATTATTCAAAGAGGAGTCCCAATAATAAAGGTCAATGGTAAAATCAACTGCAGAATTGTAAAAGAGGAGGGATTGGCGGTAAAGCGATATAAAAATAAATTCCCAATTAATTATTCTAAAAAAGGTCAAAAATAAAAGAGTAAAGAAGAAAATGATATTGACCTTAGAATGAGTAGGAAAAGGTTTCAAGAAATGATTCACATGAAACAGGCTCATTTTTCAGTTCAAACAATAAAACAAAAAACTGCTTGGATTGAAAGATATAAACAAATATGTTACCAAATGAAGATAAGTGGTTCTAGGAATACTGTAATAGTTTGTAAACTGCTAAGCGGCAAAAGTCAATAAAGCCGGTACATACATAACCTGTTCATGCCTAGGGTTAACCGTTATATTCCCACCTATCCCTATGAACTGCTTCTTACTCAGCAATCCTCTATCTCGAGTGGCTCTCGATTCTATTACAAAGTTAACCTCACTGTAAAGAAAATCCGATTTTGCTGATGAGACATGACACAAAATAGCAAAGTCATATACATTATGAATGTATTTTTAAAATTCCAAAGTTTTTTTGTTTTTTTCTTAACTCGACTGGGAATAGCCGATGAATATAAATATCTTATTAGATTGATTAATCTATAAATACCGTTTGTGTTTTTAAAATTTATTTTGCAACATACAAAGATAATTTATATTTTATTCGATTATCAATTCACCGATATATGCAGTGGCATATTGCCACTTGTGTGTAGATCTTCCATATGTTTAGAGTAAAATTCAACAGATTTCTATGTGAAAACCAAAACATTTAGACGAACTCTTGATTTTGGTATAAATCAGAGATGCTTTTCAAATATCGATAACAAAATGGAATCATCAGTTGATACAAAGTGCGGTGAACATTTTCTGGGCATTAGAAAAATCTAAGCGAGTTCCGTTAATGTTTTATTTGTTATTTGTAGAATATGCTGCATGTTGCGATGTCACGGGGAGAACAACCTTTTGGACACGTTGTGGCTGCTGAAGGTATAGATATGCATTTTTATGTTTCATTGCGTTTTTAGAAATCAAAATCTATCTTTTCAATTTCTGCTCCTCATTATTGTTCCTGTTTCTAATTCTTCCACAAAATGTAACCCTTTGTACTTTAGAGGCATTACTGGCTTGTTTGGGGTGATAACGATTAATCACACACACACAACCAGACGAACAATGGTACTTTTCAGTTAACGAGCTCCTTATTTTTGGCTGCTTGTGGAGATTTACTCTTGTCAATCCACTGACGATTTGTTATTAGAATTTTTGTATGTCACCCAATTTTGATCACATGTTAGATACATTTAAGCAACACTTAGTTAGGATTATAAATTTGTTACTAAAATTGATTTCCCAAACGAAATGTGCATTTCAGTCAGCTTCATATAACTAGAAACGTACACTTATTATATACTAACTTCTGCATCTATAAAGGGAATAGTATTTAGAAATATGCGTAATGGAGTCGATCCCTTTATATTTAATCAAATCTTTTTCTAGTACAACCTATGAATAAAACAATTCATTTTTTGACATTCCAAAATTTGAAGATGCTAACATACCTAAAGTAATATTTGAGTTTATATATGGACAGAATTATGAAAAGCTAGGTGTGAGGCAAGAATGGAAGAAGAAAAAAGACGTGTAAATGCAACGGCAATTATATCTACTTTTCTAGTTTCAAAGACGACGTCGAAAGGACGAGGAAGCATTTCATATTTTCTTCCGCAAGATTACCTTGTTACATTGACGGTCTACTGCCAAGAATTTAACTGAAAATAGAAGCTTCACAAGTAGCGTCTATAATTCTGGCAAAGGCATCAATCAGATACTTGAGCGTTTTAGCGTATCTCCTCATACTTTGATCCCGTCTTCCTGCGTCTTTGTCCTTTGTTCCACTGACAATTGTTACAGTAAGGATGCTTCAGCTCGAGCCAGCTTTGCAAATCTGTTCTTGGCGCCAAAATGTTGAAGGAAGAAAAGCCGACCAAGACCGCTTTCTAAACAGTATTTTCTAATCTTCACGCTAAATAAAATCATAACTTGTATGGGTATTTCATTTTTATTTTTATTTATTCTTCGCTCTTCCATTTGATGTTACCAGAATATACAGAGTTTATCGGAGAGAATAAAAGGTTAAGTTTAAATTACTTATCATTTTACTGAACGAAGATTTTTTTAACGTTGTCACTTATGTATAAAAAAGAAAAACGGTCTAGAAAAGATGAATAAAAGGAATTGCATACTTACATTTGAAGACTTTTGATATTTATTATTGCAATTCAGGACGTTCGCGGAGTTTTTTCTGGAGGAATATTGAAGTTGGTGTGACGAGATCAAACACCAAGCCTGGCTGCTACGTTCGATTTATTACACATGAACTTGGAATAGTATTAATCCATGTTAGCTCTCCAGTTGATGTTTAAATTGCAGAGCAGCCTAGATTTTTTTTTGCCTTTGTTTGAAACTCTTAGAGAACTAAATCAAACCGATCGTTTTAGATACTTACAATTCCATTCCGTGAAATCCTAGTTGCTACCAAAACGACAGCAACAAATGCTTAGAGTGTTAAAGTTGTTTCTCACAAATCCATATGGAATTTTTCATCACGCATATGTATTTTTTATGGCTTAGATAATGTAAAACGAGTGCTTGAAATTAAAATCGTATATTTATTTACACAATTTCCATTTATTAAAAACAGCAAAATAAAACCTATTCCACATAATAACACTATTTTCGTAATGTCCTCTGCAATCGGATATTCACCCACAAAAAAGAAACAAGCAAGAATGACGATCATGCAAACATCTTCTTCAGAGGATGTGTTCCACAGAGCAGAGATGATGCTATTCTTCTCAGAAAAAACAAACAAACAAACAAACTGTCTACGAAAGCAATCTATTTCTACCTGAAAAGCAATGACGCTAAGTGCGCTATATTTTACAAATTAATCTCTTGAAACCATATTCTTCTCTTTTCCATGTATCTGAAATATAAATTACAATTTGGAACTTGAAAATTTTCAATGGAATATGTTGTAAAATTTCCATCTAAACATCAACAAAATAGGAAATTTAAGAGAAATGAAAATAAAAAAGAAATGTGTCAGTTTCAACTAACACCAGGAGGAAATGATTTAGGTGTAGTTTACTTGTAATCCTCTGTACACCGTCTGCATATTATGCATTGAAATTAAGCCAAAATGGAATTTGCTGTTATTATTGGCAAGATAACTCTCTCTCTTCTCTCTCTCTTTATATATATATATATATATATATATATATATATATATATATATATATACAAATAAATAATCACACATAGAATCAATCAGCAATATTAATGCTATTATTGGCGACATCCATCGCTAGTACTATATAATGTATGCATTAAAATACTTTTAATCCATAGAGTGACGTGATCCTCATTTATAAAACAGCTGTCTGTTGTTTCCAGTTTATATGTTGTTAAAATGCAGGTACTTTCGAATAATCCTTTATTCATCGTCAGGCATATGTTTTCCTTATAAAATCAAAAACTTGAAGACGAAATAATTGTTTGTCGACCGAAAGATGTTTTTTTGAATATGTGCTTTTATTGACGGTTGTGTACAATCTCGGAACGTGCAAAGACGCAACGCTAAGTTTTTCAAAATTTTAAGTGAGAATTTTATTTGAACTTTTCTTGTGATGTCGTAAATATATATATATATATATATATATATATATATATATATATATATATATATATATATATGTTTCTGTGTGTGTGCGTGTGTATGTGTGTTTGTGTTATTACCAACATCAATGGGTCAGTAACGGTTTTATTATTCAATCACTGGCTGACATAAAACTATAAAACTATATGATATCCATTCAGTTTCGATGAGCCTAATGCATTCACTATAATGGAGTGATCTATATCTTCATCAGTATCTATTTAACGCATCACTTCAAAGAAAAGTCATGGACATCTATTTTTCAAATGGTATTTGTGCGAAAGTGAGGGTAATGATCAAGACAATAATGTTAAGTGGTTTCGCCGATTTCCTGTTCTGAGAAGCTAAACATTACATTATCTAAACATTCGTCATCATCTGACACATTTTTAGTAAAATATATTTAGATGCATGTCTATGTAAAAGCATATTTGTTCAAAGCCACGTCCAAATAGCCCGAATATTCTGCAATACCTCAGTGTCAAGTAAATATATCTTTATACTGGATGTTACCTAATGCAATGCTCCAGAGCTCCTCGATGTAGTATTAGAATTGTTATGATGAGTGTCGTAACAGGAACTGAGTATTATGCTGATAAATGTGTATGACAATTGACACTTAATTTAAGAGTTCCGTTTTACTGGAAGCACTTATGAGAAAGTATTTTCCATAAATTGACAATTATTGAGCAAAAAAAAAATACATAAATTATCTTCTGACATTTTGAAAATTGAGGAAATGAGAACGATGGTGTTCACTAGATTTAAAGTTTTAAACTGGTAGAAAGGAAGTGTGGAAATCATTTAAATGTTTTCATTGGAAAATGATAGCATCAGCGACAGATTTTTAGCGTTGCATTTATTGATAAAATGTCTGTAAAGTGAATAATGATTCATAACTGTATCAAGGTGTGTAGTGAACAACTCTAGGCAAGATAAGATATCAATACGACTATTTTTTATGTTAAGTTTAATTTCCTAAATATAAAATGGCTTAACTGCAACCAGACCATGTTCCAACACTATTTTCTTGAGATTCATCATTTAGTGGTCAACCACTCAATTTCATTTAGAATGTTTATTATTTTGTTGTGACCTAGGGAAGATTACTGAATAGAATAATCGCACGAAGAGTGGTAATGCCTTATAATACTTCGGACAAGAAGAACATATAAGACTTGCCAGTGACGCGTAGAATTAGTATTGAACTGATAGAAGTGAGTCAAGTGAATTCCACAATGAATCCCAAACTGCAGGATATCTACCAACCGCTACACGCATTCAGATGTGACACAAGGCTGAATTTAATGTAGGATATCCGAGCCCGTAAGCTAGGACAAAATTTCCCCGTGGACCTCGTCTGAAATGGAGTCGGGTAGCTGTTTCCCGTGACGAGACTCTACCCTTAGGCATAACCTCGTCTGGGGATCCTCTCTGCGCGGAGGCAGAGAGATTGACCAGCACAGCTGCAGACGAATCCTTAACTGCAAATCAACATGCAGTATTTACTACTCTGTTTATGTGAATGGGGACCTATTATCGTATGATACAACAATTTTTATTGGCTACACGCCTTATCCGTCGAAAACATCCATGTGATGGTCTAGATCAGTTAAACGAAACTGCGACTAAAATCTGATAAATCATCCATCACTTGTAATTTACGCCGATCTTTCATTCAAAACGTAAACACAGAAAGCAATAACTCAGAACTGGTAGGAGAGTAGTAAGGCTCCTCCAGCTGAATATGATCACCTTTGTATCCATTAAAGACCTGGGCTGATAAGATTAACAGATAACGGCATGAATCTAAACGGCAAAACGCAAGAAACAACCACCAACACAACAGTTTCACTGGCGACTTAAACAAAATGTTATTGCATTGAACAGGAAACACATCACATATGAGTATTTGTACATATATATACGTATATAAAACAAATTGGATGAATATGCTCTAGGAGGGTGACCACCGAATTTGGTATTTCAAACTAAATAAAATTTCTAAAACAATTTCTATGTTTGAAGGAAAAATGCCATGCTGCATGTTTTAAGAAATGCATCATTTGAATAAAGATCTTTCGCTAAAAAAATAAAGCCAAGGAAATTCTTTCCAATGACGGAAATGAGACTTTTCTCTGTGATATTTGCAGAGTGAAGTTGGTCATTAATATATACCTCATATAAATGAGAAAATACTTAAAGAAATTTAAAATTCAAATAATGATCGCTAATTTGCATGAATTCCTTGGCTTTTTCTAATGAACGGATCTTCCTGAAAATAAAACTTTAATTTATAATAAATAATTAACCCCGAATTATTCGGTGAGATGTGAAACATGCAATCAAAGAAAAGGACGGTAATATGTTGATTGCGGCTTTCAAATCGTCTAATTTGCAAAAAGACACAAATCATCAAAATCCGTATTGCCTTCATACATATGTAGAGTGACAGAAAATAAAGTTTTAACACTATGTTTCACTTTAATCAAGATTTAAAAAACATGACCATTTAATTACAAGCAAGGGAAATAGTGATGCCCTGCTGTGTAATATCGACCCTCCTAAAGTCCAGTCAATGCTGGACAATTTACTCACAAATGAAGTGAACTCTTCAAACAAAGTATAATTTTCTACAAAAGTATTCTGAGATTACCATGATAACTGCGGATTATTTACAGAAATGAAGCAAAAAGCATAATTTTACTTAAAAACAAGAGATATTCGAATTCTCTAGAAAATATAATGAGGAAAGTCATCTCAGAGAAATTGAGCCTTATAAGACATACTGCAGGCAAAATTCCCAGAGTAAAAAGTTAACGACCTAACGAGATTTTGCCAATGGATAGCAGAACTGAGTATGGGATTGGAAAAATTCGTGTGGAGAGACGTGACCCTCTAATTTCTGACGGGAAACGGCTTCTGTTGTATTAGCAACAGTCTATGGACGGATTGCATTAAAATATCACATCTATACTCATTATGACCAAAGATCCTAGATGAAAATGCAAAACAAGACACTGTGTATCATTCTGCAGGCATAGAACCGCTCCATATTGGATCTTTGGATGATATCTAATAATCAGGTCAGTTCGCAAAGAGTCTGCTTAGGAACTATTCGAAACTCAGAATCATGGTTTAAGAGAAGAATGTTGTCGAATCATCCTTCATCAACTATCACTCAATATCTTTTTTCCGATATCCTACTTGATCAAATTGATGTCGATACAATATAGGTATAATCAGCCACGGTCAATTATAAGGAGAAATAAACCATTTCTTTTTGAAAGTTGCGCTACAAATTCCACAGTCAACAACGACATATAATCTTTCAAAGAGAGGAAACTATACTAATCTTTAAAAAACTGTGTCTTTGATTAACATTACAAAAATAGAAGAGTTGTTGATCTATCGCTCAGAGTTATTTTCCCCCAAAACAACAGATCCTAATGAAAGGCAACAATGGAACTCTGTTCTAATAATTGCAATTAAACAACATTACCAGGTGTGCGTTTTTGACGAATTATTTCAAATAGGTTTTCAGCACTCACAATTTTATCGCAGCATTTTTCACTGACTAATGGCCACATTTACACTGCTCATCAATATCATCACAATAGCTACTATTCCATAAATTTAATATATTATGCACATTCCAAAAATCAACATTGTCCTTCAGGCAGTAGCAGTTATATTTTCTGTCACTCTATGAAATAACCTCATTAAAGTAATATGTACTTTTGAGCATTTCATTTGGAAAATCTTTCTTGGAAATATATATCCTGACCCAAAACCTAGAGGTCAAAATTCATACATTCAATCATCGCTTACTGATCTAAGTCTAAGAATAACCTGATCCACAAAACACATACGCACACACACTCACACACACTCAGACAGATGCGCGCACAAGCACACACATATACTTACACACACACACACACACAGAGCTGCGCACGCAGGCATTCACAATCATATATATATATATATATATATATATATATATATATATATATATATATATATATATATATGATAACGATATATGTTTTTAATTGTGGAATTGTCAAATAATTTTCTGTGGAACAGTGATCGCCGGAAATATATTTTTGAGGTTTCAAGCAATCATTAGGAGGCAAAATCTTCTTGTGAAAATCTTAATGTTAATAGTAATATAAGGCATTTCCTTATAAGGAAATACTCGACATTCATTGACCGAATAGCAAGTGTTGCTGTCGTTTAAAAATTATTAATTTTTTTTCTTATTCGGGAGAATAGCTTTCTCCTGTCTAGGAGCTGTTAGCGCTCTTTCCACTAATGATGGCAGCTTATTTCCAAACATATAATACCTTGAATATGTCATTATTTTCTCTTCGAGCCAAATCTAATATCCATTGTAGCTTTTACTTCCGAAGGAAATCGTCAAGTGACACAGATTATGTTATCTGGTACAGTTCTTTGTTGTTTTGTAACGCCAATCCAGAAAGTTTTAAGATGGTTTCACTGACTCAAAGAAATGTCTAACCATTTAGTTGACAATTTTGATAGCTCTGGACAAGTCTGATGTTATGCATGACATCTATGGATAAGCTTCCATTCCAAAGCAAGATCATTTTAATGGTTTGGAGTCGTATTTCTTGGAATAGAGACTAGAATTTTGCACAAAATCTTTCTTAGTCCAAATCTGGCGTTGGCATAATACACTGCATCATTAGTAGAGAGGGAGATCATGATCGTTAACCTTTATTTGTTAATTTATTTTGCATTTGGTATGGAATGCATGCAAAATTAATGCCCATCTCATCGCATCTGTTCATGTAAATGCGCAGAGAATAGAATAGAAATAAATTAAATAAACTACGAAGCCGACAACATCTCATGTAGGGCCACCCATTATGGTAAGATTAGCGAGGAAGGACCTACAGCTCAATAGACAAAGATCCACACGATTTCAACGGCCAAGCCGGCAGAAGACAGCCGGCCAAGCATCCGACAGACATATGCGACCGTATTTTCTATGAGTGGCCTTAATCCCCTTGAGCCGCGAGTTGGGGTGCGATTCTGCACAAGTTTGTATCTCAGAGTTGTCCACCAAAATATCATTCTCTTGAATGGCATCGAAAAAATTCTCTTTTATTTACAGGATTCTCTGACATTGCCACAAGAGGGGAGAAATGGAATAGGGAGAAAGAATGACGATACCGGTGTTCTGATGCACGAGGGTGCCAACAACAACAGAATTGTTATTTCCTAGGGTTTTTGTTTTATTCACATGTCCTTACGGGTCCCAACCAGAGACCTAAGATTAGAAATGGCTTCATGACATCATCTTCTGAATATTTTTGTAAAAAAAAAAAAAAAAAAAACACGAATAAAATAGATAAAGTTCGTCGTTATATGTGGGTTGTAGTTGTAAGTACAATTATTTGTATTTCCTTAAGCCATGGACTACCAGCAATTCCTTCAGTTAGTCTATCGAAAACGTTACCAATAAATTGTAAGGCTCCAACTACAAGTGGAATTATTGTTGTCCTGATGTGCGACATTTTTATATTGCCACTTCATGTTCCTAGTAATTTGATAGGTTTATGAAGATCTTTAAAGATACATTACAATCTAAGAGGAATGTTAGTAACATTAGAAAGAACATTCTTTCTTTTTTCGTCTTTGATCACGATGTCTGGTCAATTAGCTTTGATTATTCTCTATATTTACGTTGGAAATCTATTAGGTTGGGGCAAAAATAATGACGTAATAATGTCGTTTTTTGACGTTATTACGTCATTATTTTTGCACCAACCTAATACATATAATTTGTATTATTATTTCTGATTACTATTATTATTATTTTATTTTATTTCTTTTGATTTCTGGTGTATACTCATTTCCAGGTCCCGACCAGAGACTTTAAATCAGAAATGGCATCGTGACTTTTCCGCTGAGCATTTTGAAAAAAATATCATATATCTTATAAAGATATTATCCTTCGTAAAGTAGTGGCTGTATAATTATTTTTCTTTATTTCAGTGATGGGCTATCAGGAATATCTTCAATGAGTTTACTGGAATATCAAACTAGGGTCCTTACTACAAATGGAATTGTCAATATCCCCATGTTCCACATTTTTCAGTCGGTGTAATGTTTTACTCGCATTTCTTCACCCATTTGAAACACCATTTTGAGCATTTTGGCATCATTTAGTACTGAAAAAAGTTTCTTACTTCTTTCAAGTTCTTTGACACAGAACAACATCCAATCGTCTGAAGTTTTTAAGAACCGTTGAAAGCCGGTTTTTGTTTTGTAAGACAGCTTCATTTGAACTTGTTCTCTGGCTCTTTCGAATCTGGGCACATACAGACGATGAACATCAGCCTCGGGATGATCCATGCGGTGGCAAGTGAAATCTTTTCTAGTTTTGGCGTTCATTCTCTTGCTTTCATCTATGGTCTATATAAGGATGTTTAAATTATATTGCTTCACGGGAACAGCCAGATGTTTATAGCTGATATTCTATTTTTTTTTAATTCAGATTCGTATTCAATACACAACTGCAATACTCCTTGACTTTATTCCTTCCCCTTTCCCTAATTCCTAGGTACTTATAGTCTTCTTGTTCCAGTTCTCTAAAATTTGTGACAAAATCTAGATATATTAAATTTGATTCTGTAACTCATTCTTTCTTGAATGTTACTTTTACACATTTATCTAATCCAAAATCCATACCCATGTCATCACTGAAACATTTTACACGATTACGGAGAGAATTGAACTTATTGTCGTATTTGACAAAGAGTTTGAGAGCATCCATGCAGAGTAGGTGAATGAATACTTTCTTCTTTAGCTTTAGTATCTATAGCTATTATTGTTTTGTTCATGCGTAAATGTAATTAAAATCAGACAAAACACAACAGAAGACGCGACAGGAGTAACCTTAAAAGTTTCATCGCCGAATATTTAGACGGTTGGAGGTTTTAGTGCCCTCTGTGTGATTTAGGTGTCAGGTGGTTTCCCACATTCCCATGATGTGTTTAAGACAAATTACTACCACCTGGAAAACTTTATACATTTCAAAATACTGAAGGATCCAAGAGTATGTCACACTATCAAAGTATTTATTGTAATCTGTCAATGCGATTCTGAGACTTCTAGCTCTTTTCTTGCAATTTTCCAGGATCATTTTGTTTATCAGTAGTTGATCTTTGCAGCCATATGAATCTCTACTGCATCCCCACTGTTCAGTGGAAGAATGCTTTTTTGCTTCTAAATAAGCCTAAGTAGTTCGTCAGGGCAGAGTCCATCAATATAGACATAGTGGACACATGTTATTGACCTGAGATTCTTTCGTCTGTTTCACCCGTTACGGTAGGAGATATGTAATACCAACTGTGATCCATTCTAGGACTTCACTGGGATAATTAATATGACAGATGCCAGAGACAAAAACTGGGTACGTTGTCATTTCCTGGAGATTTCAATTTTTTGGATTTCGTTGGAGCTTACATAACATTATTCGTAGTTATATTTCCCATTCGTAAATGTTTCTCCGTAATTTGTTCTTTTCGTTGGATCCAGACTGCATTGGGGATATATATAGATATACATTTGGGCTGCTCTAAGTATTCTCCCAAAATTCATGAACTTTTTCAATAGATGGTGTTTTTTTGATATGTATACTTGTTTGCCAATTTCCCAGTAAAATTTCTTAAGGCCTGTTTGGAATATTTTATTTTGACCATACAACCTACATTTCGTATAGTCTTGTTCTTTGTGCCTTTAACTGTAGTTTTTGCTTTACTATTTCCTCGATTGCTAGAATTTTATTTAGTGGTTTAATTTTATATATCCGCTTGATCTTCCTGCATTTGCGTGTTGAGATATTTGGGTTTCTTTTGATATCATCCAGTATCGATATATCACGTATGATTTCCTTTATTTCTCGCAACAATTTTGCCTTCGAGGCTGGTTCATTTTTCTGCTGGGTGATCTTTTCATTGTCTTGACCGCATCCTTTCTAATAGCTTCTAAAGCTGTTGCGTATAAGACTTTATTTACCCCTGTGATGTTTCGCTGTGGTTTGTCCGTTAACAGTGCTTGCATTGCAGCGTTTTATATTTGCACAATATGTTTATTGGACTTTTTCATATGAATTTTTGGGAGCTCGTCTCTGACATTTATATGCGAGTTACACTGCAGAGTACTTGCATGATGTGAATTTCTCATTATGTGTGTTGGATAATTTCTAGTTAGTAATGATTTGTCTTGTGCAGCAAGAATAAAACCTTCGGTTTCAGCTTTTAATCCTGCACTACGTCGTCACTGATGGGTACGTCGTTGTCTACATCAGCTTTTTTGGTCCGTGAAGATGTTTATCTTGCAATCTTTCTGCATCTGATATAATTGCTTTTCCTTTCTTTTTAAGGATTTTTGTAGGTGTGTTATTTTTTCATTATTATTTTTCATTATCAATGTTGTTGTTATTATTATTATTCTATATCTTGCTTTTGTGAGAAAGCTAACTAAATTTCAATTCTAAATTTGCTCTCTATTTAAATACTACCTTTATTAGGAAATACATTCAGTATGAATACAAAATTGTCATAAAAATAACGACAAAGTGCCTTACATTTCGAGTCACGCGCTTCATTTACCCATTGGCCCGGCAAAAAGAGAAACTATTCCTCGTGAAACAGATCCCAGTTTAAATTTCATTGAAATTTCTCTGTATGTTTGCGTGTTCGCATGTATTTTTAATTTAATGACCTAAAAATATTTCAAAAAATTAAAAAAGAAAAATGAACATACAAGTCATTTTTCTGTAATACGAAATATTTCCGAAAATTTAAATAAAAACTTTTAATTATCTGGTGTTAACATTTTTTTTTTTTAAATACGGTTTTTAATGGAGACATTTGTCGTGACATTTTTCCTGATATTCCCTTCGCTTATTTTTAACTGAATTCACATTTTATGGATATTACTTTTTTTCTATGTTATCATAACTTCACCTTATCGTGATAAGTAATGATGAGGACATTCATTTGTGGTCATCTCTATGCTGTTAGGTACCGATAAATAAATCTGAATAAACTGATATTGATATATTATAGCTATGAAGAAAATATCAATAAATAGAAAGAGAGTGATATAAATATTGATGAGACTCAACAGCCTTCTAACTTTATGCAAGAACATAAACTGATTATCTATATTTATTTTGTATCTCATACTCACTCGTAAACAAACATACATTTAAATCGACATGAAATGGTTGATATATTTTTTTTCAGTATATTATTATAATTTTCTGTCATTTTAGCGTATAAAAATAATAATTTTTCTTCTGTTTAGTCCAGAGTTTTATGATATTTTCATCTTGTTTTCTCGACAAAGTGAAAGTGATTCTCAGACTGAATGGGTGTAGACTTATTATATTATCGCAGTCAAATTGTATTCGATTTGAACGTGCTAGTTTATACTAATATATGTGTGCAAGTCACGCAAAACACAGACATGCGCATATCCCTTACATACGAGTTCCAGTCAAAAGTATCGGGTCTATTTCTATAAAAAATATACAATATATAACTTCGTCATTTCAGCGCTTTCGAAATCGTCAATCTTCGTTTAATCCAGCGTCGTTTCCATTGAAAGAAAGCATTACTTAGTGAGTAGCGAGCTGCTGACTTTACGCATGCTTTTTGTCTCGAAATCTCGTACCATTCTAGCAAGACTTGATTTCTGAAGAGGGGGAAGACGAAAGAAGAGAGATCTGAACAATATTTGGAGAATGTTGTGCTTGTTCAAAATCTACAGCATTAAACAATATATCTGATGGAACCTCTGTGGTGTGGTTATATGACGATAGATTTCTTTTCAGGAAGTGATTGAACAACATAAGGGAAGAAGAACCTTATACAGTAATGTGCATGCACGCCAGATTTCAAAATCAGTCCGGACTCATTGCCCTCTCCTTGTTTCTCTCTGTGTATTTTAGATCCGTAACAACTTCATCAGTTCCGATATCCTTTGATCAGACCTCGTACACGCGTGCAAAATCCTATGAAGTCGCTTAGTGGAGAACAATGAATTAGCTCTTCATTTATACTATAGAGTATTATTATTTTTATTATTATCATATGACACCACGGGTGTGTATATATAGGGACAAAAGGAAAATGAATTATATCAATGATTATGTACACTAAATAGAATGTGTTTGACATAGGTAGTTTATAAAATATTAAGGCGTCATCTGTTTGTATGGAACATTATTCTTCCAATTTAATGCCCTTAAACTTAAATCTGTTCTTACCAACCGGTGGGAGAAGAGGTTTTACATCGTCCGTCTCATGGCCAAACGTTCACTCTTCAACTGGCAAATTTCAGTCTACAGTAAGCAGCTTTGCCTGCTGTTTGCTGTCCGAACGACGTGCAGCGCATATAACTAATCCCCAGGTGGTATCAAACATGGTCATCTGACAAGTCCACGTCCGGAAGGATTGGCGCCGTCACCGCACGCAATATTCAAAGGAAACATGAGATTCCGTGTGTCTGTAAATGTCTACATTATGTGCCAGATTTTAATATTGACGATAGCAGTGATGGCCACATCCGGCTCTTTCCCCTTAAATGTATGTCTCGTTGGAAATATTTTAGCTGAGCTCCTTTTTTCATCACAGTATAAATATTAAATAAGAAAAATTTCAAGATGTATATTTATTTACTGGCTAGGAAATGAGTTCCCATTGGATTAACGTGTATCTGTAATGTTAGTATCTATGTAAGAAAGACGTAGGTTGAAATTTATTTTGATGACCTGCGACTCTCAAAAAGCTGAACCTTATGGTATGTGGCTCTTAAATTAAGTAAATTTGGTTACCCTTCGTGTATAGCAATGCTGTGTTTTGCCACATGTAATTGTATAAAAATGAGGAATGAGGTGGGGAGTTATTTAATACCGGTGTATACAAAATCGGTGAAATACCAGGTAACATGGATAGCACATATAACTAGAAGAGTAAATAATTTCATCTTCAAGAGGTTGACATTCCACACTCCTTCAAACAAAATACTTAGATGGAAACCTCATAAGTACCGAAAAGAGCAATAACATTGTGGGATCTTACACAACAAACCAGCATTAACACGTTTTAGGAAATGCACTTCTTTTCAAATGTTCCTCAAAATGTTCACTTCTTACAACCTACGTTTTTTTTCATTCAAATAACATACCTCATTCCACGCAATTATCTTTCGGGATTTGTATTGAGTGAATTAAAGGATGATATGATAAATAACAAGTGGCTTTTAAATTTTAAGGATGAACATTGTAGTGTACATGGCAAAACTGTAGTCTTTTCCACGTTCTTGCTGTCTTTAGTGAAAATATGTTTCAGTAGAACTTTTTATTTACGTTTGGAATACAGATCATTTAGAATTCGTGGAAGAAGCATCACGTGTTCTAACGACAAAATAAGAATTATGTGGTATACATTTGACCAGAGTGTCTGCTGATATGTTAAAATTCTATTGGCGCATCTATAGGCTATGATTAAAGTGAAGAAAAACCTTTGTAATTCTACATTATCTAATTACATCAGTAAAAGAATTCTCCAACCATTACTTTTGTGATGCTGTAGGGATATCTTGTAACTGCACTATGACTGTCATGCATCTCTGACCTTATTAATCCTTTGATGCTTTTATATACAAGAGTCCTGGTTATGACGAGAGATTGTCCGGCAGCAAGGCCTCTGCTTGAGGTTTTGAGGGGTATGAAACAACCTCGTAATTTATGTTGTTCCCAGTTCACCGTAACCCGGGAAGGTAACAAGGACTTAGATCCTATCTAGTGGCAAATTGTGAAAACCACAAACAAAAACAAAAGCCTATGAAAGTATACAAAGATATTGTAACAATAACTATTTATAGTAAAATTACCAGCAATAACTCAATCACCCTGACATATCCTCCATGATATTAATCCATAAAATATCCTACTGTAATAAGAAACAAAACTAAAGAAGAACTTTGATGAAGTCTTTAATAAAGAGAATAGTCTGCGGCGAGGCTAAGCGCAAACAAGAACACCAAGTATACAAGTAAAAGTACACGTACACACACACACACACACACACATATATATATATATATATATATATGCATTATTCTTCAATACTAATTGGGTTCTCCCTTCTTTTCTGTCATTCGACGATGGACTAGGTGTAGGATAGCTAAATTTTTTTCAAATATATATAGTACTGGGAAATTTGGATGATCCTTGAATTGCCGAAATCGATGGAAGCTAATGCTAATGACACCTACCATTTCTTTAAATAAATAAGTGTATTTAAAAATATAACTTAAAAAATTACAACATTATACACATATATCACTATCTCTAGTAATTATGTTCACACACTCATATATATGCATAAAACCTGAGTATTATCTACCATATGGACAGTTGTCAAAGCAGAATAACTTATATCATATTTTTGCAACTTCAAAGCAGCCAATAAAATTCATTTTCGTTTAAAATAACCATTAAAGTGTTGATATGACTTTAAACAACCAAATCAAATCAAGCTTATGCGCAAGAATCCTCTAAAGATGTCAGCAACAGAAGTTCCGTGATATTATTTTTAAACGTTATATTTGCAAGTCTAATGTTAATATAACTGTAGATCTAAAAAATAAGTTAATGAGATAATCTACTGCCACAGACAACGCAGAAACATTGCTTTGTAGAAATTCGAGGGAAAATAATACATCTATAGAGATGTCGAAACAGAAAATGACAGTCTAGGGACGTTTAAATGGACATTTGTAATCGGAAATAGTGCAGTCCGAGAAATATTCAGTGTATGAAAATAGCTGATTTCGAAAATATGAGAAACTGGAACAAGCAATGACTTGTATTTTGATGTATTTCGAAATCAAAGATAGATGAACATTATGTTTAGATATTTCAAGTGGCATATGTGCAAAAAGCAATGTTTTTCAGTGCACAAAATATTTCTGTTTGAAAGAAAGTTATATTTGCTTATATATTAGATAAAAGCGAGCCAAGTTGAGATTTATTTGGTTCGGCAGCTGCGTAGACTTCGCTTGATAGGATTAAGAGTTAGCAGAATTGATTTTGGAAGGAGATAGTATAGAATGCTATCTGAAGATTTGAAAACAGGTATTTATTAATCAGTCGCTATGTCACCCTATCTTTTTCGGTATATTCATATCTATGATCTCAGTTATTATATCCATATCTATCTATCTATCTATCTATCTATCTATCTATCTGATTCCATATGAAATTGAACTTCTTTGCAGTGATCCGTTCAACTTAAAACCTTCTTTGCAGTGATCCGTTCAACTTAAAACTCATAGTATTATTATCAATTCTTAAAGAATCTTAATTTTTCTTCAAAAGAAGACAGCATGATGGGTTTATAGTTTTTGCTAAAATATTTTAACACGTGCTAAAACATACACGCACACAGACGCAGACACAAACACACAAACATGACAAAATGTAAAAGTTTTCGTGAGGCACATTTTCTCCTTTAGCCAAATTATGTCCTGACTATATTGACATATCTATCTATATATATATATATATATATATATATATATATATATATATATATACATTAAAGACATTTTTATGTTTAACGTTCTTTTTATAGATACAAGTATTTAAGTAA
>OZ010573.1:110587067-110589567 GCA_963932145.1 Acanthosepion lycidas
TATTATTTGTAATATTTTTCACTACATTGTGATCACTCTATGGGAGCATTTATAAAATTTGGCAATCATGGTGCTTACGAAAAAGAGCATTATATATATATATATATATATATATATATATATATATATATATATATATATATATATATAGTGAACAACAAAAAAATAAAATTTTCAGAAACACTAGAATGTATATCAATAATTTTTTTTTTATCTCAGTTAAACTCAGTTAAACTAGTTTCTGGCAGCATGGCAGTCATTGGCCATTATGAGGAAAGAAAAAAAATCTGCTTATTAGCAGCAGTGAACTAACAGGAGTGAAAGACTGTCTCAGGAGAAAGTGAACTTTACTGAAGTTTTCAAACACACACACATATACTCACCTAACATATATATATATATATATATATATATATATATATATATATATATATGTGTGTGTGTGTGTGTGTGTGTGTGTGTGTGTGTGTGTGTGTGTGTGTCTGCGTGTGTTTGCGTGTGTGTGTATGTAATAAATTATAAAAATATTGTCTTACGGTATGCTATATTTATGAATTGAATTCTTCGATATCAGAGACAGAGCCTATGCCAATATAAAAGTGGATATTGAGGTCAACACCTAGCGGAGAAAGTCCGTTTCATTGCCTAATGATTGTATTTATACATAATATAGTTTGTTGCCGCTGGGTTTTGACATAAGTCTCCACTCATATATATATATATATATATATATATATGTGTGTGTGTGTGTGTGTGTGTGTATGTGTGTGTGTTTGTGTATGTTTGCCTATGTGTGTTTAAAAGAAATAGATTGGCATACAATACATTTGTCATCACGTTTCCTGAAAACAATTCCCGCCCTACTGACACCACACATTGTGCAGCCATTGGAGCACTGCCGCAGGGTGTGTGTCTTTTACAAGATAGTCTGGCCGTGTCCATCATTCTTTTTTTTTTATTTGTATTCAGATTTTTGTCACCCAAGGCAAGAGAGTCTATTCGTGCTTGTTATCTTATACATATTTTGAGGCTGTTTAGCAAAATGAACTTTCACAAACGAAACAGATTCCCCTGGTATTTGAACACGGCTCGATATTTCCACTGTCCTCTCCGATAGTCATATTCTGTCTGCGAATGAAATTAATCCATACAGGATGTCATGTAATGTATTAGCAATAATATAAAATTATTGCACAATACATCATATACTTGTCATGCAGTAAATTACATTTTCTTAAACTACACAGGATTTTTGCACAATCAACAGAGCAAAATTGAATTAGAAGTGAAATGGAGTTTTATGGAGAATTGAATTCTCTTAATTTTAGATTGCCATATATCAATTCGGAGACTGATTCTGAAAAGAAAAATAGTTTCAATAGCTTATTGAGGAGGACACAACAACCATTGCTCACTTGACAACCACAGCCATTTGTAATGTTCTGATCGTTTATTAAATTTAATCTGACCACTAATTCAGGTGTTTCACAATTTTTCAAACAAGATGATCAGGAAAAAATCAAGCTCCGCAAAGTTTACAGTAATGGTAGTTAGATTTGTCGAACTGATCTGCATTTAGTCTCAGACAGGAACCAAAATTATCAAGAGTATCCTTAGTTTACATTCTCCAGAATATCCGCGTTTCAGTTGAAGGCACTTTTGAATTCTAATTTGTTGATAACACGTTCACATTTTTCGGGGGTGATTGATTGAATATTCTTAGTGATGGCTACCTTCGATTCTGCAACTGTATGATGATTACCCTGCTAGTTGTTGTCTTTGACGAATCCCCAGAGGAAGAAATCTAAGGGGTCCAGATTAGGCGAGTGAGCTGCATATTTCTCTTTGCAGATGAGATTCTCTCCAAATTTTAACGGTGTCATGCGATTAACACTATGGCGTGGGGGGCAGAACCGATCCTGCCACTGCTTTGTTCCAACAATTGTGACACAGCCTGTATTGTATACATAAAAGATTTGTATAAAAAATCTTCAGATAGATTTAATGTCATTACTAAATATTTTTTTTTATATTTATACAGTATAGTCGTTAGCACACAGGTAAGCTTGATAAGAAAATTCGGAGTAATATACATTACATTATTTCGAATCAGGTTAACAGTCTGAAAATACGGTGTAAGATTTTTATTTCTTTTTTCATTTTATTATTTTTCATTTATTTTAATGATTGTATCTTCCTTTCAGCTATATCAACGCTACAAGAGCAAAAATTTAAATGCTTAAAAAATATCTTTAGAATAATGTATATTCTTATTACTTATAAACATTATTTATATGCTTAGGACTGTTGTCCCCTTCTTCATTGTTATATTCACGACATGGCCAATAAATAAAAGAGTTGTTTGGATCCAGTGACTTGACCTAAAGTGTTTTGAGTTCATTACCTGGTTACGACAGTGGTGAACAAAATCTTTGTGTGAAGAGACAACCGGAAGAGGTATGACACATGGAACTAGAACAATCTAGACCGTTAGACGAAA
>OZ010573.1:110594567-110639567 GCA_963932145.1 Acanthosepion lycidas
GTAGAAATGCTCATTGAAACAACATGCTAAAACTTTTCTCAATATAGGCAAATCATCTTTACCTTCCATTACAAATAAGCCAGACATCATCTTACTCTCGTCAGACAAGGATTATTTGTTTGCCTGTAACTTTGCATAATGTGATAAGGGTCATTTCTTATTTAACTTCGTCATCCTCACTGATTACGCGTTTTGTGATATCTCTACATTGAGACGGGAAATTTTTGACTTATCAAAAATCTTAATTGTACCAAGTCAGGATAATATTCCAGTAGTTTTACTTGAGAATATTGCCCCACAATCTTGGTAAAAATGTTTAATTGATGGCTGAAGAAGAAATGATGTATATATATATATATATATATATAAATATATATAGTGACCAAATATTTTTAACATTAATACTTCTCTCTATCCATATATATATATATATATATATATATATATATATATGTGTGTGTGTGTGTGTGTGTCCGTGTGTGTGAAAATATATAGAAAATAGGAAAGAACTCGTTAGGTAAATAATCGGGTTGTATAGCACTAACTATATATTCAGTTCAGTTATATGCCATACATGATACACTCTTAGGCGATCACGTATCTTTCGATAAATGACTGACGAGATAGATTTTTCCCGCATCAGGTTATCATTTCTTTCTGCGGTAGACCAGATTCCGTTCAAGGCTATAGGTCTTTAGTATTTTAGTTATTATTTTTTTTAAAAAATAGTGCTCTATATAAAAGTGGAGCATAAATATAATTATTTATTTAAAAATATGATTTCAGCACTCTACATAAGAGTTCTCATGTTCCATCTTCAAGCTAAATTATATATATATATATATATATATATATATATATATATATATATATATGACATATATGTGTGTATGTGAAATAACGACATATATTGCTATATATGAAATAGAATATTGAGGAAATTGGAAGTAAAGTGGAAAAATATTTGTAACGCTTTTCATACGTTAGGACATCAACTATCAACTGCAAGGATTGCCCAAATAATAAATTCGAAATACTGCAATTTGAAAGAAAATACTATATGAAGAAAAAAATACACTTTATAAACAGCGTACAAAAGGCATTGGTTGTTCCCCGTAACCTAAACGACCATAATTTTCACATGAAAATGCAAACTCAAATTAAAAGTTGAAATAATCCATTAAGACGTAATGTCTACAAAGTGCGTTAATCGGTAGTTAAGCTACAGGATTTTACATCAGGATCGTATAACGTTTCATTGTTGTTGGCAGATTTTCTTTTATCACAATATGGCATATTTAAAAACTAAAGTGATGGAAAGAAAAAGTAAAAAAAAAAGTATTAATGAATTTGGCAGGATTGTAAATAAATATATATATTTTTTAAATTTGAAACTCCTTGAGTCGCCCTTTAATGCGCTTGTGTAGCCAAAATGAAATCAATAAACACAGTCCGATGAACTCATGACGGATGAAACACTTTACAAATGTAAATGGTATACAGGTGGCGGCTGTATAATGAAAACAAAACTACATAGAATGTAAAAATAATCGAAATTTCACTGGATATTATTTCCATTTGGAAAGTTTGAGATGGAGGAAAATTAAATATAAAACATGTTGAAATTATTATGTATAATAATGTTGAATTATATATATATATATATATATATATATATATATATATATATATATATATATATATATATATATATATATATTTAAACTTAGCGCCCCGAGCAAGGCATGAAGCCACTAGGATGCAGGGGGGTTGCAGAAGATTTGTAGCAAGAGCAGATAGGAGTGATAGAAGAAAGGATGAAGGGAAGGGTAGTGTGTAGATCAAGGTAACTGGAGATGTCGATTGACATTACATTTGAATAGTTGGAGATTATAGCTATCGGGAAACAGTAATTGGGAAGGGTGTTCCACAGGCGAGAGGTGCGAGGTATGGAGCTATTGGAGTAGAAGAGACAGCTACATTTTAAAGTTTAAGGGTGAGAGCGCGATGCCAGCCTCGTAGAGCGCATGTATTCATGGAGACTGGGGACCAGGGAAAGCAGCTCATCGGAGCAATTGCCATGAAAGTATTTGTAGAAGAGACAGAGAGAGGCGACGGCGCGTCTGTGAGATAGTGGCTGCAGGCGAGACGCCAGATCAGGGCCAATCACATTACATATCCGTCTCTGGATCTTGTCAAGAACTCCGAGGTAAACAGAAGGTGCCCCAGACCATATATGGCAGCAATACTCCAAGCAAGGGCGAATGGTCGTCTTGTATATTTGAAGTATCGATTCAGGGGAGAAAAATTTCCTGGCGCGGCACAGAGAGCCAACTTTCCTCCCGGTGGACGATGCAATTGACTCAATATATTTGTTCCATTTCAGGTCAGCAGTCAACGTGAGACCGAGCAGATGCAGGGAGTCACTCTCAAGAAGTTGACTGTCAGACATTCTAATGGGGGTCAGGTAAGGATATCTATGGTGGTTAATGGAAAGTAGTTTAATTTTAGAGGAGTTAAATTTGACCATCCAATTGTTGCCCCGGTTAACAACCGATTGGAGGTCCATTTCAAGACGCGCGGCCAGGTTAGTTTTGACCGCGACACTAGATTTGGTTTCGAGGCAGGTGTAAATTGTAGTGTCGTCCGCGTAGTTGCCAACTTGGGAACCTATCGCGTCAGGAAGGTCGTTGATGTAAATAAGGAAAAGTGTGGGGCCAAGGATGGAACCTTGGGGAACACCTGCGTTCGTGGGATAGGAACTGGAGGAGAAACCGTTGAGAACGACCTTCAATTCTCGATTTGATAGGAATGATTGTATCAGATCATCAGTCGACCAGTAATACCGTAACCCTGGAGCTTACGAAGAAGGCCGGCATGTCAAACCCTATCAAACGCTTTGGAAATGTCTAGGGCCACGGCAGGAGCCTCACCATTATTTTGAAGTACTTGGTAGACGGTTTCAGTGATATGGCCGTAAGCACGTCAGCTGTAGAACGGGCGTAGCGGAAACCGTATTGCTTGTCTGAGAGAAGGTCGTGTCTGGCAAGGTGGTTAACCACTTCTGCGTTGATTAGGGCTTCGAAGACTTTGCCGAAGAGGGGTAGGAGACTAATAGGACGGTAATTAGCGGGGTCAGAGGGGTCTCCAGAGTTCTTAAAGACAGGAACAATGGATGCGGACTTCCAGCAGTCGGGAAAGCAGGATTCCTTGAGGCAGTAATTATACAGTTTAGAGAGGGCGGGTGCTAGCTCAGGCGCGCATTTCTTCAAGACAATGGCTGCCATGCCGTCTCCACCACTAGCCTTGTGGGGGTCTAATTTGGAGATAATACCCAGTACTGATGACGTGGTTATGCGTAAGCCGCTCAATAGGGCCTCAGTTCTTAGAGAGAAGTCAGGTATGGGTACACCCGTGGAGTCAAGCGTCGAGTTATACAAGAACTTCCGAGCAAGGCATTCAGCCTTGTCGGTTGAGGAGGTCAAGACCTCGAACTGGTTGAATAAAGGAGGTATGGAGGGTTTTCTATTGTTCAGGACACGCTTGCAGAGCCGCCAATAATCTTTGGAGCCAAATTTGCGAGATGCAATACGCTCCCTCATCCGAGCAGCAAATATTGTCTTAGCTTCGTTGAGGACACGCTTGCACTCGCTACGAGCGGAGGCAAAGAGACGTCTATTGCAGTCCGACATGTCGCTACGAAATAAGTGAAAAAAGTGGTTCCTATGGGCAATGGCGGCTGAGCAAACAGTGGAGAACCAAGGGGAGGAGTGCAACTTTACTTTAAATTTCCTTGAGGGGATGAAAGCGTGGATTCCAGCTTTAACCCAGGATGAGACCTTAGAAGCACATTCATGGACAGGGAGTGTAAAGAGAACATCCCAGGGGGCATCGTGGAGGAAGTCACTGAACGAGTCCCAATCCGATCGTTGGTAGTAGAACGAGTTTTGCGGGGTGTGGAGTTGAAGGAAATGTTAACAGATACCACGGCATGGTCGGAGTTACCAAGAGGGCAGAGCTGTGTGGCGATACAGGATTCGGGGATGGAGGTAAAACACAGATCTAGAAGGGGGCAAAACGCGTGGGGAAGTTGACTATTTGCGTGAGGGATTGAGAAATTGAGAAGTTAAGTGTTTGAATGCCAGCCCGGTCATTAGTAGCATTCTCGAGCCACTTTGTATGATGGGCGTTAAAGTCACCAAACACGAATACTTGAGCAAACGGGTGGAGACAGAGGGCCTTGTCTATGCTGTCCGATATGCCGTCGAGTATCCCGCAGTCCTGAGAGGATGGAGAGCGATAGAGGAAGAAGAGATAGCTTACGGCATTGAAGAGAGTTAGTCGAAGACACATGTACGAATGGCCTGGTGATTCGAGAGACATCTTTCTGGCCAGGAGGAGATGATCCTTGACATAGACACCAAGGCTGTGCATGTGGATTAGAGAGTCTTTCCTGAGGATAGGAAGGTAGCCGGGGATCGAGAGATCAGAGGAGGGAATAGACCGGACAAGATTTGTCTCGCACAGGACCATTATATCCGGGCTGTTTGCAGTGAGGAAAGATCCCCCATTGCAAAAATTTGTTCTAATGCCACGGATGTTGCTGAACGAAATGTTGAAGGGTTTAGGTGATTTTTGAGTGGCTGGTTTAGGTTTTCTTTTTTGGTTCATTTGAGTCTTCATGTAGAGTAATTGCTGGAAGATGAGAAGGCCTGAAGTACTTCAGGCCTTAGTATTCATGTGGAGTAAGGGTTGGAGAATGAGAAGGCCTGAAGTAAGAGAAGCAGACGGTTATCGACCGCAACATGAGCAGAGAGGAGTTGGCACAGCCAGCATCATAATGTGGCCTCAGGGTTTCTCACCGGAGGTGACTGCAGGGACACCGTTCCATGCGCGACATGGCACTACAAACACCCCGGTATTATACAACTGTTGATCAGAGCGGCTGCTCAAGACGCTACGCAAGAGTTAGGGCTCCTAACTACCAGTCGGAAACAGCAACCAGTGAACTGTCAACCGTGTACCCTCAAAATGAAGAGGCAATGCCACATACTGCACACGTCACGGGAGAAACACATCAGCACTTGTACATAGGCCAGAGAAAGAGGGAGAGAGAGAGAGAGAAAGAGAGAGAGAGTACCGGGAACTCCTTCTTAGACTGGAAACAAGGGGTGAGCATTTACTCTTGTCCAGGGGAAGGGGGAGGAGTGTTGACCGGGCGGTAGAAGGGTCTATCTACTCCTATTACATATAACACATAACAGTGACAAAAGACCAACAGAGGGTTATGGGCGGGGAAGTAGTTGATAGAACCAGGCTGACACTAGGTGTGTGTTCGAGGGGATAGGATGAGACTTATTAATATTTAATCCTTACATAGTACTAAGTTTTAACTTAGTATAAGTCCCATTGTTCTATTCTGAAGACAGAAAAAATATGATTATCCACCTTTTGTGTATATGGCATAAATGCTAGCTTACTTGTGGCTGTGGCTGGTAATAGCAGTCCTCGTGCATTAATAGTCACCAGTGAGTTTGACACGTTAGTGCATTTCAACAAGCAAAAGACGAGCCCACTGGGCCGATAGAATACTGAAGACATACTATATATATATATATATATATATATATATATATATATATATATATATATATATATATATATATCAGATAACCTGATGACTGCGTTTAGCATGAAACAGTCTGTCGCCTCGGAGTGTTGACTTCAATGTTCGCTATTCTATTTCCATAAACGTGGGGAGATCTGAAAGTCAGGAAACTCTCATACTCTACATTGAAAACAACTTGAAAGCGGCCGTTTAACCAATTTAAAGACCGACCAAAGTTAGCCATAAAAAAAACGAATGAAAAATACACATTAAACTCATGTGTGTGATTCTTATAAATTATGTGGGATAAAATTATAAAAAAAATGTAATTTTGTTACAATTCAATGTAAAATATGTGTAAATAGTCTATGCTTTTTCTTCCCACAACCTATACCGCAATGTATTAGAAAGCTCAATAACAGGTTAATATGTGTTGATGTGTGTGTTGGCGCGCATATACATACAGATAGAATTTAAGGAGTACATATTCCGAAAATCTATCATTAAGAGGGATAAATGATTATTGATGTTGTTTGCTTTTTCGCACATACAGTTTCGGTCGGTTGATGTATTCATGGCGTACATACAAAGATCCATTTTTCTTTTCTTTCTGGTGATAGTAATGCCTGGGGAATAACTGTTCATATTTCTGCACTACAGTACCCGAGCATTGCGTAAATGCATAAAAATTACAATCAAGGTCTGATCCTGAATGACTGAGAGGTGATGTTTAATTAAGAAAAGCTGGAGGATTTTATACGGTGTTGATCATTTTTTTATTTACGATGGGCATTTTAAGATCGGTTTAAACCTATTAATAATAATAATAATAATAATAATAATATATATATATATATATATATATATATATATATATATATATATATATATATCCATCCGTGTGTGTGTGTATGTATGTGTGTTGAAAATGGTTCATGGTATAAGCCATCCGTTTGCTTTTTATGTTAGAGAAAAAGTGCCTGGAATAATGTGTGTGCGCGTACCTGTCTCTCTCTCTCTCTCTCTCTCCCCCTCTCTCTCTCACTATATATATATATATATATATATATATATGTGAATATATATATGTGTATATATGTGTTTGTATATGTAGATATACATAGATTTATATGTATATATATGCATATATATACATATATATATATGTGTGTGTGTATAATATATATGTATATGAGGCTCTGTGTATCTTGATTTATATCTCTGTCTATCTATTTATCTATCTATCTCTCCCTCTCTCTCTCTCTCTATATATATATATATATATATATATATATATATATATATGTAGATATGTATGTGTATATATGTGAGTATGTATATATATATATATATGCACATATATAGACTCATATTTATAAATATGCAAATATATATATATATGAATCTATATGTATATATATATATATACACATACATATATATGTATATATACATATAGATATATACATATATATGTATCTCTCTCTGTATCTATATCAATATCTTTGTCTATATATGTATATATCTCCTTCTATCGATCTATCTCCCTCTCCCTGTCACACACTCACACACTCCCTCTCTCTCTCTCTCTCTCTCTCTCTCTCTATATATATATATATATATATATATATATATATATATATATATATATATGTATATATATATATATATATATATATATATATACACACACATCCATATATGTGTATATGTGTGTGTTTGTGTCTGTATGTCTGTGTGTTTGTGTGTTTGTGTGTGTGCTTGTGTGTTTTCATGATGTGTTGCCAGCAACTTCCTTACCAACCTCATAAAAGCCTTTGCCCATGTTAGCTGATGTCTTTTTCTGTGTTTATATATTTGAAATTAGGATGTATCAAGATATTTGTAGCACCCACTCTTACATATAAATAAACGGCTCCACGGTTTTCCTAACATTATCTAAGCTATCAGCACAACACATATTCATTGCATATTAAAAGAGATTTCATTGCCACCTTTTTTTAAGCACTTCAGGGAAGAAGACAAAAGAATTTTGCCCACCAAGGAAACTCAACTTTCGTCTCTGATGCATGTTTTATATGTTCTTATCGGGTTGATAAATTCCCTGCGGTAAGCGAGTCACAAGAAATGTCTGGCCAGACGCAGTCAATGATCTTTTAATTGAAAGCGTTACGTCTTCAGAGAAAATCTATCATATATTTATTTTTCGCAAAAAAATAATCTTCGTTTTTTTTTTCAATCTATACGACTTGCATTTTTCAACTTCCCAATTTATGTTTTCCTATCTCCTATTTTTCATACTTTCCCTATATATATATATATATATATATATATATATATATATATATATATATATATATATATATATATACTCTTATGTTGACCTATTTGTATATTTTATGGCTTTTGGCTATAACTCTTCATATGCTTATTTTTTTTTCTATTTCAGCCAGATGACATATCCTATCGTTCTTGTACTTGCGGCAAAATCTTTCTGGCTGGTTTCGTGGAGGACTTCTGCTTTCTATCTAAGAGGTATTTTGCCTCAAGTGATATATCTGCGACAGACAAGTATTACATGTAGCCAGGTCAGAGGTTCCATACTTTAAATAATGTTTCTGAAATCTCAAGCTGTAAGAAAGTCTATACAGGGGAAAAACCGATATAGCTCGTCGGCACCGGAGCACTTTTAAAATCTATCACAGCAGGAGATGGAACTCAGAATTTTCTATTCATAGTTTTTTAGAATTCTTTTTTATCTTTTCTATTTTCCTTTTTCTCTGTTATCTTTCTTTTCTTAGATTTTACACAAGTGGTTCTTGGTATGTCTCGCTGCTGAAAAGTCCATTTATGGCCACAACCTAATTGCACTATCGATTATTAATATTATTAAGATTATCATTATTATTAATATTATTAGTGTTGTTATAACCTAACGAATCATAATTCTTCTGTTAATGATTGTATAAACCTATAGCGAGCTCTTCGACAATATATATTGGTAGAAATTCCCCTATTGAACCGTTAATTATTTACGCTTAACAAATTTCAGAATATAATGTGATAACTATCATAATTATGAATACTGGGCGTTATTTAAGAATTAAGGTTTGTACAAATGAAAATATTTGATATTTGAAACTTTTTAAAAATTTCACTGAAGCAGCTGAAAAAAATTTCTATCTTCCCTTTGTTCTTTCATTCGAAAGTTTCTATGCAGATAAAACGGAATAGGCCATTTTGATGAGGTATTGACAAGAGACGTTAAAGTCTTCAATCTATATCTATCTATCTATCTATCTATCTATCTTTCTCTCTTTCTTTCTTTCTTTCTTTCTTTCTTCCTAGCTACATTCCGTCCCGCGAACTTTTCACTTAATAATGTTTCTAAGTAACTCTTTTCTTTTTTGCTTTACTCGGTCTCCATTGTTCGATATTGTGCAACTGAGAAATGGAGATATTATTGTGGTCGTTACCTGCTCATTTTTTCTGGAAGAAGGAACCCGATCCCGGGATCCTAAACCTAGGTCAACACCTTCATTGCACTAATGACGGTATTCTCAGGGATTGTGCAGTCTTTGTCCTTGGCCCATATATACACGTATGAACACAATAAACTTTTTATCACAACCTGCCTTAGTGCGGAGGTCGATTAAATAAAATGCTTCTCGATCTTTTCGTCGAGATCAAAGTGTATTATCTGTTCTTATATGCTTAATCTGCTCCTTCATTTTCCCTTCTATCTTCCTTTCTTTCTCCTTTCGTTCCTTTACCCCCTGAAACCAAGTAATGCCCTTTTCCCTTTTTTTTCGCGCGATAAAAACGCGGGATAATCCACTATTTATCCATAACCGTCATGTTAAAGAACGATGGAAGGGATAAGCACAATTATAAATGTATATTTATTTTTGTTGTTGTTATTACAGTATTATCGCAGATAAAATCTTTACATCTACATATAAATATATGTTGTGCTGGCCACAACCAGCAGCCTTTGGTATCATAATTGTTTTCTGACTTAAACGTTGATCCTTTTCTGAGATATATTTGCCTTTTCTTGCTTCCTTTTTTTTTTTTATAAATCTACCGGCCATTTAATGCCAATTTTCTTTATCGATGCCTCTATCATTTCAGTCATCTCATCAAGTGCAACAATGAAAACTCGTAGAAACCTGAGTTTCTTCATCCTCCAAGGTCTTGTGAGATCGAACTTCAATGGGTCACAGTCAATTATATTCTCTTTATATTATCGGGTTGATAAATTCCCTGCGGTAAGCGAGTTACAAGAAATGTCTGGCCAGACGCAGTCAATGATCTTTTAATTGAAAGCGTTACGTCTTCAGAGAAAATCTATCTTATATTTATTTTTCGCAAAAAATAATCTTGGAATTTTTTTTTTCAATCTATACGACTTGCATTTTTCAACTTCCCAATTTATGTTTTCCCTTCTATTTCTCTCACTGAATTCAATATCCACTGAATCATTGTGTGACATCGTCCTCTGGTCGCAGCGCCAACCGTGTCGTTGTATCTCAGTCTACCACGGCTCCAACTGTGACGTCCTACTTTGATTCCCAGTCTGCCTACCCACGTTGTGATTTGATCTAGGCAGAGGAAATCAATCAGTCATCGGGGCCGTACTGCAAACCGAGTCCAACGGGGGTGATACCACAAAAATACGCATAAAAGGCAATAAAATGAAAACTCAAAAGTTCAAAGTATCAAAGAAAAAGGTAACAAACTTTATGTCTAGTTGTTCAATACATAGGACTGCATCTATCTCCCGACCCGTTCTATGGATTGTGACACGTCGTTTTCCGCTAGGCTAGTTTTAGCACTTCAAGTCGTCTGCTCTTTAAGAAATTGGTGTTTCGGTGGGTCTTTGGACGAAAGTCAAACGAAAAACTTATTTCAGTGATCTGGATCTAAGTCGCTCTTCAAAATAATTGTTCTTGGTTTGAAGAGATGTGGGTCCGGAAAATGTGCGGGAATCTTGGTCAGCTCTCTGCGAGGCTTGCCTCAACCGGAGACTGACTCTGAGAATTGCTGGGTCTCGACTCATTTCTGCTCGTTGTGGCTTCGTTTATATGGGCGCCGACCAAAACCGGGGTGAGTTTGTCGGCGCCGGGGGGTTCCTCGATAATTCTAAATATATATCCACCTCTCTGGTTAGGAATTTCCACCTTTTTCCATTTTTGGGAACCTTTCCTCACTCCCACCTTCTCATCATACTTCAGAGGGGCGTGAACTGCCCTCCCCACATCTTCGTGGCAACCTCTCTTACTCATCCTCCAGATGGGTGGCAACAGCCTCCCTCGTGCATCACGTGATCACCACTCGACCAATGATGTCTAAGTCGGGCGTGGACGAATCTGCGGCTTTGTTTCAGGAAAAAAAAATATCTTGCTAAAAAAAAAAAAATTATCTCTTGTCTTTTCTTCCCCATTAATGGTTTACCTTTTTTCCAGCCGCGAACGGGACAATATGACAATGGCGGTCATAACTCTTGTTCAACACGTGGTTTACGTCAGGTATTTTATCGCTAATTATCAGAATGTGTGGTCTTCTCGACACGGTCTCAAGAAAAAAAAACATCTCCAAAGTTCCAGTCGGTCTGTCGCCTCGAAGAAAGAAAAAAAAACACATTCATTTTCTTTCGGCACAATTCCTGATAACAAAATTTTATTATCGCAGGCCAAGGATGCTCGTGGGTGTTTTTTTTTTTAATTTTTCATATCTGTCTAAGTCCTTTTTTTAGTTGTCTGTTTTTCGTCACTTAACGAAATAACATTTTCATTTGAATTTTTCTCTCTTTCTCTGGCCATCCGGCCTGTAGTTGATAATAAGATGTCTTCCCGTACCAATAGTTTGTTTTCATATCTTTAGATAACACAGCCGATGCCAAAACATATCTGATTCTTTCCTTCTCTCCCTTTCTTTTTACTCAGAATTTCCCTGTCATTGTAATGACACTCTTTCGCCATTTGTTACTTATCAAAATATCCTTTTATCCATTGTCTCTTAGCTGTGTTTGTGTCCTTGCTTATCACTCACGATTCGGTTCTTAGCCTCTCCTTTCCTTCTTTCCTTTATTTTCCCTTTCTGCCTCGTTAAATGGTGCCACAATTGTGTAAATTATTATTATTATTATTATTATTATTATTATTATTATTATTATTAAATCATAAAGCAGCAAGCTGACAAATATTACGCTATATGGTAAATCAGGGACATGCAACAAAAATTAATAGGCGCTATATGATGTTATGCTTTGATAACAACTGCGCAATAACTTTCAGATGAGGTTCATTTGGAGTTATGTTCATTTATGAACACCCAGTACGTTCAAACGATCACAGAATAAGGTCGTTCCCAAGCATCTAGATGATACCCATCCAGAACTCTTCCCCACTACTCACGCTCGTGAAGAGAAATACAAAGGCCGTCCTTATCAAGGGGACATACCCACTTGGCCAAAAGATAAACTAACATTTCTTCGTGAAAGCCATATTTACTAAAAAGTAACAGTTATAGCGCTTAACACCTCCAATAAGGTAAAATAGCCCTGTCTATTAGATTCAAGGAATATACATATTATTGTTATTAATATTCATTTTATTGTTTCCCACTGCATTATTACTTGGCCCTATACTATGACCACATTGAAACCTCGGTTTCCGTACGATCACCGAAGCTAAGTAACGTCCAGCCTAGTCAATACCAAGATTGGTGACCGCTTAAGTATACCAGGTGTTGCAAGCTTAGATATGAGGGTGGTGTAATAGATACTGGCCCGAAATGGTCAATCGGAAAGCCGAATTCCTGTTCAGACACAAAAATCCCTGGAAATGGTATGAATACACTTCTTCTCCCCAACTATGTGTTAATTAGTCATAGCTGTATCATTATCTCCAAACAAAATAAAATTCCTAAAAAGTAAAAACTTTTTCTGGCGTTAAATAACCAGCAACGAAATGATGAGATGCAGAAAACTAATCCATCATTCAATTTACTCGATACCCTCTTTTCTAACCGACAAATCAATGAATGACCGACATTTTGGATGAGATATAATGTTCAAGTAAACCTATTCTTTTTCAACATTTTTTTCTCGGTACCACATAGATTTGTTTTCCCTTTTTGGGGAAATAATATTCGTAACAGTACAATCATTTTCTACACAACTTAATAAAAAACTTAAGACACATATCTTTCTCTGCTTAAGAAGCATTTCTAAATTTATCTCGTACATTTTAGTTTTGACATAGATCTGATGTCTTGATTCTAAGAATAAATTTCCTTTTACACAAGTTTTTAACATAATCCTACCTAATACATTTTTTCCCTGGAACTCATATTGTTTGTCTTTTAAAATGATCGCGTATATTTCTTTCTATACTTGATATTCAGATTCAAAATTATTCCCTTTTATACTATTTCTGTTCCATCTTCTAGCAGAAATATTCATTCGTTTTTTTCCCTTTCACTCAGAGTACACTGTCATATTTCATTATATAACAGTCAGATCAGGCTGAAAATGAAGTATTATGCCATATATGGACAGGAGCTTAACAGTCTTCTAATTCCAGTCTCGATAAAGTCCATAAGCCTCCTTGGGGGTGAAAAATTATTTTCAAACCTACATCTTGTTTCCCATTCATCTAATGTCGCAAGCCTCTCGCTATTTCTATGGAAAGTGTTCAGATGAATTACGTTTCTTAGTTCCACTAGTTATAACTGTCACGACTAATACCCGCCATGCCACGGAGAATGTAGCAAACCACAAACATAAGCTTCGTATTCGATTGGTGGGATGTAGCTTCCACTCCTGCATATCTTTCTTCGGGACAACTTCTTTCTGCAGCCGAATATCTAGAGCAAGTTTCTCAGATCGCTAAAATCTTAACCGGTCCATGTTTAAGTTCAACCGATATATTTCCCTCATATCCCCAGAAAGCGTGACTCTTACTCTAGAACTGTCTACCTCGAATGGGTCTTGGGCCATGTAAGGGATGAATATCATTGTAAAAAAAAAAATCCATCCTTTCACAATAGATTGTCATTAATCGTCCGATTTTGATGTCATTTTCAGAATATATTAATTTCCCAGCCTCAATGTCGGAAAGTTTGCAATTCGTATCATAGATGTAGCTTTCATTTATAACATAGTATTTACATGATCAAATAAAGACCAGTGCTAAAACAACAAAAATATATTACGAATGTTGCCAGCTAAACACAACGGTAGAGTTGTCATACCGAAACAGCGCATGCAAAACTAGTCTTTATTTACAATAACTTCACTTGGTTATATTATATCAGTCAAATGGTATTCATCAGAATTTTAGAATATGAGCAATAATATGCTTATTTAGTGAAATTCAGTTACATAAATATTGCATTTGTTAGTGATAAATATCTAAAATTAAAATAAAAAATTATTCTGAAGTTATTGACTGCGGGATTACAACGTAGAAATTTGTGAAGAATTTGAACAAAACAATCGATAAAGAACTTAAAAACATAAGATGAAAAAAAAACATATTTACATTAAGAATGTCGCAAAAAGAGATTTGCATAAAAATACTTCTAAGCAAGAAAAATGGGTTGACGAGTAAAAAAGATATTTTTAAACAGTTGGTGTTTCGAATGCAAAATACCATGGAATAAGCAGAATACGTCGAACATTATCAACGATAACAAATAATAACGCGACTTCGAAAGAAAGAGTAGTGGAGTAATGTTTTTCCCCCAGTCTTGTAGTCAGTAAAATAGGTAGTTACATTCGAAGTTGATTATGATTTTAAAATATATGCAAGGTATTATTTTTGTAAAACCATGAAAAAACACCTTTGAGTGGCATAGGGCTTAGTAATATTTATGTTCGAATACATTCATTAAATTTTTACTTCTACTCACATGATAAAAGACATCATTTAATATGTCTAAACCTCTCTGGATATTAATCCGTGATAACCCATTATATACCAAAATTATCATTTTATAAACATAAAAACGTCTCCGAGGATTAAAGAAATCCCCTGAAAGTAATTTAAAGCTGAACGAGATAAGAATGTTAAAAAAACAATAGATGAATTAATGATAAAGATCAGTGAATTGACATGTAACATATTAATGTATATTTAGATGGCCAGAGTCTTGTAGCTGATCTCTTTTCTGACCAAGCTATGAGAGATGAGTGGTGAAATATCTGGCTAGTCACATTTGAAAAGCAAATTAGTGACGTCCAAGCATCATAGAAGGGCCTCTGTAGTTTCGCCTCTATGATGTTGATTTTCTCTTTGTGAGGTACCCTGCCTTGAACACCTATTGGGACACGTTACACCAAGATGTTTAGTGGGACGTGTGCATATAATCTATCTCTAATTATGCTGGGAAATTCCTTGTGTTCTCTTTACATCTTCAGTAAGTACTTGAATTTTCATGATATCCTCTACCTTAACAAAAACTGATAATGTCCGATATGGACTTCTGATTGCATATATTGGCAGGAGACACACACATTCTTTCCAGTTTCGATAGAGTTCAAAAGCGTTTTCGCAACATCGTGGGTGATTAATTATTTTCTGTACTACCACCCCTTTCCCACAGACGAAACATTGCAAGCCTATTCTATTGTTATTACCATTGAAAATATTCAGATGGAATTCATTCCTTGGTTCCACCAGTTTAAACCTTCAAAGGTAATATCCTTCATGTCACACACATTGTAGGGAGACAGTTCTGTATCCCATTGGTGAGATGTAAGCTCCACGAGCATTTTCGTCCCACAAACCGATGCATTGCTGAACAACCTGCTAAGTGAATGTTTCTTCGATCACTTCTATCTTAAACTATTCAAATCTATGTATATACGTTTCCTTCCACCATGATCTGTGCTTTTACTCTCTACCACAAAGGCCTCTTGGGCCTTGTATATGTTGAATCTTATGTTAAGAAAATAATGTAATGTGACATTTCGAATGAAATTCCGAGGAAATCTTCATTTCGACTGATTTGATGAGTAATACTAATCTATGAATGTGTAACTAAGTCTTGTGATGTCAATGAGTCCTCGTTGCCACTTTTTTGATGTCTACGAATACTGTTGTCACTTTTGCATTGCTCATTGTAGTAGAGATTTTGTAATCGCAGATACAACTATAGTAACGCCGTTGAACAATACTAGTGTCAGAAACCTTCGAATAACTCCCGCACTAATAGTACTTGCTCCATAATACTAGATCGAATAGTGACCACCGAATAGTGATCCGTATTGTCCTCAATTAGACGCCACGCTAATTCCCATATACACATTTCTTTTGCCATCACGTGATCTATTTATTCAAAATGGGATCGCCTCTTTTTCCTTCTTGGTGATCTGTGTTCAAACTCCAGTGTCGGCAGTGGCGCTTCACTCCTATATAACACTAACCATGGTCAGAAATTATTATCGTCACAACAGTCTTGTGAGACTACTTGTTTGTTTTACGAGCTAACTCGAAAATTTAACCTGCAACCTCAGTAAACTGATTGCTGTTACAATTGTCTGTAGGTGTATGGGAAAATTCCAGCATCATAGGATAATGTCACCGGATGAAAATTCAGTAACGTCACAGAAGAATATTCTAAATATGAATAAAACATTCAAAATGAGTAAGGCCCCGTGAATTTATGAAAAGGTGTATGCAAATGCAAGTAGATTAGGGCCATAACCTGTGACATTAATAAAACATTCCAGAAGATATAAGAAGTAGTCGTGGGTGTATTTTTAGCCATTCAGCCAATACCGCTTTATAAAAGAGTGCAGGTTTTTTTTTCTTTTCTTTTTCTTATTTTATAAAAAATAGAATGGTTCCCAAGGCACAAGTAGAAATTGCGAGTGTATGAGTTCTGAGATTCTTGTAGTATTGCTTTGTTAGGTCAAAGAATAAGCCCATTTTACAATAAGGCCCGTATTTATTATTATTATTATTATTATTATTATTATTATTATTATTATTATTATTATTTTATTATATTTCCCTTGATTTCTGGTGTGTACACAATTCTTTCCCTTTCATGCCCAGAGACCTAAAGTCAGAAATGGCGTCATGACATATTACAATGAACAATGGAAAATAAAACACACACATACACACATATATTTTACATAAATAAAGCCCTTCGTAAAGTGTACGTTGCATTCGTGAGAACAATGTTTTTTTTATGTCTTTAAGGCATGAGCTTCCATGAATCCCTTCAATTAGTCTACTGGAACTTTTTCTAATCAATCCGAAGGCTCCAACTACAACCGAGATTGCTGATGTTCCCATGTGCCACATTTTTGAGATTTTGATTTCAAGATCCTTGTAATTGATAAGATCTTCAAAGATACATTGCAGTCTGCAGGGACTGCCATATCAATAAGAAGGCACTTTTTGTCTTCGGTTTCTACTAACAATGTCTGGGCGGTTAGATTGATTGTTCTGTCTTTGTGTATTGTGCAGTCCAATAAAATTGTAACAGGTTCTATCTCCGTAACCAGGTCTGGGTGGTTTTCATGCCAATATCTTTCAGTATCCTTCCTGTAAGAGTTGCAGATTTTTCCAGTGCAAATATTGGCCCACTGTCTCATGCCAGGTTTTACATTCAGTGGATGCCAATACCGTGAAACCTGATACAAGATGATCGATTGTTTCCGGATATTTATCACAGAATCAGCATTTTGGTCTAACACAATATTTTAGTATGTGTGCACGGCAATTTCTAGTTAACAAGCATTGCTCCTGTGCAGCAAGGATGAAACCCCTCAGTTACAGCTTTTAATCCTGCACTACGTAGCCAATGATGGGCACGGGGTTTGTCTACATCCGCTTTTTTGCTACTGGCAGAGTATTAACTGTGAAATCATTTATCTTTCTCTTGTTTCTGTATCTAATCGGTTGCATTTGATTTTGCTTTCTATTTTTTAAGTATTTTGCAACTTCAGTTAGTGTAATGTGCTTTTCTTGTACTTCTGCGCCGATCTAAAACACCATTTTGAAATTTTTGACTTTTTTTACTACGGAATAGAGAAGCTTATATCTTTCATGTTCTTTGACACATATCATCATCCAGTTTTCTGTAGCTTCCAATTATCTTTGAACGCCACTTGTTGTAGATTTGTAGGACAGTTCTAGATGAACTAATCCTGTCACCCTGGGATCTATGCACATACACATGATCAACATCAACTTTGGGATTATGCATGCGGAAGTAAGTGAGAAGCTTTTTCATTTTGGCGGCCATTCGCTTAATTCATTATTATTATTATTATTATTATTATTATTATTATTATTATTATTATTATTATTATTAATAACTAGCAGTAAAAATATCATGGTTTCCAATATTTTGAGTTTCCTGCTAAGTTATAATTTGATAAATTAATATGTTACTTGCGGTTGTTGCAACAATAAAACAAGAGTGGTGATTCCACAATTGAATCAATAATCATTTCAGAAAAATACTTTAACAAAATATTTCAAATCCGATCATAATTATGGATACATTTCATTATTCAAAGAAATATACCCAAGAAATGGAAAGCTTAAAAATAAGAAAGTTTTCTATTTCATAGAAGTAATAATAAGCAACTGGGATATTTCTTTCTTTATTTATGTCTTTCTTTCTTATACATGCCTTCACACTAAAATCAGACATCTCTTCTCATATATATTTCCAAGCAATCAAAATGGAATATCCATTATTTATTTGATTTAACGGCAGATTGTCCTTGTGAAAGGAGTAACAGGCAGAAATATAAACATGGTATTATTATTATTATTATTATTATTAGTAGTAGTAGTAGTAGTAGTAGCAGTAGTAGTAATAATGGTAGTAGTAGTAGTACCATCTTTCGCTTGTCGGCTTCATGAATTTAAAACTAGTTCTACATTGACAGCTAGATCTCATAATTATGGTTTAAATTGCTATGTGTAACTGTAAGTTCTAACTAGATAGTTACTACTGTTGCAATTTCCGCATGTGGAAATATCTCCCGGCTTTTGTTGTCCACCCAACTAAAATCTATAAAAATTCAAATTCAACATATTGATGTTAAATCCATTCTTTTTCGAATTTTTTTTTTCTTTTTTTTTTCTTTTTTTTTTTTTATATTTCATTTCTCTTCCCTAAATCATTTTCATGTACTCTCCAACAGCTCATATCGTATTGGTATGATTGCCTTGCATTGGATAAAATGATTAAAAAACCAACGTCACATAAAATCAAAATATGATATGTTGGGTTCTGTACGGTAATAGAAATGCTAATAATAAATATTCAACAATAATAAACATTCATTTTCACCGCATTTCTTGTTTGGATTCATAATATTACATATAAAGGGATGGTGTGAATACAGTCAATATCTCATAATTTTTCAAGAGACATTTAATGTTCAAAAACGTACATTGCCCCACATGCAAAGTACTATATATTTCATGTTCATATCATTTATCTTGTGATTGTCGTCAATAAATCTCATAAAATATCCTCAACATTCCCCATGTGATTTCTTATGTTATTAAATTGAATAGTCTCAGTGTAGTTCACATTTTTTAATTTATTCGATACTAAATGCATCCTATTTAACACTTCAAACTACACCAAAATTTAGACGTCTGTCGTTGTAAAAGACAAATGAACACCACCGACTGTACGCCCGGTCAACTCAGGACCAAGACAAGTCAACACCAGAAAAAAATTATAAACGAATCAATGTAATTTATTAATAATTAAAACCTTAATTAATGAATATCTTTAACCTATTAAAAATAAATTACGTTACAATTTACCTTACAAAAAATAATTAAAAAAAAATATCCCCTAGTTATGGTTCGAACCCTTAATAAATTACTTAGATGGATCGGCCTTGGGACACGTCTTAACAGAAAATGGAAAGGGCGACACTGAAATCCGAAGGCACAATGTGATAACGAATGATGATTTCCAAAATCTAAGCAAAGTATCAAGAAGAAGGAAAACGGCAATCTCGTAATAAACAAGGAAGAAATTTAAAGCAACAGAAATATGATTCTACAGAGGGATGCTGAGAATACCATTGAGAGAAGAAGTGAGCATCGACGAAGGATTAGAGAAAATGGAAACAAAAATCAAATTTAGACTCAACATCAGAAAGTGACTGTTGAAATTTCTAGGGCACATAGTGAGGAAAGAGGGCTTGAAAAAATTGATACTCACAGGAGTGAAGGCAACAGGTACAGAGGAAAACAATGCAAAATCTACCAAGCTGTGGTGAGGAAATGGAGAGCGGAACAACGTTTAGAATAGATTAAAAAAACAAATTTATTAAGAGCTACAAAGGAAGAAACCATGTGAAAAGCCTTGATCGCAAACGTCCTGAAGAGATATTGCACAAAGAAGAAGAAGAAGAAGAAGAAGAAGAAGAAGAAGAAGAAGAAGAATGCACACTTGTTCGAAAACCTAATGATAAGATATTTAGTTTCTTTTTTCATGCGTTTTCTGCCTGACCAATGCATGAGTTTTTATCTTATAATTATATCTGCTTTTTAATTATCTATTGACATTTTATTCTTTGCTTGATTTGCTGCGTTTCACATTATTCCTGCCACTGTAATCGTTTTCTCTAACATTGTTTTGATTTTCATGCTAATTTTACTGCATAATTGTGCGTATTTTTCAAACAGAAGTTTGCCACGTTGACCACTGTCCGTTATAAGCTGTTGGGTACATCCATTGTTTCGAGTTATTTATAATACGTTAGCATTGTACGTTGAACCACGGAGATTATTGTGCTAGTCGATTAATTTCCTGTTCCGTCGAACTCTACACTTTATTTGTCCAGTCTATGAAGGGTACTGTATACCTCATTGTTTATATTGACTAAGTTCTAATTTGATCACATTTTGGCTCTTTAAGTTCCAAATATATATTTAAAGAAACCAGCAATTAACGTTTCATCATCACCGAACGGACATTGTTTCTCCAGTTGTGATTAGCGGTTGCCATTGCCTTGGACGTCTATTATTGACTGAAGTTCAACCCAGATCACAAAAGAATCGCATATGCATCGCTGAAGATGCTGGATTGAATTCTGTTCCGTATAGCATTCCAGCAATTACCTGTTTCCTTCTATACTCTATCTTTAAATCAGTCGGCTTAAAAACTGGCAATTCCTACCATATCTGGGTTAAAATTGGTCAATAATCACTTTAACCTGGGGAGGTTTACAATCCTCGAGTAATTGCAAGCCTTTGGATTGATTCTATATCGTTATATCAATGTCAAATTATTCAGACGAGCTCCAATTGTTAAATCTACCATTTAAGACTTTTACAGGTAATACCCCCCTTGCAATATATATACAGGCTAGCATTTTCATTATTCTATTCGTATGCCGTTTGTAAGAAGGAATTTCGTTTTTGACAACTATTACCGTGAATCAAAGCTTTGCAATTGCGACAGACGAGAGAATTTCGCTTGATTATTATATTATTATTTTTTCAAATCTAGGATCTTTCGTTTATCTGTTGTATCATAGTCTACAGTTACTTCCTGCTTCCATGTACATTTAAAAATATCATTCATTAGTGTTCTAACTTGAGTGGCTCTTGGGAATTTTACTTTATCAACATTTACCTTCTTACGTTATACTTTTGGTATTCCATCTTCATTTACACCTGTTATAACAGAACACTGCAAGCCGCTGTGATTTTTATTCAATGTCTCGATCAGGAGGTCTGTAATCAATTAGAATCATAGCGTACCATATGTCCATGAACTGGTGTGACGAAAACAAACTTCATTGAGGATAGTTTTCAGAGAGGTATTCAATTCGGATTTATCTTTCTCCTCGACTGGGTGACCTACAATATCTCTATGAGAATACATAACTGAAGGATGATAGAGTCGTGCTGCTTCTAAAGGTATTTGTGCTAAGTAAATGTCAATGACATTTACGCCATGAAGTTTTAAACACTCATATACGTGTTTATATGTATTATCCTAAGAATTATAAGGAGACAAATATTACTTTCTGGCGATCCATGATCGCCCACGCCTAGAAAATATACACAAGAGAAGAATAAAAATACATTTTTCCACGATGCCTCGATAAGAAATCCGCCTTTTTATTGGCGACGGATCCATGTTTATATCTGTGAGAGAATATATTTTGTTTTCAACTTTACAACACAGTTTGGTGAGTTTACACCTGCCACGTTGCTATCTTGTTTCCTGAAGTATATATTGGAATCTAAAGAGCTGAAAATTTATTCTATGGAAACCAATAGCTGAAGGATGATAGATTCATGACTTTTCCAAAGGTGTTAGTGCTAAGTGAATGTCGCTGACCTTTTCACTATTAAGAGGTAAACACGCATTTACATCTAGTGTCAGCACTTCTTGTTCCATTGGAAATCAAGTGATATCGCCAATTGATGATTTCCACATTTTCCAACATTAAAGTATTATTTATTCAGGATTCCAGTCTAAATAGTTAAGTGGGAACTTTTCATGAATTAACGTTTTACTGGGATTCATGACGGTAAATAATTTATTTAATATTTTGCCTGCAAATAATTGTTTATTTCACCAAAATCCTTTTTAAAGGACTCCGGAACATCAGGTAACACTTCCAACAACGAAAGGAGAGGGAAAAAAAGGGTTAGAAATTGATGTGTAGTGTAATTTTTGTAATTAAACAGGGGGTTGAGAGTGGTAGTTCAATAGACAATATAGAGTACAGGGAGGGGTTAATTTTATATCTCTCTTAAGCACGCTTTATATTGGGTTTGGAGGAGTGACAGGACCTTGACCTATTTAGATGGTTAACTGAACGGTATATATACATATATTATGATGCGACATTTCTTTTTGATTTTTTTTTGCGTGCCAATAGTGCATGAAAACTTCCTTTGCATACAACAATGTATTCTGCAAATATACTTTCCCTATTAAACCAAAATTTTGTTGCAGAAGATTTAGTCTTGTTTCCCTGAAAGTTGTGGGTGTGTTAATGAATATAAGTACTTCGAGTGGAATTGAAACTCGACTATCCGACTTCTCTCTCCGACACGCTATTTATTAAAACATACGTAGATCAAACCAAAGAAAATTGTGCGAGTTCATACATAGTTCTCGATTCGAACAGAGGCGGAAATATTTTCAACTTGGTAAAATTAATGTACAGCTTTTTATCTTTTTGTTAAGAAATTTTCAATTTAAGAAACGGACATTTTTTCTTTAGTTCACTTTTGCTTTTTCATGGATTTTGTGCATATAACCGAACCTACAATAAGCATAGAACTACCCGTAAGGAAGTAATATTTTCGTTATTTCCTCGTTCGAGGTACAAGTTTATGCAACATTTGCCCATCTTTTACGTGTTCATGTAGCAGATACGTTATTGTATTTGAGTCCGACCATCATTCTAGTAAAATGACTTCATTTGTACTTTTCATTTAGATTACATTACTCGAGTACTTGGCAATTTTCGTATCTATTTCTAGTTAATTTTCCTTTCAAACCTGTTGTAGATCAAAAATAAAAATACGTTGTTGATATTTTTCATTGTGATATTAAATTGTTACCCATTGCAGGATCACTGTATAGAATGCAATTTTATCATGCTTATGCAAATTTCATCTGAGACTGTGTGGCCCTTACAAAACTTCCTCTTTGCAACTTTCCTCGGCTGAGTTTTCTAAATTGCATACTATTTTTTTTTATTTATTTTGAATGGCTTAGAATATTCAGAGATCCATGTTTTATGGTTTTTTTGTTATCATCACTCGATCCCAGAGCAATATTTTCTCTTGAACGATTTAATTCATTTCCTTTCCTATAAGATCATCTTATATCTAGTTACATTTTTTCCCATTTGCGTTTTATTTTGTTGATTGTAGTTATGATGTGCTAGGATTTTCTTGGAAAGAATAATTTCCATATTGCTATACATGTTCCTCTTCCTCCATTTCTATTTCCGGTAAATTTGCTTTTTTTCTTTTCAGTTATTTTCTTTGTTTGTTCCTTTCATTTTTATTCATCACCCATCTTCTTCCTCAGTTTCTTTGCAATATATTAAAAGATTGTTACGACGCTTTCCTCCTCTGTCTGTCTTTTTTAAAACTTCATCCTCCTTTTTTTAATCTTCTTCGTGTTCCTGTTGATGTATGTTAAGTATTTATTTCTTTGCAAAATATTTTCGTGTGATCCGTTTGATGCAAAGCGACGTAAATCCCAATATATACTTAACTCAGTATATGTACCGATTATATTCCAGGGTATACATATTGAAAAGATGACAACTGGACTACGAGTGATTTTCCAAAATAAATTGTTGATAATTCGACATTTGCGTAAAACATAGACTCTATATCGCTAGATTTTTTTTTTATGAATGGAAAGAATTATACTTATATACTATTTATCATTACATCATTATACATTATTTATCATTATTTATCATTATATATCATTACTATTTATCATTACATCAATTTTACCATTTTGTATTCATCGGAAACCAATGTATACGGAGACTATTCTATACTCTATTATACACCAACTTATTTCTGATTATTAGGTTGGTGCAAAAATAATGTCGGTTTTTGACGTCTTTTTAACGTCAAAAACCGACATTATTTTTTGCACCAACCTAATATTTAATAACTCTCTTTGGATTGTTTAAGAAAGCTTTTCGGGTATATTTAATTTTGCCAGATGCGATGGGTTCATTCAGTACTTCTATTTGCGCATCATATTCAGTTCCCTTGCAAATCCTGGATACAATCCTTAAGCTTTTCATTTTTTTTAAAATTTTATTCAATATGCTTGAACAACGATATCTCCTTTGGCATGCCTTGTTTTCTCTTAATCCGCAATCCCGTGAATCAGTGTTCTATACTTGGGTTGTATTTTTTGCCTCCTAATTTCCATTCTTAGACATTTATTTACATTATCGAAAATTCAACTCCGTTGTTATATCATTTGCCTACACGGTAAAATCTTAAGTGCTATCAACTATGCCTAACGTTTCACTGTTCTTACCTAACTGTGCATGTTCATATAATCCTAGCAAGTAAGTTCCAAAGAAAGTACGTAGCCTTATGTGTGACGAAATATTCTCCCACCTGAGACAATTATTCCACCTACGAAAAGCCTCCTCGCTACTCTATCGTTGCTACACCATTGTTCAAATTAATTGAAACGACCATACGGTCAGTTTTAGACCCATTTTAGTGACAGGAATCAATCAATATTTTTTCTCGGATTAGGTCGTTTTCAGTAATGTGCAGTAATATGAACCTCTTTTTGTCGCATTTGATGAAATTTGTTCGGCCTTGAAAAATATCATCCCTGAATAAATCAGATTTATAATAGGCCCAGACACTATTGTCTCGACTCTCGATTAGTTGGCCTATGTCCATTGTCTACGATGGACATTACTCCAAGGAGGCGTAAGAAAATTGTAACGCTGCTCGAACACTCTGGCAAACATTACCCTGAGCAAATCAAAGTATTATAGACTGGTCCGGAATCTATCCTGATTTAAATCCAATCGAGAATCTGTGCTCAGTCTTCAAGGAACAACTTCGTCGAATGGACATATGATGTATTAACATGCTCACTGGGTCATGTTCCATTAGTAAAATATGTAAAAAGTAAATAATAACGGAATATTTCGTTCGTTTCAATTAATTTTCACAAGGTTGGATTATCGCAGATGGTCAAATTAATTATATTCATTAGTTCCACCAGCTCAGACCTTCACAGGTAGGACATGCTATGCCGTATTCACGGTTGGAAACAAACCCCATTCCATTCCTGCTCCTTCGATAAGGAACAATTTCTACGACTACTTCTCCTGAAAACTTACTTCTCTGCAAGTGTCTGTTTCTCTACGTTTTCGAATGTCCAAACGGTGCAAGGTCTTCATATGTTTTTTGGTGCACAGATTCATAAAACATCGATCCCAAACTGTTTTATATCCACGTTTATTCGCGGTTGAGGGTATTTTCTTTTCTCTCAAATCTCCAGGTTCCCGTGTGGCCTGCTAAGCATTACATCTAGTTCTAGTTTATTTTCTTCTCTTTTATTCCAAATGTCAGATCGTGTTATCTCGTCTTTCTTCGAATCATCTCGCTTGGGTTCGAATTGTGTAGCTGGGTTTAAATCTTGACTCAATTATTTTGTGTTCATTCTGTTTTATTTTATTTCTTCGAACACACTTCTTTTGTACAATTCCCAATCCATCACTATCATTAGTCCATCTTCTATTGGAAGTAGACTACGTCAAATCCGTAGATAGCTATTGATAATTGTGTTTCGTTCAGCAGCAAATATACAGGCCATTGTTTTGTGTGGTCTGTCCAGGTCTCGTTTGAAATAATTTATCCAGATGCATTTTAGGAATCTTGCATTTAGAATCAGAAAATGATATTTTGAAAGCCAGCAGATCACAGTGTCAAGTAACATAATTAACGAGGTTGTCTAAATGGACAACAGAACAAGGATAGGAAGGATAACATGACAAACATTTTTGTGTCAAGCCCAAATCACACACGCTCAGAAAGCACACACAAGTAAGAGAAGAAAAAGAATGTATTATTCTATGATACAACGATAAGAATTCCACTTTCTTTTTTTAGGGGACGGTTCCATGATTATATCTGTGACAGAACAAGAGCTTGTCTTTCAAATTTTCAGTCTAGTGCGTTTGTGAGGGATATGTTGGAAGCTAAAGTATGGAAAAATAAAAATAACACATGGACAATATAAATATTGAGGCGGACAGCGCCCTTCATACGAGTAGCCTTTCATCATATAGAGTAAACTTACAGTTAGGCAACAGATGCAAATATTTAAAATTTGGGTAACCACCTACATCAGTATCAGTACTTCAGTTCTTAAGGACCCTGTACTGTTAATTTTACTTTCAAGTAATTCCTTACAGAGACGCAAAAAATAATTTAGTATATTTTCTTCCGATTTAACATTCAGTTATTCAGATATTCTTTTGTCTTTCCCCAGTAAGTATTTTTCTTAATTGCTTCTGTCTAGAAAGCGGGGGGAATGACTATGATTCGTGTCACACTGTCCTTTTGTGATCTGGACCTCGATACTTTGAGACTAAACTATTTTCGATTATATGCCACCAGAGATTCGGCGCTGAGTTCCTGAAGGAGACTTTTCTAGAAGTTCCACGCACTTTCGAGAAATTTATAAAAGCATCAAACATTTCCAGAACATTCTCTCAAAATATAGGCAGGATACATACAGTGGGATGTAAACTCAACGGTTCAGTTTACTTCTTGCTATACCAGTGCAGAAAATCATCGTTAATGGATGCATATGTCACAGATGGCATGAAGAGTCTGCAAGCATCCGGCAGACACATTTAACTATGTCTTTGACTAATTTATGAAGAGAAGAGCGAAATATTTTCTCTTTGGCAATATCTAATAACATGGGCGCGGCCTATAAGATATCTTTCCGTATGTCTATCGAGAATCAAGACAAATTCTGCCCACCTCATTTAACCTCTACGCACGATTATCAGAAATTAAAAAAAAATGTAAATTTGTAAACTTGTTCAATAACACTAGGTGAAATATGTGTATATGTAAGACCTTAGTTTATAATACCCAGAAATTCATACGCAGATGTTCTCAAAGACAAATGGCACAGTGGATAAAGCCGTTGGTTCGATCCAGTGACAGGACCCAAAGAGTGTGAGTTCAATACCCGGTTAAAGCAGGGGTAACTTGAAGAGGGGAAGTAACAGGAGATAATTGTTAACTGACATCCATTAAACATGACACATGGAACAGTCGACCCAAGTGAGCGAAATAAAAGGTTCAGTTCGACATTCCAATCACTTGAAAAAAGACCAGAGCGTACAACGGTCGAAACGTTGTAATACATATAGCGACAAAGATGGGGCCAATAGTCCGAATAATGTAAATAGTGTATTGTACTCAGATTGCTCTTTTGCTAGATAGTAAAATGGGTAAACAGAGCCATGAAATTTGCAATTGCCCGAAGATGGAGGGAACCATCAATGTACTTAAGTAACTGCTTTTTTCTGCATTGTAGACTTTTCCAAACGCCGAGAGGGCATTAATGAACCTGGTATCATATATCCAGATCTTTTTCATCCATCAGACCAGTGCCACGCTGCCCTAAGCACTTCGTAGCCACTCATCCGAAGAGAGAGCAGCCGTATTCAGATGATAAGAGCGATTCAGAAGAGTTTGAATCATGGATGCAGATTACGAATGTGCAGCTGAGGAGAAAAACACATATTACTCTAACCGAAGAAGACCTCAACAACCTGATCAGATATCCAATGCCGAGCGTTTAATGTTAAGACTTGTTAGATGAATGCGTGAATGTCACAGGTCAAAGTAAATGTCACCCGTGTTTCAAAAGCTTTTTCACCTCTCAAATTATGCTTTGTTCTCTAATATTGTGACCGGTATGTTCGGGGCAATTGGTATCGTCTTAAACCCCAGCTAATGGCGACTCTTCAGGGCAGATCTTCCATGAATCTCAAAGCAGCGTCATAACGGGACGATGTATAAAATAAGTCTGGTTTTAAAAATTATCACGGAAACTATGAGAAATATTAAAAAGCTAATAAGGCTGAAAAGGTAGAAGTAAAAGATGCAATATGCTCTAAACATCACCTAAATACATGAACACAAGCAAGCAGAATTTAATCAGACACCCAACTGCCCACTTGAGTATTTTTTGGTAAAATACCGCAATCCAAGAACACTTAGGAAAACTCCTTGTAGACAGCACTGACATATTAAAATGATCGGCTTGTAACAAGCTTTTGAAGATAATGGAATAAATCCTTGTAAGAACCATCAAACATAGTAAACATCATTTGCCAGGGATTAGGGCCATTTGTTGTCCACTAAAACATAAACGTTAACATAAACGAACCTTGCGTAATCACAACAGCCCCACGCGGTATAATTCGTAAGGTTCTGCCTCGGATAAAGGCGTTTTTTTTTCCTGATGGGAAAAGAAAATATGTGTTCGATTACACTGTGTAACAAAAGTCTTTATTTTTGTCTAAGCTTAGTAAGTATTATTTCCTCAATGCTTCTGTATTGGAAGCAAAGGAAATTACTATTATTCCCTTCAAACTTTGCTATTGCGATATGGACATAGAGGTTTTGAAAATAATCTATTTCCATTACATCCAAGACGGAATCGCTATGTTGCAAAAGGAGAATTTTCTCTTACATTCAAGACGCACTTTTCAAGTCTGGCTTCTTTGCACATGAGCGTCGCATTTGATTAATCATTTCACCTCAAGCAAGGTAAAAAACTACTAGGGTTCAAGGTGTTATTGAATGTTAGAGAACATGAGAGAAAAAAAACTATTATTTAAGAGAGAGAACAATAATAGAATAAGAATTGAGAATAGTGAATTTAAAGATTGGCATTGCATTTAAATTCTTGAAGATTCATATTGAGTGGGAAGCCAAAAGAGAATTCCACAAGAGAAAGGTGTTATAGAAGAAACTATACCATAGAACTTATGGTTACTTCTAGCGATTTCAACTGTAAAAGGATGATCTCTTGCCGACAATCTCGTATGTAAATTCATAAAGACTGGGCAGCATTGTCGAAATTCATCAGAACAATATCCATTAAAGTTTTTATAGAAAAGGCAAAGCGGAGCTAAGTTTCATTGGTGGGAAATGGACTGAAGACGAGATGCCTGGTCAGGACCAGTAACATTGAAAATGATCCTTTGGATTTAGGGTCGAACCTCTAAATATATAGTAGTAGCAGCAAATCAGTCGTGGAAGCAATATTCAAAGCATAGACGAATTGTAGACTTACAAATATATGACAGATTCTAGCGAGAAAAATTATCTAGCACCACACAGTAACTAGTTTTCCTAATAAAAAACCTAAAAATTTATTCCATGTAGTCTTTCCACTTGACGTCAGTCCTGGAAGGCACAATGAGATATTATCCTGTAAGTTAGCATTGCTCATACTGGTGGAAATAAATTTCATTTACTTTAAAAAAAAAATGTATTTAAAAGCTATGTCTATTTTTATTTACATAATTAATCTCCGAGGACTCTTAATACCTTTCAATTTTATCCACTGGACAACGGTGCTGAATGATCTCTGTTTTCGAAAATATTCAAAAGTTCCTGGTCTATTTATCACCTGTTTTATCTTAGCCATATATGGTTGTCTGCTGATATATACGTATTGTACATTGTCCTGAGTTTGACAAACATCAGTCAGCTACGACTCTGAGCAGAATAGTGGAGGTTTGAAGAGCGTGAAACAATCACCTAAATGCTGTTTTTCCCAGGTCGACTTTTTTAATTTTAGAGTCCAAGCTATTGGAAAATAGTGAATGCCCAAACAAAAGTCAACAGAAATTTCTTATAGTAAAATGACCAACAATGCAGTTTTATAGCAAAATGACAATCAATAAAGCACTAAAAAGGATAAAAATTCAGTGCATTTTATATTAAAAAATTACCAGTAATATTTTTTTGTAAAAAGGTACTAATGCCAACGGTACATTTTGTAGTGAAATTACCAGCAATACATTAAAACATTAACTATTAATACAACGCATTATATGATGTACAAAATATATATCTATAAAACATGTTTACTCTGAATGTATAAAATTATTTTCTTCCTGCGTATGACGATAAATTACATCCAGCAGCACCTTTTACGGTCACAGGTATGGGCAAATAGATAACCATGAAAATCGGGTCAAAACAGTGTGATAATATTAAAATAGGTTTTATAGTAAAAAATACAATCAACACTATTTTGAAAAAAAAAATTACTAGTAATACATTTTTGCAATAAAATAAACAATTACCAGCAATAGATTTAACTTTAGATAAAATCACTCTTTACAAAAATACCTCAATGGAACCTGATCTACAAATTGATTTCTTACAAAGAATACATTCATACGAACATATGCTAAGAATTTTGTCGCCATTAAATAACTAATTGATGTTGATAAAACAAACTAAACAATAACATTAAACCAAACTAAAATTATATACAAAATATCTTGTTGAAACCATAAAATTATTGACAAAATATTAAGCTTTCGTCATTAATTAACTGAATGAATACGGTGGAGTAATGGATAGCGGCTCGTATTGAGGAATCGGAGAGTCGAGTTCGAATTCCAGTCGAATCCATTACATTCACTTACAAGATAATACACTTAGGAAAAGTATGGTTCCTCTTCTTCTACCGATAGCTATGTGTAAATAGACGTCGATAGGAACTGGTTTACCGCAGAAAGAAATGTTTACCACTGTGGGAAAAATGGCCTCATCAGTCATGTATCGACAGATAGATGATTGCCTAAGCATGTATCAGGCATGGTACATAACTGACTGACATTAATTGACCCATAAAGATCGATGTGTCGCTAAACATAGTCATTAGCAGCAGCGACGTATTTTAAAAATCTCATTCGGTGCGATTCCAATAATGTCTTCTGTTAGCTCTTCCTTTATTTTAAAATAATTTTGCTCTTACTTTCTGAGATGTAGGAAGGTGTATGTCATTTCTTAATCTTCTCTCTGTTGTGTTATTAAACTTAAGACCGTCTTTGTGGCATTAAACTTCAAACTGACTTCTTCTACATACAGATTCATTATATTTCCTATATAGGTTCTGCCATTTTGGATATCAGAATCTTGATTTCCTCAGATCCTCATGCATTTATTGGCCCTTGCAGAGTTTTGCATCAAAGTTATATTTAAAATAACTGTAATATTTTCTGAACTTAGATATTTCTACTGTTTGAATTCCACCTCATTCCCAAGTTTTCATTTAGGCAAGACATATATTCGGCCATTTTTTCAAACAGAATCCCATTCTGGTATCTTCGTTAAAATTCCTATTTCAATTGTCGCTTCCATTTTTATTTTCCTTTTTCTGCGCAAACTGAGATCATCCATATGCATTAGGTTGTTGACGCTTTCTGTTGAAATCGTTATATTTTTCCTTTATAATTCTTCAAGATTAGATTCAGTAATAATATGGCTATGACACTGAGAAGAGCCAAGAAGTATTCGCCTTCTAAAAGATCGCTCCTTTGAAATTTAACACTTGTAAAGAGGCTGTTTCTCTTCTATTGTCCCTTATTCTTATTCTGCAAAAAATGACTACGTTTAGTTTAACTCTATTTTGATATTCAGTACGTAAGAATGAAGGCTTGCATTTTGATATTCAGTACGTAAGGATGAAGGCTTCCATTTTGTTCCGTCTTAAAATTATAATTTTGCTATATACATTTAAATATCTATCCGATAGCTTTGCAAGAGAAGAAACTAAATAATCTATTTTTTATATATTTATGTATATATAAGTAAAAAGAAAGAAAAGTAAGATATATAATCCGGTGTTCTTACTGATATTTTTAATTTTACAAAAGAGTTCTGAATGCAAATTTACAGAGCGTAAATATTATAAATAAACTGGTTTAAAATATGGTGTTCTCGCTACACATTAATAACCATGTTTCAAAAATGTAAGCTAAAAACTTTAAATTTTATTCTGTAATTAAATGAAAAATATTATTTCCATTTCATCTTCAAACGAATATTAACTTATTTTAAAAAGTTACTGAGTTTTAAAGGTAGACAAAATTTCATAATTCTCTGTTTCCAAGGATACAGAGAAATCCAATCATTCAGACAAGGGGTTGTAGCGTGTTCATTTTTATTAACATTTTTGTATCACTTATTTGTTACGTTCAAAAAAGGGTTTAAGTTTAGGGATGAATGGATGTATTTTTCAACGAATTTTGAAATCCGTTAAATGCATGTCGTCTGGGGATTTTTTTAAATTTTTTGTTAACGAGAAAAATTCTTCCGGCATTTTTTCCTACTTCTATGCTTAAAGATATTTTGGGGATGTTTAGGTTAGAATACGTTTTATTTAAATACAATTTTTAATTATTTTCACTCTTAATTATTAATAGACTATATTTCTTTTTAAAACAAGGAAATGTAATAGAATTACTTACATTATATAAAATTTTTTCATATCAAATATAAATATGTATATTGCCAGATCGCATTTTTAAATTTTATCTTTAAATATTATTTAAGGAAAAAAAATTACTATAGTTGTTTTATTGGATTGTTTTAAGTGCAATAAGTACTTTGAGAGATATATTTGATTTCTATATTTAGTTAACCTAAATGTACTTAGATGTTGATTGCACCGTTTTTTGAACTCCTGGCTTGTGCAACCTAAATAAATTTTTATGTTATCAAGATTTTCAATAGAGGAGATATGTCATTGGTTTACTAAGGATTCCGTGCAACATTTATTTTGTAAAGAACAGTTATGAGGGTTTCTATAGTTATATAATTTTAGTTTATCTTCATTTTTTTGGTTTGGCACAAGTGTTTATTTAAGATATTAGCATTTTCTTAATAATTTTTCTATGGTTTCAGTACAGCTGTAACTTAATTTTAGTGTATTTTTATTGAATTTTATTACTTTATCTAGGAAGGTGCTTGACTATTAATGTGAAGAATTTTTGTCCTAATTTATTCTTTACCTTTGGGTTGTATGTGGGTGTATACCAAATTATTTTTCTACTTCTGTTTTTTCTATGCTTTCCATTTCCATTTTTTATATATGTTAGTTTTGGGGTTTTGTAGCCACTATCTTTTAGAGTTTTATTATAGAAATTAATATGTTCATCGAAAATCTTGTCATTTTCTGAATTTGTACTTATTCTTTTTGCGATATATAAAGGTGTATGTTTAATTATAAAAGGAGGTGATTTGATTTAGGGTGTATATATAAAGGTTTGATATTGGGTTATTTATAAGGTGTGTATATATTTTTCTTAAATCTAATGTTATATAAAGGAAGTTAACTTTTTTTTTAATTTAGTGCTTACCGTAATTTTTAAGTTCATGCCTTTAAATTATTTCTATAAAATCTTTATAATTTTATCGATTTTATAATTAGTTGCATTTTTTATAACCATATGTCTATCGATGGACTTATGGTTATAAAAAAAAAAAAAAAAACTTGATAAAAACTCTACTAACTTTAAAATCGATAAAATTATTAAGATTTTATAGAAATAATTTAAAAGCAGAATTTAAGAGTCAGTTGTTAAGGACTTTTCGATACTATTCATGATTGTCATAAGTATATTATTAATATTTAGTACATTATTATTTAATTTCATGATTATGAATAAGTAGCATTATAACAAGTTTTCTACCTGGTGATTCATGAGTATGGATTTTTGCCGTTCAATTTGAGCAGTTTCGGCCCACACATATACATGCACATATTTTGAGAATTACCGATATAGATAATAATAATAATAATAATAATAATAATAATAATAATAATAATAATAATAATAATGAAGGAGTGCTGGTTCGTGTTACTATATGAGGATACACAATTGTCCTATATATTGTAGTTGTTTTCCGAACATTAGTTGCCTATTTTTCGGTATTCTAGCCACAGGTGTCAGTATCATGGACGACACAATTTTATATACTCTATTATTTTCATTTCCAAAATACTACAGATCCCGAATAAAGTATTGTTTTTTCAATACCTCCTACCTTCGTTTGTTTCTTAGTAAAACTATCATATCTACAAGATTTATATGTGTTTCTTTATTTCAAATATGAAAATCATGTTCGTTGCCTAAATATAATTGTTGTTCTTTACTATTATTGCTATTTTTCAAGTTGTTTTTATGATGTTTCTCGGCATCATTTTCTATGTGACGTATCCTTTCAGGACATAGGCGCTCATGGCTCTCCAACTCTTCCTATGCCTTGTGGCTCTGGCAAATTATTTTCATTTTGATAAGTATCTCTCCCAGTTCCGCCATCTATTAATACAAGCTCGTCAGTTAGCTGACTCGTTTAATCCTTCTATCTCTTCCCTTTGAGAGTAAAGTTTGTCATGCCCTCTTTCCTGATAATGCCTCCCTAAAATTTCAACTGTCTCTTCCTAATTTTGAGTATAAGTATTCTTTCTGTTGCAATTTTCTTTAAGAGTTTATCGTTGCTTACTCGTTCCTGAATATCCACATTTCAGATGTTGGCGGTTTTCTCTTCATCCGTGGGGAGATTGTCCGGCATTCACTGCCATATAATAGGATGAATATCGCATAGCAATCCAGTACACTTTTCTTTGTTTGGAACGGATTTTATTCTATTTCTCATTGACTTGGTTTGGCATTTCGAATGTCTCCTTCTCTCGTCTTGTGCGTGAGGTTTATGAAGTGAAAATACCTCGCGTTTTTGTCTGAGATATCAGAACAGAACAGATTGAATGAAAACGTGTTGTGCATTTATACCTATATACGTAATGCATGACTGTGCTTGTTTGAAGCAAAGTAAATGACACACAATAACATTATAAAACAAACAACGACTTTTAGGATTCTAAAAAAACAGGAATATAATTCTCAACGATGACACGAATGTAGCATTGCTTAAGGATCGAACCTTCTTAATTAAGCAAGCGGATCGCTATTCATTTACGTGTTGAAAACTCATCTTACCGTCTTTAGTCAAGAAATCATTAAACACATCTTCAAAAACATTAAAGAATCATAAAAAAAACAATCATTGAAAATAACATTATTATGTGACTTGTCCTTTCAAGCCGTAGGCGATCATGGCTACATTTCTCTGCTACCCCAACCAGACCACGATCTGTCATCCACTTCCTTATCCCCGCTAAGTATTTTATGCGTTCTTTTCCTTTTTCTCTCCTTCCCTCAATTCGACACCTGAATATCAGATTCTCCAGGCTCTACTTCCCCATTATTTGTCGTTGCCTCTTCCTAATACTAAGTATAAGCCAGCTCCCTGATTGCATCGTCTCTAACGCTTCATCGTTGCTCATACGCTCGGTCCATGATATCCTTAGCATACTTCTCCAGAACCACATCTCCGTCGCCTTGAGTTTCTACTCAATCTTTGAGGAAATCATCCAACTTTCGCTGCCGTAAAGAAGGACAGATGTCCCATAAAAACTCAGTATTCTTTTCTTTATTACCAAAGAAATCCTCCTGACTTGCAATACCCTGGCGAGTTTTTGGAATGCGTCCTTGGCGATCCCAATATGTCTACGGATTATCTGTGTCACATTTACCGTCCTCTGTCAAAACGGTTCTGAAATATTTAATATTCCGCATCGGTTTGATTCTAGTGTTCCCGACCTGGAAATCGCATTTGGAACTCATTCTTTTAATGATGACCATGCACTCTGTCTTCTTGTAGCTTATACTAAGTCCTTTCTTTTCACTTTCCGTCGCTACCTTCTGTAGGTGATTTTGTAATTTATTTTCCATGTCTGCTGTCAGTACTATGTCATCTGCATATCTTCTGTTGTTAAGATTGGGGTTGCCAATGCTAAATCCTAGTAGGGTTTCCAGTTATCTCAGACTTGCATCATTGTATCAGTTGAGCAGTTTGGTTGAGAAGGTGCATCATTGTCATACGCCCCTTTCTGTTTTTTTGTATATTCACTGAACTTGTTCTCAATGCGCATGCATACTGTTTGCTGCCATTATAGGTTCTTGATTATTCTGATATATTTCCTTAATAGATGAATGTTGCTGAGCAGTTCAAGCAGATCCTTGAGACATGCTATATCGAAGGCCATAGATACCATAAAAATATTTCAGCCTTGAAGAAAACTATATCCTTAATTCTTTTGTTCAAATTGATAGTTCAACTTCGCTGTCTATAGAAATAAAAAAAATTTTTTCCATGATATTCATTTCTTTACTGATAGAAAACCTTCACTCTAAACAACACTACACCACCATCAATCGGTGTAATCTTTTATTAATACTTTATATATTTTGATCCAGCACTAGTGTGATCAAATTTTTTCTGTGATCAGGTCCCTGGCTCGCAATATGGTTTGCTGCGTAGCATTTATTTAGAGCTAGGATTAACGGTAACTCGAATATTAACGCATATAAAGAAATATTTAATTTTACTTACACTTGACTGGTGTTGCATTCAAATGGGAATAGATCGATCAACTCGTTCCCTATCAATGACCTGTAAGAATTTTCTTTTTTCAAATTATTTTCCTGTGAAAAGAATCTTATGCGATTTACGTTATGTAATATTAGACATCAGAATCGAATTTACGGATCCTCAAGAACTTGATATGAGAAGAGTCGATTTGTTGTGACATCTCTCTCTATATATATATAGGGAACTCTCCCTTACATATACCAAAACATTATTTATACACAGTATTGTTGCGGATGTGTGATGTGTGTTGGAGATGAATAGAAAGTTTGAATTATCAGAAGGCTTAAAATTTTGTGTGTTCAATAAAATTCCATCCACAACAGTTATTACAAGACAGAATAATTATTAAAAAAACATAACGTATTGATTCAAAACATAACAATTGAAATTATTAAGTATCTGATGTACAAGCATAAGAGTTGAAGGTGTGATACAGTCATGTCTCTAAGATTTGGAAATATTTGTATTTTAGCTCATAAAGTGAAAGTAATTATTAAACTGAAGTTTAGAAGAATAAAGTTTATTTAGCATGTTTGGAATTGTGTATTGTACAAGTTGGTAAAAGTTCAGAAGAGATTTCAGAGTTCGTACTTGCGTGAATGTTGGTAGTGGTCTTTAAAGTCTGACTGCATTAAAGACGAGAGTTCTTGAAGAGTACATATTGGCAGAAAGGAAAGAGACGCGAGAGAGAGAGAGAGTTTAAATGTGATTTGTTTTTCATAATTTTGTTGTACCACGTGACAGGCTCAGAGGGAAAACGCGGGAAAACAGATTTGTCGCGTGGGGGTGATTTGATTGGTCGGAACTGATCAATCAGAGAGCTAGATTGAAGGTGATTATCCAATGAATGCTTGTCGTATATTCGCTTACAGGGAATAGTTTATTTACCAACACTGGCTGATATGGAAGATTCCACAATATCACATATATACATGAAACGAGCCAGTCACCCCGATTTTTTATCTATAATATGACCTCAAATCTACAATGTGCAGAATAGTTCCTCAAGGGGCCTCAGAATTATTGAATGTGTTAAACTACTAAATAATTACTTATTCATCCGACATAAAATATGAGTTTCACGTGTCATCTTTCTGCGATATTACAAATAATTATAGCTACAGATCTACGATTTAGATTATTTTTCTTTCTTTTTTTTAAATGTAAGGTTCAAACTGTACTGAACTCTCTAGCACTCGAGCTACAGTGTTCCGTTAGGGGCCAGTTTGTACGAAGAGAATAGGAAGATGACTGTTAATCCTTGACGAGAACAAATAATCAGGGAAACATCCCTTTGAGTACCGGTTCCACTAGGCATTGGTTTGTGTGAAAAAGCTGTCCGAATAGAACTTCACACTGAAGGAATACATAGCGTATGTGCGTGGTTTTCTACAATTATAGAGGCAAGTCACGTTCTTTACAGGGAAGGTTAGACCTGAGGGATTTAAAGAAGGTAGTTTATCCGATCACTGTCCGTGAAAGTATCGATAGAGTAGCCAGAAGCTTGTCACATCTCGCTTATGTGAGACAGAGCTTGGAGTGTGGAAAATAATTCGTTATTCGGAAGGACTCGGAGACGGTTTGAGAATCTCTCGAGTCTGCAGAGTGCGGTCTGGGCATCTCACACTCAAATATAACGACAGTACTCCGTAAAATTGGACACAAGACATCTGGGTGTAATTTTCCTAGTGAATCCAGTGTTAGAGTGAGTCGTAAAAACTTCGTATTGCAAAACATTGTTTTAGTGCATTTAATCACAGCGAAATATACGAATGTAAATTTAGTTCGTTGAACAATTCAATAGTGACATAATCTAAACTTGATATTTATGTTAAAATTCCTGTAAACTTCGGTGTATAGCGTAGTGACCCAGCAGCACACGCAGCATAAGATAATGTTGCTACAGTTGTCTCGTTATATAAGCAGGGTTTTGCAATATGTAATTTCTAGAAACACACAAAACAAAGTACAATCCAGAGTCGTTCTCGACTGGTTAGCAGCAAGACTCGAAGATCCATTCTGCTCTGATATTAAATGTCAACTGGGGAGGAAATTATAGTTTCATACATTTCCAAGGGTGTCCGTGCGAAAGCGAATGCAACTGTCTAGGATGGAATTTGAATTCGTCACGCTAAACGCTTTCTTCACACCGGTAACCACTATGTCAGGGGCATATCCATGTTCAAAATCAACTTGAGCGATTTTTTTTTTTGCTAACCTCTCAAAAGAAGAAAAATCAGATCAATTCATCTCCCCACCCACCAGGCCTATATCAATGTACTGTATTTAACATTTAAATAAGAACCGGGAACAATCGATGCTAATTTAGCAGTTAAAAGAAATTCTATTTCATTTTCCATTGGATAAAGTAACATTGCACAATTTATGTAAAAAAAACAAAAAATGGTACTATTTATTTCGTAGACTCGGGCATTCTGAAATAATCACGTCATACACCACCTGAGTTTATAAATTATTTATTCAGAGAGGTCGGTTGATTTTGCCGATATATACACGCTTGTGAGATCAATAATGACGAAGTTTGAAATAGGGCACGACTTGGAAACCAGGCTCACTAAGACTTAATGATCAATCAGTCTGCCTCGTTAACCACTATTCCCCGCCGAGGTGCTGCCAGGTTATAAAGGTGAATATGTACATTCAAATGCACACCTGCGCCCGATATTAGAGCTTATTCAATGTACATGCATTTCGTGTGCTTCTACAATAGGAACTACGACCAGAGATAATAACCTTTTTCAATTTTCCCTTTCATATCACGACAGATTAGCCCTCCATATCACGAATATTTCTGATCGCACCACCAATTATACAATTTTCCTTCCATTATTTAATAATAATAATAATAATAATAATAATAATAATAATAATAATAATAATAAAGTGGGCACATACAAATTCACACGTGTGATAGAATGGGATAGAATACAACACGCTAGGATAAAAAATTACTATAGATGATTTCGATTGGAGCTTATGTCAGAGCTGAATGCATTCAAAAGAATAGAGGCGAAATGAATATGATTTCAGTCCCAGTCATTAGTGACAGCTTCAAGTATCAAATTTTAAATAGAATAAATAAAGATTAGATAGCAAAACAAAATATACTTATGTGCACAGGAAAAGTTCGTAACACTAATGCAACGTTTCTTCGCTCACACTACTCGCTAGTGGTACGTTTTTCCTTCATCTTGCTTCTATATCAACTACAACATTCAACTTTAAATGAAAAATCAATCATCTCTCTCTTGAAATCCTGCTCTGGTTATTGTTCTTTCATCATAGTAACGTTTTCTCAGTTCCATTCGCTGTCACTATATTGCATACTCACCTCTTCTGGAGTCCTCTTTATTGACGGTGTCACCTCGACAATAAACATGTCTTCTCTCACTCTTTCTTCTCTAATCTTCTCGTGGCCACTGATCGTTGGTTGTTTTAATTTATATTTCGGAATTAAAGACAGATATCAATGACGGGAATTTTAACTTACTACTTTACTTAATTAAACATATCGACGTATATATTTTTAACTAACCACTGTGTTTACTATCCAAACTCACTAGGAAGAAATTTCCATAACACGTCTACATTTTCAAAAAGTGCAAATTAAACTCACTGAAATCCCTTTCTACATCCAATATTTCCACGCTAGTTTTACCTAATCAAACACAACTTCCTTTGTTTTCTTGTATCTGACCTCAAAGTTCAAAATGAAGAAGTCAGAGGATAAATATAATTCTGTAAAAAATATTAGTCTACTAGGCTATTATTTGACAAGTAGCTCCTTGCTTCTTACGGTTTTATTGAAGTTTGGGGGGGAATCCAAAAAAGGAAACACAAATTTTCATCATTTTTATCTCCAAAGATAACCAAATGGAAAAACGAGGTAATGTAAATAAAAGCAGATTCTGACACGTATTTGCATAGCAAATAAAACACTCAACGTATGGTCGGAGATCATAAATTGAATGCTCTCGTTGATACTTAATGAACGTGGAAAGGAAACATAATCAGTACAAGATATATATATATATATATATATATATATATATATATATATATATATATATATATATATATATATCTGTGTGTGTGTGTGTGCGGGTGCTGTTGAAACAAATATTTGCTTTTGTTTAATAGTACGCCTGATCATTTCGATAAGAATAAATTGACTAAAAATGATATTCAGTCTACAGTTAACTAGGGCAACTAATGTCTTCTTAATTTTAACGCTTCCAAAACGAATCTGTTCCCTTTCAATCATCCGTGATACCTCAATCTATCTATCATTAGCACGGTTGATGGTAACTTCCAGGATAGAGACTCGTTTTGCCTTCTGAGCCTAACATTTTCTGCTGACATGAAGTAAAAAGATTATCTTAAATCTATTTCTAGGTCCGCTGCCAGTAAATGTGGTTCATGTATCGTGCTAGACAATTTTTCTCTCCAGAATCTATTACATATTTATAAGTATACCATTCGTCTATGCTTTGGATATTGCAGGCATATATTGTCCGCAACAGGAGCTCCAGGCGATATATAGCAGATCCTATATATTTAGAGATTGATCATAAAACACAAAGAATAATCTACAATGTTGTTGTTTCTGACCTGACATTTAAGCTTCAGCCATATTCCCAATCAAATAATGCCGCTTCACTCTGGCTTTTCTGTAAATACTTTCATGGAAACTGTTCTGACGAAATTTCGTCTATGGAAGCAAGATTATTGTAATGTAACTGCAGTATTAAATTTGCAACAAGATCTCTTCATTTCAAAATTGAAATATCTCGATATAATCGTAGGTTCTATGTTAATAGTTTATTCTGTTGCGATTCTTAACTGCAGATCACGCACCGACTTCTTCCTTCACAGTTAATATTGAAACTTCAAAAATTTAAATATAATGGCAATCGTTAACTTATAATATTCTGTCGACTTAAGTCTTGTTCATTAATTATCCTCCTTTCTTAAAATTATTTTCCGCATACTCCATAACACTTCTCATGCTTATATATATATATATATATATATATATATATATATATATATATATATATATATATATATATATATATTGTGACGGGTATTAAAAGCAGATAAGCTAAACATGCATATACGCACATATGAAGGTTAATTTCCGCCTAGCAACAGAATAAAGATTACGTGAAGTCTTATGACATTTTGGGAAGGCAGGTCAAAAGGGTCGACTGACCCAATTACCCGTAATGGAAAACGTCTATCAAGAGCTCGACAGGGGACTGAATTAAGTTAGAATTCGCACCCAAAACATAAGTCACGTGACAGTCAAAGATTCACTCGAGGATCAGTTATTCTCTGGAATTTGAAAAGGCAAGACCGAAGCCGAGGTGCTAGTGGTTCACGAACGGAAAGATAAGACTCATTTGATAGTGATGACTTATCCAGTTCGATCCAGGCAACTCCGGACAGAAGTATAAAGAAATATTCCTGTTCGAGAATCCCAATTTGAAAACGCGGATAAAAATATATGCTGGTGGTTCAACCTGTGTAAAGAAAGTGTACATCCCTGTTGCAAATCGAGCCGTCTAGAGAAGAAAGGAAGGAAAGAAAAAGACGAAACAAAGAGAGAAAGAAAGTGTATACCTCTATTACAGACTAGCAGTGTGTGAAATTGTGTTTGTGCCGAGAAAAGGAAAGAAAGGACATTGTTATAAAAAAAGAAGAAGAGAGAACTGAATACAAAAGATAAGTAATCACATTTTGGACCCGTAGTAGAAAAGTTATATACACACACATGAATAATATGTTTTTTTTCGCAAATCACTTTTGTATATGTGTGTTGGCTTCTGCATTCAATTCATAGTAATTCATACTTGTAATTTGTATGTTCGGGTTCATTTGAATCCATTTGGTGTTCGGCGAATTTGATATCACAAAATAAGTTCGAGATTCGATCGTCGGATGTTTTAACTCATACTTATCTGTTCGTTTATTTTTGATATATGTATATTTGTATATATTAAAATTATTTATCAAAAATCGCTAAGCCTTATAGTTCATCCTTGTATTGTGGATCAGTACTCGTGTTGAAAACGAAGCGGACCTGGAAAGATTACTGTTCGATTATCCCAATCAAACAATGGTCTTAAAAATATTTTGTATCAGTAATTCACATAATAAATTTAAAACCATTTTTATAACATTGGGCAATCAAATAGTAAACCATCTTTTAATTGTAGAATCAAAACAACAGCCTATTTGGAGGTATATGCAAATCCGAAAATGTTTTAAACCAATAAATCATTTTCCAGAAAGTAAATGTAAATATTAAAAAAATATACATTGGAATTTCCACTGAGATCTGCAAGCAGAAGTTCTAAAAATACAAGCATTCTTTTCTGACTGTTATCTAAAAATCAAACAGTTCTTTCTAAATATTTCATCGAATTAAAGTATAGAAATTTCACCCTACACATAGAATGGAAGATTAAATAAAATCCCAAACAACTAACACTTTCATAAATAGAAGTAATTTATGCATGGAAAAAAAATCAAATAATTAATATAAAAATTCTAGCCAGCTATTAAACCAAAACAAAATGAAATCATATGTAAATCTCGCCATTAAAATAGATTTAAATTATCTAATAAATGGAAATATCTCTCCACAGTTTACACAAAATATTCAACAAAAACACAGTAAAAAATAAGCTACTGTTTCATCGAGAACATGAAACAAATATTAAAAAAGCACAACAGAAAACTATCAAAAAACCACGTGAAAAAATTAAACCCACGAGTTACTGCAGAAAAATAACAATTGTCTCTTGATCTGCAATTGCTTATAAAAGAATGTAATATACCTAGACACGGTAGAATCATCAGATACTGAAGAAAAATATGCATATGATATCTGAAGGACCCTGGGAACAAAAAAACAACTACACGCAGTAATAATCTTTCACAAGCAGTGAATAAGCGAGCAGCACAGTGCGTTTCAAGTATTAAGAACAAAAGCAAATCACACTCAAAATATCATGGAAAATTAGGAAAATAAGGTAAGCCTACAACAATCCACCTGATAACAGCAAACTCTGCTTGGCAGAAAAATATATATAGCTAACTACCGAGATCAAACCAAACTACTGAAATAACGAAGCGAGCTAATCTCACAATGCAGACACGAAAACAAATGTTTACTATGTTATTAGGTTGGTGCAAAAATAATAACGTAATAATGTCGTTTTTTGACGTATTTTAACGTCAAAAAACGATATTATTATGTCATTATTTTGCATCAACCTAATAATTAAAAATCTAAAACTGAAAAGGATAGGTAAAAACAAATAAAATAAAATAAATAGGCAAAATCGAATAAAATAAAATAATCCCAATAAATAAATAAAGTAAATAATAAGCAAATTTAAAAAAAAAAACAAAACACTTCAGCTAAAATAACCGATAGAATGAACTACCCACAATAAACTACTGACTGATATATAAATAGTCGATAAATCCCGTGGCCTGATGATTGCGTTTAGCATGAAGCAGTCTGTCGCCACTGAGTGTTGACTTCACCTTTATATTTACATACGCTCTATCTCTGTTACTGAGCATTTTATCACGTAAATATAACATACATTAAAATTATATATATATATATATATATATATATATATATATATATATATATATATATATATATATATATATATGAATGAAGAAATAAATATATGTGATGTAGTGTTAATGATGAAAATGAATTCGATATAATGAATTTAAGGTTTCTTTATATACCATATTTTTTTACTTTTTCACCCTTTTTATATATATGATGACGGTTGTTAATATACATTTACGTTGATTAAATGATGATATGCATTTTGATTCACTTTCAGTTTATTTTAATAGCAGTCACTTTTATTTCTCCCGCCTATCAGCTTGCTTCTCATTTTTTTCTTTCCCCCACTAGTGTCTTCTATATTGTACTTTCATTACAGAATTAACGATGATGATTTTTGTTTATATATATATATATATATATATATATATATATATATATATATATATATATATATATATATATATATATATATATTCGTGTATATGAGCGCATGGTAGATGTAAGGAATAGAGCATATGCATATACGAAAGAGGAGACTATGAAGTGCCGACAGTCTGTTTACTAATCGAACACAAGCATCAGGAGTTCTGTCTTGTTTCTAGGGTCGGACATTTATAAATAATAGACGGTGTGCAATTATGCGTAGCAATTACATGTATTTCGTGATT
>OZ010573.1:110644567-110697067 GCA_963932145.1 Acanthosepion lycidas
ACACACACACACACATATATATATATATATTTATGTGTGTGTGTGTGTTAGTATAACGCGTATTATTAGATATGCATAAACACACGCACACACACACACACACATATATATATATATATATTTGTATATATTTGTATATATTTATATATATATATATATGTGTGTGTGTGTTTGTGCGTGTGTGTATTTATGCATATCTAATAATACGCGTTATACTAAATATTTTCGTACTGACCAAGAATGTACTTTTAATATAATTCTGGTGCCTGACCATTTAGTGACATTTCAGGATGATGTTCGGACAAGAAATTTTGCAGCACTCACTCGCATATGTAAAATTCACTCATTCATAAACACACAGACACACACAAGCACACACTTATAGAAATATACATATATATGTTTACATGTTGGCTTTTATGTATACATATGTGTATATGCAAACTTTTACTAAGATCTCCACTTACATGATACTTATTATTTCATACATATGCAAATATCTATTTAGCTGCACACGCACACATATGTAAGTATGTATAAATACATTAATATATACGTATTTGTTTGAATATATTATTATCAATTACGTTTTTTTTTTTTTCAATTTTGCCTATTTGAAAACGCAAACACACACAAAAACAAACTAGTAAAATTTTCTTTGTGGTCTTTCAATTTATCTAGTATTGCTCAAAGAATTAGATTTCGGCCATGTGGAACAATCTCTGTCAAAACTTAAGACGATGTTTATAAATAATTTTAAGCATATTTGCAAAATTAATCTGTATGTCACGATTAATTATTTGACTCTTAATTTGTATAAAATTTTTCTATACTACAAGGATTACCAGTGTTTGCGAGGGCGAAGCATTCTTTCGGAAAGGATAATGCAGCTGAAATATAAATTGATCCAAATGGAATGGGTCGTTTCAACTGAACAAAGCGAACATTATCGAGCAATCAAGACACTGTGCACAACCAGATAAACAATATCAACGACACAGAGTCGACCATTGTCCTAACCCGAAAATGTTCAAGTAAATTTTAGATGAAAATGAATATTCAGAAACGTCAGTGTTAGAATGTAACTGACAAAAACTCTATCAGAAAAACACGAGTAAGCAAATAGGTCCATTTCAAACGTCTCCAGTAAAGTTGTTTTAGTCTCAAGTAAGTGGATTGCTTCCAAAGTTGATCCTTTTTGCACTCCATGATAAAAGCACCCGTTACGATAACCCAATGAAATAGATAAGTTAGTTGGTTTCAGATATAGAAACATATTTTTTATAATTACTAATGATTGTTGTGTGTTTATTCAAGTTTCGTCACTTATATCTGCCGAAGAAACATGCTAATGAAAGAAGTCTCAGTTATACTCCAAGCATAACATTTATAAGCCTGTTATATATATATATATATATATATATATATATATATATATATATATATATATATATATATATATATATATATATATGTATATATATATGTAATGAAAAACAAACCACTTTAATGTACCATTACGATAATTTATTTCACCTAAATCCTTTTTTAAGGATTCAGGATCATCAGGTAAATCTTCCAACAACGAATTGAGAAAAAAAATGGGATTAGAAATTGGTGGGTAGTGTAATTTTTGTAATTTAATAGAGGGGGTTGAGAGTGGTAGTTAAACAGACAATATAAAGTATAGGGAGGGGTTAATTTTATATCTCTCTTAAGTATGTTTTATATTGGAGTAGGAGGAGTGACAGAAACTTGACCTCTTTAGATGGTTAATAAAACGGAAATGAATTGTAGAAAATGTATACAAGTGAGTCTTACGGTAAAGAGAGAGATAGGGGGGAGAGGGAAGGAGAGATGGAGTTGTTATAATTTTGTTTTAACAAAATTATGTAAAAGATAGTTTACAATGTTTGATAGGAAATTCGATGTCTGAAAAAAAATTTGTTATTAACTTAAATGTTTAATTTTTTAAGTAAATAGTTTCAGGACTAAATATAACTATTATTGTAATAAACATATTTATCTAGGACATAAAGAAATATTTAAAATCTTAATAGTTTATTCACCCGACTAATTGTATTTCCACAATATAAAAAAAAATATATATATATATATATAACATCTATTTTAATATTTAAAATTAATTTATGAATGTAATTTATTTATTATATTGGTAAACTAAATTAAAGATTAGGTTTCATTATTTAATAGAATTTGAGGGTAAGACATCAATAACATCAAAAAATCTAAGAAACACCTGAAACTATGTAATTAAAAAATTAAACATTTAAGTTAATAACAAAATTTTTTTCAGACATCGAATTTTCTATCAAACATTGTAAACTATCTTTTACATAATTTTGTTAAAACAAAATTATAACAACTCCATCTCTCCTTCCCTCTCCCCCCTATCTCTCTCTTTACCATAAGACTCACTTGTATACATTTTCTACAATTCATTTCCGTTTTATTAACCATCAAAAGAGGTCAAGTTTCTGTCAATCCTCCTACTCCAATATAAAACATACTTAAGAGAGATATAAAATTAACCCCTCCCTATACTTTATATTGTCTGTTTAACTACCACTCTCAACCCCCTCTATTAAATTACAAAAATTACACTACCCACCAATTTCTAATCCCATTTTTTTCTCAATTCGTTGTTTGGAAGATTTACCTGATGATCCTGAATCCTTAAAAAAAGATTTAGGTGAAATAAATTATCGTAATGGTACATTAAAGTGGTTTGTTTTTCATTACATATTAGCTCTGTCCTAACATTGACCTCTCAGGATTTCATCCTCTTTGGATTTACCAATTCGGTTTGCCAAGTTCCTTATAACTTAAATATATATATATATATATATACATATATATATATATATATATATATATATATATATATATATATATATATATATATATATATTAGGTTGGTGCAAAATATATATATATATATATATATATATATATATATATTAGGTTGGTGCAAAAATAATGTCGTTTTCTCACATATGTTACTATGTGAGAAAATGACATTATTTTTGCACCAACCTAATATATATATATATATATATATATATATATATATATATATATATATATATATATATACACATTTGATCTGAATATATAAGATTAGTATGCGTGTATTTTATAATACACACACATACATGTATGAAAACATACGCACACACACACACACACATATATATATACAGAAAGAGAGAGAGACAGAGAGAGAAAGAGAGAGAGAGTACGATGAGTTAATTGTCGCCTTTCTATAATTATAATTTCGTGCATGCACGTTGTTTGCTTTTGATTTGTCATCTGTTTTCTTCAGTAAGGTCAGTTGGCCAGCATCTGTGGGAAAAAAGAATCCTGACGCAATTCTCTTCACCAGAATATTGGAAAGGGCGTTCTGTAATTCTTTGTATTCACGTTGGAAGCTCTAATACGAAATATTTCAGCGTGTTTAGGTATCAATCTGAGGAGAGTGCCGAGGATTCAGAAAGGGATGAATGTCAACTGATCATTCTGAATGTGTGGTTTCTCGGAAAACTCACTCTTATCTTTCTGATAAGAGAAGAACTTCCGACATTATTGATGGCGATTTCAGAGTCAACATAGAGGCCTGAATCAAGTGTTTTGAGAAGTTAATGCTGCCCTGGGTCAAGAGGGTGGCTGCTGGAAAATTCAAAAATATGCCAGAAACAATTTCGTCGCGAAAAGTAGGGCGAAACCAAAAAAAATAAAAAATAGTCTGTAGTTCCACATTCCACTACGTTTCCTCGTATTCCTGAATTTTTTAAAGGGGACTCCGAAAAAAAATCTGTCTCGATTTAGCAAAGCTTCCAGCATTGTAAATGTAAATTTCTTTCGTTCCGCCGTTACTACCAAAATATGACGTCACACAAAATGAATAACTCCTTTAGTTGCTGCTCTCAATGTAGGATGGTCTCTCTGTCCGTCCGTCCGTGTGTTTTTGTGTGTGTTTATATGAATATTTATGCGTGATTCTGTATATGAAACCTCCAACTGGTACTTAAGTCCTGGAAAAATACTGATATATTGAATTCCATTGTTATATAGTGAGTACGCCACGTTTGAGTTTTAACAAACTGAAATAGATTAAACAGGATACAAAATATAGAATCAACGTAAATTTCACAAGTTTCATTCTGCGTCCTGAAGTGCGAAACGATATATTTTCGATCCCGCCCTGAAATATCGTCTTTCATAATCAATACAATAATATATATTAACCTTGAAGTATATATCTAATAAGATAAACACTGTCAGAATTATACGATTCAAATTCCAATCTATATATCCACCTTGCTATCTTCGATTTAGCTTATGGATTCCTGGTAAACATTTTACAGTGGCTTAGGGTAGTCTACACGACGTTTATTGCATTAGTCGGACAGAATGACTAGCTGGGTTTTATTGAAAATACAATGCAATTCTCGCTACATGCTCCTTTTTTCTTTTGTTATATACCATATATATTTAGATATAGTTGATACTGGTTTGCCACTGCTAACAATATTTTTTAACTCTAAGAAACTTTTCCCATTAATATTATTTTTTGTTATTGTTCTGCTATCAATTTACGCAGATTCAGTCAAGTAGATGATTTACTGTTTCATTATATTCTTGAAGATGTAAATTCTCCAGGAATTAATTTCTCATTATATTCTCTGGAAATGAAATCCTTTTCTATCTGATTGTTAGCTCTAATTTGATTGTAGTTCATATTCACCTTAAATCTTCCTCCTTACTCACATTTCACTCATATTCTTGCATATATCTGAAGAAACACATATTCATTTAAGTCCCTTGCGGAAACGATATCAAACGTCGACAACTCTGTAAGAGATTATATAGTGCAACATTGTTGAACACTGTCTTCTTGATTTTCGAGATATGAAATTTTTGTTTAGCTTCTGAAAAGTACCTTCCGTTATTGCTATACAAACGCAGACTTACTTGTCACACGATACGTCCTCTCTTGTGAGAAGAGGTTCAGCTTTTGTCTGAAAAAAAAATGTTATTTCATCTGAAATATTGGATAAAGTCCGTCACCAATTACTAGTCAGTTATATGCCATGCTTGATATACGCTTAGGCGACCAGGTATCTTCAGATAAATGACTGACGAGACAGATTATTTTCCCGCAGTAGTATGACATTTCTTTCTAAGATAGACTAGTTGAAATCTAAGGCTATAGAACCCAGTCTGTCTTGCTATTTACCTATAACTGTGGTGGGGGAAGAAGAGGATTCATGTCTTTCCCAAGGTTATAAGCACATAAGTGAATGTAATGGAATCCAACGGGAATTCGAAGTCGGATTTCCCCTTCCTCAATCCGAACCGCTATAAACTACATCACCAACAATGTTGTAATAACAAGTTTGATTTTTAGAAAATCCCGGTATTGTTTTTTCAATTTATAGATGTCTTATGACATTGAAAATTCGCATAATTTATTGAAAAGAGTGACAGTGATAATCGGCGAGTAATTTATAAACATAGGTTATGTATTAAATATAGGTTACATATGCAGAGGAACAAGAAATTAGGCGAATATTAAAAAGACTACTATTTCTCAAGGTTACACACAACAAGGAGTTATGTAGAGCTACGATCTTCCGCATCGTGAAGTGACATGGCACAAAGCAGAAGATTAAATGTTGAATGACTGAGAAAAGTAAGTATTCTGTATATACATGTTATACAAAATTTAGTATAGGAGAAATTGAAAATATGATAAACTGTGGTAGATATAATTTAGTCTGCAAGTTGATATAAAGCCAAAATTTTAATCTACATTTCGAGATATCTACTTGAATCGTCTCGTTAGATCGAGACATTCCTGTGGATGTCGTGTATGACACAATATTCGCTCAGAACTAACAAAAATGTCAGCTGTTTTCAGCGGCATTATCCGAACGATAGCAAAAATTTCCATCGAGGGAATGGAATTTGTAGGTCGCAGAAAGAACCAGATTTTTTTGAACGACGTGGACTAAATCAAGAATGAAGACCTGTATGAAATAAATGAAACACATTGCTTGAGGATATTCAACAACAGAAACAAGTAAAATTAATATAACTTTTTACGGAAAGGGTCAATAATGAAATAATAGAATTGTTGACTTTCCACACTATAAGCAAACAAATTTAAAAGGAAGTCACTAATAATACGAGGGAAAAGAAAAAGCAGTTACTGGTCATGATAAAATCATTATCCTGAAAAACTGTTTTAAGAGAAAACACTTTATAAATTTTAACCGAAACTAGCACTTACTAATTATTCAATGAATACTGAATGTTACTTCAGAAGTATAAAGCTAATATTAAAATCAGAAATATTTATTGGTAGGGATATCTTTTCTTATTTCATTTACAATCAACCTGTTTAAATGAGATGCATTTTTTTTCAGTAGATATTAAATAAACTTTTTAATTTTTTTCTCACCTTTACGAACAAGATATCTCGCGATCTTCATTGAAGCGAATCGTAAAATCGTAAAATTGTTGTGTGGTTGAACCTGCGCTTTCTTATTTCTTACGTAATATCAGAGCATTTATACTCCGATACATGTTCTTAAAGCCAACAGGCGCAATTAACAGAAAATATATAACTTATAAGTGTCGATCCTACATTAAAGCCATTATACTTGTGGTTAAATGTTTAGAACGGAATTGCACGATTGCAATTTGGAACTTTGGTATTTTAAAATTGAATTAGGGTAGATTTCTGTTTGAATTTCGTCAGAAAATACGTTTATTTTTTAAATTTTCAACTCTAATGAGGAAGCGACTCCTAGCGGAATACTTTTTGATATCAACAATTTTTTTCATAACATAGAGTTTCCTTTGCTGACAAGCGTACGATCTATTTTTTTTTTTTGTTTTTTTTTTTACACGTAATAGGGCTACTATTCTTTTACTTCGACTAAATAGTCTATTATTAGGTTGGTGCAAAAATAATGTCGGCTTTTGACGTATTTTTAACGTCAAAAACCGACATACTTAGTGCTCTATTTTTTTCTAAATCTACCATCGAGACAATGTCATGAAGAAAATGTTATCTGCTTATTTTCTGTTGCAACAATTATTACTTCCAAAACATATGCTACTCGATCTTCTAAATGTTTTGGATTTTCTAGTTGCACAGATTGAATATATCGAGTTGTAAACGCAAGTTTTTCTTCGTTCAACAGGACGATACTGAAAATAACATAAACTGGACATTTGAACAACAAAGTAGCGTTAATTAACATGGAAATTATAACGATAATTACAATTAATTGAATGATTAATACATTAATACATTAGTATATTACGGTTTATTGACCATTTGCGGAAAAAAAATTGACAAATATTTTTGAGATTTAGGCACACACCTCCTAATTATTAACCAATAGTGAAGAGGCAGGAAATGTGGATTCATAACGATCCCACAGTTATCTGTGCCTAAGTGAATATATAGAATCTGGCTGGAATTGGAATTCAGCTCTACGATTACAGGTTCCAGGTTAGTTACCATTAAACCGCACGCACACTTGAGCTTACAGCACAGCGATTTTCTTTTCTCGACGTTGCTTAACTTCAATTAGATATGGCACTAAGACTTGTTACATTTGAAACCAGAAAAAAAGAAGATATTTTGAACTCCGTCCTACATGAAATGAGGGAAGCGTGTAAATTTGTCATTCCGCTGCCTATGTCTATGTATATCTCGTACTGTTCTCGTTTTATTACTGCTCAGTTATTATTTCGATGACGAAAACGTGAAAAAAGTACGCATTGAATAAATATCGCTGAAAATGTATTTGCGCCGACCGCTTAGAGTCATTTATTTTCTACACGTCGCAATTATTTTTGAAAAAAAAAATCATATAATTCTGCTTTCCTAATTCAACTTACGGAATTGGTCAGTAAAAATCTCACTTGCTATCACCTGCAAAAACCGCACGGTGGCGCTTGCTTTAGAAAATTACAAAATTTCAACAAATCTACCATATGACAAATCTAAAACAAATCAAAGGGCTCATCGTAATCTGCATCTTGAAAATGCCTTAGGGTATCAGCCTACTGAGAATTGTTATCCTGTAGGTCTCTTGCGTTTTTTTTTATCAAATACGATAGTTGTGGGAACTTTTCTCTTTGCGTTAGAATCTTGTCAAAAAGTTTGGTTCACACACCCAGAAACTAGCAAACGTACCAAGTGTTATCCATATTCGACTGGCGTCAGTTTAATTTTACGCCTCCGTTTATCATATAAGTTATTAGGTTGGTGTAAAAAATGATGACGTAATAATGTCGTTTTTTGACGTATTTTTAACGTCAAAAAACGACATTATTACGTCATTATTTTTGCAACAACCTAATATAATTATAATTTTGGAAAGTAAAAAATTCACTGAAATATGTTGGGAAATTTTTCTATGTTTATGCGAAAATTAAATAAACTAAATAAAATAATCACAAAATAGGACGAAAAAGAGAAAATAAGTTTAAACTGGCGCCACAGTGATGTGCTATTACTTATATCAGAACACGTTTGTAGAAATATTCAGTATACATCTCTCTAAAAATATCAATGATCTCAAGCGATTGCCAACTTTTTGTGTAGAAAAATTAGAGAAGTGAGAAGAAAAAAGTCTCTCTCTCTTTCTCTCTCTCTCTCTCTCTACGTTTTATTTAATAAAATCAACAATGTTTGGCTAATCAACTTCGTATTTTATCATTATACATTATATTAAAGTTTACATTGGAGTAAAATTATGAAATAATTGTCTAAAATTTATATTTTGTTTCGTTATATTCAATTTCTTACGATATTAACAGTCATTATGAAGAACAGTGTGTTATCAGTACGGTAAGCAGTATTTATTTGACTAAATTGTGTCGTTTTTAGATTAGTGGAATTATTAGTTTGGTGCAAAAATAATGACGTAAAATGTCTTTTTTTGACGTATTTTTAACGTCAAAAAACGACATTATTACGTCATTATTTTGCACCAACCTAATAGATTCGAAATCAATTCTAATACATGCATATATATATATATATATATATATATATATATATATATATATATATATATATATATATATAAATGAGTGTGTGTGTATGTGTTGTGTATTGAAACAGCAATCACTGTTTTATACATGTTTGATTAAACACGACAGACAAGTTGCAGCTAATAAGATTTTTAATTTAATTTTTCATGTGTTCTCACGAGTGTTTTATTTTATGGACCCGGAATGGCTATAAACTATAAATAAATAAATCTGAGCTTTTTCGGCTATACCTTTAGTCATTGTCAAGGCTGATTTTATTTTTACTTTTCAAGATGGATGTATGGGGTGTGTGCATGTATGGAAAGTTATATGGGTGTTTTATTTACTGAACACAGCACATTATTAAAGCTTCTATAATATGTAACCTTTTTATTCAAATGGATGATGTTAATATGCATGTAATTCGTACTAGTATGTTTTGGATGAAGTCTGATAGGTGTATAGTTGTGTTTGTATTTATATAAATGAGTTCTAATGAAACTGTGGTCGGATAGATGCATCGTAAGTCGTCTGGATAGACATGTAGCAGTGTGACCAATGTAATTATCATGAATTCGGATTTGATCAGGAACTACAATTATAAGAAAGCGCTCGGAATTACGGAATATTTAGACAGTTTCTACAGACTCTGTGTGCAGAAAAGATAGCACATTTTCGATCACAATTAATATTAACAAAAAGCTCAATCATGTTAACTTTCATGTCTGTTGTGTTTAATGACACACACAAACACACACAAATATGTATATATATATATATATATATATATATATATATATATATATATATATATATATATATATATATATAGTCATTCGCAGACAAACTGTTTCGCTGCATCACAGGTCCTCAGTGTAGAGAGTTGTCCGATTGCTTCAAGCCTGGGTTGAAACACAACTGATTCGATATCAGTCAGATATACTAACTCTAGGCCATCGTCTCAAGGGAAAAAAGAAGGGAATTTTAACGTTTTTCTCTATCCGAAATACGTCAACGGCTTGAAGAACTCAATTCACTTTACTTGAAGAGTAAGACTTAATAACAGTAGGGTCCGCTGTTTTTTTTAAACACCTTTTCCTAGAGAGCTACATACATACATACATACATAGACACATACATACATACATACATATGTGGGGGTGGTTGTGGATGTGTAAGAGTGTGTGTAAAGGGTTTTTCATTAAGCATTTTATATGTTCTATGTTTATGAAAGGGAGACATAGAGAGAATTAACAATGTAGATAAACAGGGAAAATTTTAAGTAGCGATATGAATCTAGATATTTGACAATGCTTTGGCAATGTAAAACAAAATTCCATCAAAAGTAATGTATTGGTAAGAAGGTTGTTCGGCTGAAATTTTTCTATTACAAGCCGCCTGTCAGCTTGCCTTAAAAATCGCAATTCGTGGCTTTTACCTGGCGTTTTACATTAAACCTTGGCACAACCGAATAACGAAACAATCAGTAAACATAAACCTCAGCAAAGTGTTCAGATTCAGGGAAAGATCAAGTTAAGGAAAAACCTCTTTATAAGGCCAGCAGCAATAAATGCCTTGTCGTATAAGTGAATTATGAATCAACGCACATTCCCATATGTTGACCTGGTTTATGAAGGCAAATGTTTGTAAACGGCTTTCTCATAACGGCAAGGACAAATGCTTAAATATTTCAACTTTGACGCGACTGGGAGAGGCTTTTATAATAGGAAAAGAAGGGCCATTGTTTAATTCCTTGATAGGATTGGTATTCGGAATTAAGTGGTTTCTCGCAGAAAAGAAGGGGCATTTATTGATTTCCAAACGCGGATGGGTGTATGGAATTAAGTGGTTACTTGTAGCTTCCTGATCAGAGCAAAAGTAGTATGATCATGCGTTCCAAGGTCAGCAAGGTTATAAAGATTAACTGGGGCTGTTGTGATTAATCGCAGTTCTCGTTAACCTAGTTGACCCGAACGTGGATCAAGGCTGGTCAACATATGGCTCAATTAATCAAGATAATGAACAATTTGCTGTGATGTATTCCTGAATGTTCGGTTGATCTCTTGCTCAGTTGATATCTGCTTTAAAGGGATTATTATTTATCGCCTGATAACTTGTTACCTTGAGTACAATCTAGATATTTAAAGCAGACTGTTAAATATACGGGTTATTAAAATTTGCATCGCATATGTTTCAATAACGAAAGTAAGTATTAGGTTGGTGCAAAAATAATATCGTTTTTTGACGTTAAAAATGACGTCAAAAAACGATATTATTTTTGCACCAACCCAATAATAGTTATTTGTTTTACTAAATGTTCATTCAATACAATAAATCGGAGGCAATCAATTAGGATGAGTAATGTTTGAGGAGAGGAGGAAGTAGGTTCAGATTATCAGGATATGTAGGATAGATTAAAATTGAGCTAAGACATAAAGGGCTTAGGGGGCTGAGTTCAACGTTGTCTCTATGTATAACGAATTATATTCCTCTTGAAAATGCTACGCTACACTCGATAGTTTACTAGCCTCTCGCTACTCTATCGTTATTCCCATAGTAAATATTCTGATAAACTACATTCTTTAGTTCCGCTAGTTCAGACCTTCACAGCTAAGAGCAGACAAGCCAAGCATACAGAATGTGTACATCTTTATTTTATTTGTATTCCATTGGTAAATAGGAAGTCAAACTAAGACGGCTGCTTCTCCAAGACTGGTGCTTTGTGGAACAGATTATAGAATGGATGTTTCTTTGATCATTATGATATTAACATCCAACCTTGCACAAATTAATTGAAAAAAAAAGAAAAGAATAATACCGTTATTATTTACTGTTTTCGTATTATTCCAATTAAACAAGACCAAATGCACATGTTAGCACTTTGTGTGTCAATTTCACGAAGCCTTTTTTTGCAGATTGGGCACAACTTCTAGATTGGATTTAAATCTGGAGAGTTTCCGGACAGTCTATAGTAATTTTGATTTGTACACTGGTAAAGATTGCCTTTGCGTTCGTGCAGCGTTACAGTTTTCGTACGCTTCATTGGAGTAACGATCATTGCAGAAAATGACCGTAGGACAACTAATCGACAGTCTAGACAATAGTGTCTTGGCGTGATAAACATCTGATGCAATCATAGATGACCCAATATTTTTCAAAGCCAAAGAAATTTATTCATACAATCCGAAAATAGATTCATATTACTGCACATGACCTAATATGAGTGACAAATAGAAATCGATTATACCCTATCACACCAGTGGTTCTAAAACTGACGGTATGCTGAAAGAAATGAGACTAAAGCGATTGTTTCAGACAATATGCACACAAGGGAGTATTTAACTCTAGCATCAAGCTATATCTACACTAGGTTAACCTGTGACATGCACTTCTTACTTCCTCATTTTTACGTTTTTAGTACAGAGCTGTTTATTAAACCTCTAGCTTGAGTGTCTCTTTGGATACGTACTTGTAATACAACAGTATACCTTTATCACTTTAAACGTTATTTTTCGTGGGTACTCATATTTTAGTATCCACTATGTTAATTTATGAAACGGTAAATTTATTTATTTTCATCTCCGGTCTTGAATATTCGAGAAATGTTATTACAGAAAAATTCGAGCATGCTTGCTTCTTGTCACAGGGAAACTGTCGTTTCGTCCATAACGTCTTAACCGACTCGACCACAAACAATATTTCCCGATGAACAAAGTTTGATCAGTGACTTTAAACAAAATCCTTCTCGGCATAGATTAATCAAAATTATCATATCTGCTCAGTTTCGTAAACAAATTGATGTTCTAAAGAAGTAATGGATTTAGTTTTTTAGTATTCAGGTCGATAGACGAAAAATACATTGTTTGATAAATAAGCGGAACTTCTACTGAAATAAGTGTATTCACAAAAAGAAAAAAATGAAATGATAAAAGCTGATGGATTAATAATAATTTCCATGAATAAAAACATCATTACGTGTTTAGAAAATTACACGTATATAGAATTAAATTAATGCATATTATAAATTAGACTGTCAACAAGGAAATTATTAGTACACCCATCAATTTTGAATATTTTTATCTATTTCTATCTATTTTTTGTTTTTTTTATGATAATAAGCACAAAAAAGAAAAAAAACTCGATTTTCAGAAATACACGTTAAATACAATAGATTTGTCTGGCGAATTATGCAAACTCAAAACAAAGTTATTCGCACAATATAAAATATCGTTTTAAATTGAAACCATCTGGACTATTTATTCCATTGAATATCTGTGATAATTTCAACAAAAACAGTACGTTGGGCATATAGTGTTAGCAATTTTATTTTTACATTAACAACACTATGGTGAGACAAATAACTTATCGTTGGCATGAGGCAGCGAATTATTAAATTCCACAAGTCGGAAAATAGTTAAACTTACTTCAAACCGGTTAGCTATCCCTAGATGTACGGAACAGTCTGTTATAAAGAAGTGTAAACAGTTTGGTACTACAGAGAATTTGACTTTGTCTTAAAGGAAACACCAGTTATCACCAAGAAATGCATGGGGACTGTGTCGCGAGGTTACTATAGACACAAGAGATGTTTTGAAAGACATCGCATCGCATTTCAGCATAAGGATTCGCACAATAAAACGTTGTTTAAATAGAAATGGGTTGTATAGAAATCGACCACGGCGAAGGTCATTTCACAAAAAAAAATATATCACATTGTTGTCGGTTTAATTTTGCCAAAACAAAAATAAAATTGTTTTGGAAACATAGACTATCAAGTGATAAAAAAATAAAGCTTTTTGGACATAATGATGTACAAAATATTTTGGGAAAGAAAGATGAGGCTTTCCACCCAAAGAACACAATGGAAACATTAAAGCATGGATTCGGCTCGATTAAGTTTTGGGGTTGTTTTAGCACAAGTGGGGTTGTATAATTAATTGCAATAAGAAGAAAAATGAAATCTGCAGGCTATATCAAAATTCTGAATCATAATCTGCAACTATCAGTGTAAAATCTTCATCTTGGTCGGTGATTTACTTTCCAACAAAATAATGATCCCAAACATACGTCTAAATCAGTTTCTGGGTGGTTTCCGTAAAAGAAGACTACAGTTCCGCAAGGGATTTCAATGAGTTCTGACTTGATTCCTATTGAAAATCTATGGCAAAATTGTAAGTTCGAATAAATTGTCGGTCACCAAAAATCCTTCAGGAATTAAAACTTGTAGATATTGCAGAATGGAAGAAAACCCCAGAAAAGAATTGTTGAAATCTTATCAAAAAATTTGGAAACGATTTCTGCACGTTATAAATACGAGCGGCCATGCTATTGGCTTTTAATATTGTGAAAATTGTTCTATTTTTTCTGTCTTGTATTGTAAGAATAATTTTGTGCTGTCCTTATTTTGCATAATTCAACTGTCAATTTTTTTTTATATATAAAATGTTGTTCTGAAGATTGATTTTTGTATTCATTTCCTTCAGCTTATTAACATATAAAAAAATCTGATATATTACAAGCATTAGAATCTGAGAAATTAATAATAATTTAAAAAGTGATGGGTGTACGAATAATTTCCTCGTTCACTGTATGTTATAGTATATTTACGTTTCATACTCACTCTGAATTAATGCAAACATTTTGATAAAATGTGTTTACTAATCAGTGAAGTTTATTATTTATTCTAAACATTTATTTATATGACAAAAGTGACGTGATATCTGTAAGTTAAGGCAATAGTAATTAGCGCCACCGTCACTTGATACATGAGTATGCTAAAAATATCGATTGTGATTTAACATCTTTTAAGCAAGAATAAATACCTGCTATGATGCTCATGACAAGACTAGGTAATTTATCTAATTAGATGCCGACGTACGAGTAGGTGTTACACGTATAGGACTTTCTGAAATAGAAGAGCCATTCTATATTGCTCGATTTACAGGATTCATTTAAGGAGCATTTTGAAAATTTTATAATGTGGCCACCGTGTTTGCGCAACGACATTATGAGAAGTGATGGGAATGTCTATTCGCATCCATTAACTTGCATATGAACATATCATAGAGACATGGATACCAATTCTGATGTCATCACTCAAAATCTTACTCAATATATTCTAGCTTCATTCAATTTGCCGGACTATATGGTAACGATCTGCAATGTACATCGGAGCATTTCGACCAGCAAAACTATCTAAACTAAATATGTCTACGTTTCATAAGAAATGCTTCCCTTTCTGCTTATGCATATATATTTTACAAAGATAAATACTCATATAAGAGATCAACGAAAGCCCTTAATACGTGCGATTCTCCTGTGTCGATATTTTACACTGCTTTTATGAAACACGTTCTGCTAAATAATGGAAGCAGCGACGAAAGTACGAAACAACAATTGCAAAAAGACAGAAATGGTGCTTGGAACATGGCACGATCCGAACTCCAAATTGGCTAAGCCAAATTAAAACAAGTAGGATAATTTAAATATCTGGTAATTGTTTTAACAGTTGATGGAAATTGTGATAAGGGCATTACCCTGGTGTAACAAGGCTTCCAGAATCTAAGCAAATATACCAGGGAAGTTTCGTTAGAAATAACTTAAATTTTCTTATAGTAAGACTATATATATATATATATATATATATATATATATATATATATATATATATATATATATATATATATAAACTCCTCCAGTATAGTATTCAATATTGGAGATCCTCCTCAAATATTTCAGGCAATAGAAATATGTTTATGCTGATTGATTCTTAGAAGAACACAGATTGAAAGAAAGAAATAATGTGGAAAAAAAGAAAATGAAAAACACACACACACACACAAAACAACAAAAAAAAAACGAAAATACGTAAAGCCAGAAACCGACAATTGAAATTTATAAGACAACCAATGTAGAAAACAGAGTTGGAGCAGTCGACCGTTGCCGGACGTACAGCATGGAGAATTTGACCAGCAAACAACATAGTGAATCAGGAGAGACAAAGGGAAGCAATAAGCTAGCAACCAAACATGTGTAAATGGATGACAAAACATGTATTTGCAGGAATGAGGAAAACACAAATGTTAATAAGGGACAAACGGTAGACAGTTCTGGAGATTCATGACAGACCACCACTTGAAGGAACAAGCTACAAAGAAGAAGCATAATTCATACATACTTTATTTCTCTGAAGACCGAGAACACACATTTTTAATTTGATTATTAAATTGGATTATTAAATTGGATTATTAAATTGGATTATCTCTTCGTAAATTAAGCTGATATAAATTGCCTGAAGTACCTTTAATTCCTAAAAGTTTTGCCTTGTCGTCCGGTTATAAAATACGCCGACAGCATCCGCTGCAGATAATTAAAATGCCACAATAAAGGAGCTAATTATCGGGTGGGATCTGTCTCACTCAATATGAGCGACTGATGTTTAACTATGGATTAAATTTAAACCTCGAATATTTACCCATTGGCTCAGATATTAACCCATGTACAGTGTTATCTATAGACGAAGTCACGTTTTACCTACGCCTTAAAGTGTAAGCACGACCCATGTACAAAATTATTACTACGACCAATATTTACATCTGGTTTCCATTATTATTATCATTTAAAAAACCGTTTGACCTGCATTCATTTTAAAATCACATCCAGTGTCATATACAATGCACTTGAGCCAGCGTAGGATGTTAGGATTTGTTCACAAAGAAAAGAATTTATTTACATTATTTCATACATCGGGCTGTTGTCCTCATCATTATTTTCAGTAAACATGCCAATAAAGATGAGAAAAACAGTCCGATCAATGAAAATAATATAAATAATTACAATATCTCATCTCAGAAATATAGAAATAAAAACATCTATTAAAAATCACAACTGAACAAAGCTCTTGGCGGTATAAGATTTTTGCTTGATAGAGAACATTTTCTTTTGATTTCCTGGACAGAAAGATCAGCAGAGTTTTTGTTCTATAGCTGCAACCACAAGTGAAAAGATTTGTTGTTCTTGGTTTTACTTAGTTTGTCCAAAATCTTTGCAGTCATTTTTCGTCATTTCTTACGCCTTTTTTAGTATGCAAATTTTGTTTTTCTTTTTAATTTCCTCTGTTTAGGCGATTTGCTGGTACTGCTTAATAATGTGTTGATATAATGGTTAAAGAGCTTGGTAACAACTGCTCCCTGACTGAACTAAAGATTCAGGAGGATTTTCATAGCAGTTTGCATCTATCTATCTATCTATCTATTATTAATATTCTTCTTCTTCTAATTATTATTATTATTATTATTATTATTATTATTATTATTATTATTATTATTCCTTTCATTTCTGGTGTATACTCATTTGTTTTTGGTTCCCAACCACAGACCTAGCTCAGAAATGGATTCATGACATATTCTACTCAGCCTTATTTTAGGAAAAAAACAAAAACCATAAAAAATAGAAAAATAAACTCCCAAGATCACATATATTTTACATAGATAAACCCCTTTGTAATGTGTGGTCGGGGATTTTGAGTACCTTTTTTTTTCTTTAAGACCTGGGCTACCAAGCATCTAGCTAATGTTTCTACAGGAATATTTTCTAAAAAATCTGAATCTTCCAACGACAACTGCATTTGTTGATGTCCTTATGTGTCAAATGTTTGAGATTTCGATTTCAATGTCCTTGTGAGACCATGTGTGTTTTGTAAAGTAGTATATATTGTTACAACTCCTATCGCCGTAACCCAGTGTTCATACCAAATACTTGCAAATTCCTTTCTGTAAAGTTGCACATATTCAAGTGCAGATCATACCGTTATTAATATTCAGTGGGTGCTAATACCATACAACCTGATACAAGCTGGTCAATTATTTCTGAATATTTATTTTATAACCTGCATTTTGGGCTAACACATGTTTTTAGTATATGTTCTTGAAAATTTCTAGTTAGAAAGCATTGGACCTGTGCAGCAACAATACAAACTTTGGCTTCAGCTTTTAAGCCGGTACTACTTAGCCACGAATGGATATGAGGTTTGCCTATGTCAGATTTTTTGCTCAGGGCAGAATATTGACCATATAGAAATTTATCTTGCAATCCTCTCTGTATCTGGCCTGTTGCATTTGACTTTGCTCCCTTTTTAATGATTTTCGGTATGTGTGTTATGTTTTACTAGCATTTCCTCAGCCTCTTGAATCTACATTTTGAATTTAATGGCTATTTCTATTAGTGAATAATCTTTTTTTATTACTTTCATATCCTTTGACACAGATCATCACTCACACTTCTGTAATAACCAGGTATCTTTGAAGGCCGATGTTTGAAGTTTTATACGAAAGTTCTTGTTGAACTAATCCTCTGACTCCTTCGTATTTGGCCATATATAGACGATCAACATCAGTCTTGAGTTGATGCATGCTTCTTCTTGTTCTACTTCCCTAATCTTTGTGACAAAAATCTAAAACTATTGAATGCGTTTCTGTAATTCTCCTTTTTCTTGAATATTAATTTGCACATGTATTTCATCCGAAATCCATACCTATGTTGTTACTGAAACATGTTACAGTAATGAGGAGATCCTATAATTCACTGTCGTCTTTGTCAAGGATTTTGAGTTCATCAATATCGAGTAGGAAATTGAGTACTTTCTTGTTAAGTTTGTATCCATAGCTAGTCTTGTTTAGTTCATGCGTAAGAGGGCCTAAGGTCAGGCTAAAAAGAATGCATGGCATATAGAATATTCCCTTGTCAAATATTCCGGCGGAGAGACATGGCAGTGCCTCTGGTGTGTTATAGGTATAATGTGTTTTTCCATATTCTCAGGTTGTGTTTAAGGAAAATTACTATCACGGGGGAGAGGTTGAACGTTTCCAAAGTCTTAAGGATCCAAGAGTGTGACACACTATCAAAGACTTTACAATTATCTATTCATGCTGCGCTGAGATTTCTACATCGTCCTTCAATTTCCTTGGACCATTTTGTTTATCAATCGTTGATCTTTTCAAGCATATGGACCTACCAAGTACCACTTCCGTTCCAGTGGTAGAACTTTGTTTCCTTCGATAAAAGAGTAAATACGTTTCGTCAAGTTATACCTGATCAATTTATACGTGGTGACAAGCATGTTATTACATTATTATTTCCTTTATTTACTTTAGTATACACATTTGCTTCCGGGTCCCAGCCATAGAACTAAGGTCAGTAATGGCTTCATGATATTTTCGACCTTCCAATCTTCTTCGCTTTCGTCTTCTTCACTTTCTTCATCATCTTCTTCGCCTTCTTCAACTTCTTCTTCGCCTTCTTCATCTTCTTTTTCGTTTTCTCCTTCTTCGCCTTCTTCTCCGCCTTCTTCTTCGTCTTCTTCGCTTTCCCCTTCTACGTTTTTTTCGCCTTTTCCTTCGTCTTCTTCTTCGTCGTCATCTTCTTCCTCGCCTTCCTCTTCTTTGTCTTGTTCATCTTCTTCGCCTTATTATTATTATTATTATTATTATTATTATTATTATTATTATTATACATATATAGTAATGAATAAATACTGAAAATTTGAAATGTCAACATGGATTCATGTACCAATAAATCCGGCAATCTAACACAGAAAGCTTTGCACACTGCACGCAATTTTATTAAACCGAACTTTATAGAAGTTTTAGATTGAAAGAAAGCATTTAATTGCTTTTCTTGAGCTGTCATTTAACAGAACGGAAGGAAAGTGTTAGTTCAGAAATAATTTACACGAAGAACAAATACTTTTAAATCAGTAACGAAATCTCCTTAAAAAGCCGAAAGATGAACCGTGGATGTTACGTCAGATGTTTGAAGACGCTATTTAAATAAAAGAATAAAGGAAGAACGTGGCTTCTGTGTACAGTACATTTATAAAAGAATTTTAGCCATTAAAGATTAAACTAAGTGTCTAAAAGAAGAAAATAAAAGACCATTATTTGACCTGACCAATTTGTCATATCAAGTTCAATAATTTTTATATGCTTTTCTTCTTTCCAAAGCAATTAAGATAAAAGTTTCTCTGAGATAAAACAGAAAGAAAGTCATTTTTCAAGTCATGTTAAGACCCATGATTCCACAATTAATGAATAGGAAAATTTAAAAAGAAAAAAAATACTGGATAGATACTAAGAGGGTGAAATTAATCTTTTAAATGCACTACCTGTGTTCCGTCCAAGAGAAAATAGCAGATAATTTCAATACAAGAATACATGAGACCTGTCCATTTATTTGAAGGGTGTAATCCATGATAACATAAAAAGGATGGAAACAAAAATACTTGCATTAAACTGAATTTTAACCACTTTAGAAAATCATTTTCTCAAGCTATTGATAATGATGATGTTGGCGATCAGAGAAACACGAAGTAATTAATCACCTACATTTGATGGAACAAAAATCAGAAAGGCATATTTAGAACCTACCAAATAACAGGTAAATAATTTTTTAAACTGAAGTCGTCATTTTTAAATGTTTGCTAATAATACTCAAATATAATGTCTACTCAAGTCACAGGGTCGATATGTGTTATTATATGGATGTAAGAAAAGGCAATATTTGCAGTTCATTTGGTCATGTAAGTAAGATTATGGTTAATCTTCGAAGAGTTAAATATTGTCATGATCATGCAGAGAGAATATTCCGGAAAGTAACAGTTATTGGGAAGAAGCTGCGGGTGAAACTTACTTCTTATAAATTGAATCCAAAAACGAAGATGACGATTCATCCGCGTGTACGTGGTCTGGCGTGGAGAATTCAGCTCGAAAAGTCAAGGCTAGTGAAACAAAAGAATTTACCTTGTCATGCCACTTCCATGGAAATAACGATAGAGAGACTTGCGAAGTTTCGCTTGAGAGAAAGGGTTATATGATGTGCTCTGGAGTAGGACACAGCGTGCCTCCTACTCTTCCCTACTACTTGGGCAATGGACTGATCCTACTTATGAACATGGCAAGTAAACTGACTAGATTAGGATTTGATTTTCATATATTGGGTTGGTGCATAATTATCAGGCGTTGTTGTAGGCGAGATATTTGTTAATAAAATTTGATGTTTTGTTTAATTTATAATAAAAATACTTTATTGTTAGGTTATGAAAATGTGTATCGATAACCATACCCTCCAGAATAATCATTTATAAATGTTATTGTTGAATTGAATTTCGTTGATGAAGAAAAACAAGTTTTTTCAATAAAAAGTTAGAATGCTGTAATAAATACAGAAAAAATTTGAAATTAATTAAAAATGACTTTGTTTTTCCTCTTAATAAAAACATAAACATTTTGACGATAAAAGTTTGGTTTCCTCAAGTTTAAGGCCGTTATTATTCTGCTATGCTCATTTTCCAGCGATCCAGTACTGATATATATGATTTCCACTTGAGGTCTTCGGTGAGCTTGACATGAACCAATGATCGGGGCAAAGATCCTCATTGAGATAATACCCATCCATCCTGCTAGGAGAAAGCTCAGAGTCACACGAAACGCTGTCGGTGTGTTTGTAGAAGTAAGTAAATTATTGAAAAACAAAAATAGAATAAAATTTTACGAGAAGTCCTCCTATATGACAGTCAATTTTGGATTATATTTTCAAAGAAGAGACTTGAAGCAACAGAAATGACTACGTAAAAACACAATCAGTTTCCCGAGACGAGACTCTGCCCTTATGGCATAGCCTCGTCTGGAGTATGCCCTCTGACATGTATTCTGTAAAATATAGGTTAGTATAAGTAGTTTAGGAAGTTGTAAATAATATCATCCGATATAGAAACGCTCGGAATGGTCCACTAGAATTGGAATGTACTGGAAATCAAGAAGAGAACTGTAAGAATCTAGAAGAGAAATTTATAGTATAAAAATAAGCGTATGAAAATTTATTGTTGCTATATTAAAAGTATTTATTGACAGTTAATCAGTTACATATATTCTAATATCTACTGAATATAAATTTCAGTATGGTAGAGTAGGCTAAAAGCTGCTCTGCAATATATGCATCTTTTACGGGAATAAAACTGCATAAAACTGGTATGAACATAACGCAGACCCTGTTGAAGAGATAGGACTTAGGACTTTACAATACAGAAAGAGAAAGTGAGAGAACAATCAAAGCTAATCACCCAAACATCATCAACAAAAAAAAAAAAAAGAAAAAAATGGGCTTTCATATTGACATGGCGGGCCCTGCAAAATATAATGTATCATTGAGGATCTTCAACAATTATCGAAATACTAAGATCTTGAAGTGGAAATCTAAAAAATATGTGGTACATGAGGATATTAATAAGTTGAAGCCCTTGGAAAAGGTTCTGTTAGACTCATTGAAGGGATTCCTGCAAGCCCATTACTAAAGAAATACAAGCAAATTACTCACAAGTACAGCTCACACATTACGAATAGGTTTATTTATGTATAATGTATGAACTATTTTGTTTACAAAAAAGATCAATTGAAAATTTCATGAAGACATTTATGATATTAATTCTCTGGGTGGTATCCTGAAGCATGTTTGTACACAACAGAAATCACAGGAAATAATAATAATAATAATAATAATAATAATAATAATAATAATCAAACTAAGGGAAAAGTATCATTCAAACATGCTACATTTACCATTTCTTACAACTTCGGAGCATGGCACAAGTGACTCTCCATAAATGTTCAATTTTCCGTCGCCAACGACAGATACGTATCAAATTTTATGGGGTAGGCTGGATTTGTACTACAGATTGGTAGGGGGGAATATCGAAGAATTCATTCAACAAAGGGGTAGGAGCAAGTGAATAAAAGTTATACTTTTCCGATCATCTTTCAACCTACTTGCCGCTGATAGATAGGTTTTAAAATTTTCAATCAAAGAGATGAGAGACAAAGGGCAGAGCATTGTAGGAAAATTACATACACCTGTAGCCATGAAAAAACAAAACACAAAAAAACAACAAAAAAAAAACAGAAAACACAGATATAATACAATATGATCCCTGTCAGTGTGGACATATATACATGTACATTCAATATATATATATATATATATATATATATATATATATATATATATATATATAGAGAGAGAGAGAGAGAGAGAGAGAGTGAGAGATATTAGCAAACATGTACATATACACGCACCGACATGGGATGCCTAGGGTAAAAAAAAAAAAAAAATGGACACGGGTGTCCGCTTAAGGTCTGGGGTGGGGATTAAAACTTGACATACAAGTTAAAAAAAAACAAAAAAAACAAAACAAAAACAAAACTATACCTTAGGCACACCGGGGGCACTGCCATATCCAACCGTCTGAATATCCGACGTGGAATCTTTCAAGGAGACTCTCTGTCACCCCTTCTGTTTTGTTTATCCTTAACCCCTCTTACACATGAACTGAACAACAGTAGCTTTGGTTACAAAATAAATAAGAAAATATTCAATCACCTACTATACATGGATGATCTCAAACTCTTTGCCAAAACCGACAATGAGTTGAAAGGCATCCTCAATATTGTAAAATACTTTAGTGACGACATAGGTATGGACTTCCGATTAGATAAATGTGAAAAAGTAACATTCAAGAAAGGTAGAATTACAGGAACACCCTCAATAGATTTAGATTTTGTCACAAAGATTAGGGAATTGGAGCATGATGAAGCTTATAAGTACCTAAGAATTTGCGAAGGAGATGGCATACAACACCCCCAAATGATAGAAAAAATAAGAAAAGAGTACTAGAGACGTGTACGTCTGATACTAGATACTGAACTAAACTCAAAAAATAGAATATCAGCTATAAACACATTGGCTGACCCAGTGGTGCATTACAGCTTTAATGTCCTTAACTGGACCATAGCTGAAATTAAGCGTATGGACGCCAAAACGAGAATGCTTCTCACTTGCTATCGCATGCATCATCCCAAAGCTGATGTTGATCGTCTGTATGTGCCCAGATCCGAAGGTGGCAGAGGATTAGTTCAACTAGAACTGTCCTACAAAACTACAACAATTGGCCTCCAAAGATACTTGGAAACTACAGAAGACTGGATGATGATATGCGTCAAGGAACATGAAAGTAGTAAGCGTCTTTACTCCGTAATGAAAGAAGCCAGCAAATTCAAAATGGAGCTTCAAATGGGCGTAGAGATACAACTACAGCACCATACACCGGCTGAAACTGCAAAATACTTGAAGAAGACAGCAAAGACGAATGCAACCGACCAGATACAGAAGCGATGGCAAGATAAACCGCTCCATGGCCAATACTCTTACCGTATCAAACAAGCTGATGTAGACAAAACACGTACCCATCAGTGGCTACGCAGTGCAGGGTTGAAAGCGGAAACTGAAGGTTTTGTCCTTGCTGCGCAGGACCAATGCTTGCTATCTAGGAATTATCAAGCACATATTCTAAAATATTGTGTCTGCCCAAAATGCAGATTCTGTGATAAATATCCAGAAACGATTGATCATCTTCTATCGGGTTGCACGATGTTGGCACCCACTGAATATAAAACCCGACATGACAGAGTGGGCCAATATCTGCACTGGAAAATCTGCAACTTCTACGCGAAGGAAACTGAAAGAAACTGGTACCAACACTCCCCAGACCGGGTTACGGAGATAGGACCTGTTACAATTCTATGGGACTACACAATACACACTGACAGAACAATCAAGGCCAACCGCCCAGATATTGTTATTAAAGACCACAAACAAAAACGGTGCCTCTTTATTGATATGGCAGTCCCTGCTGACTGCAATGTATCTTTGAAGATATTCAAAAAGCTGTCAAAATACAAGGACCTTGAAATAGAGGTCACGAAAATGTGGCATATGGGAACATCATCAATACCTGTTGTAGTTGGAGCCCTGGAACTGGTTGGAAAAGATTGCAGTAGACTAATTGCAGGGATTCCTGGAATCCCATGCCTCAAGGAGATACAAAAAATTGTTCTGACAAGTACAGCCCACACTTTACGAAGGGCTTTATCTATGTAATTTTTATTTTATTTTATTTTTTTTTTTTTGTCAGTGAAAAGTGTCATGATACCATTTCTAACCTTAGGTCCCTAGGTGGAACCCGGAAAGAAATGTGCAAACGCCCGAAAGCAAAGAAAATAAAAATGATAATAATAATGATGTGAAGAATAAAGAAGAACAACAACACAAACAAAATTGTTCTCACGAATACAGCTCACACATTACGATGGGCTTTATCTATGTAAAATATGTATGTGAGTTTTAGTATTTTTTTTTTTAGTTTGTCAATGGAAAATGTCGTTCTACCCTTGCTAACCTTAGGTGTCTGGACGATAGACAGAAAGAAATGCGTACACACCGGAAATCAAAGGAAACTAATACTAATAACGACAACTGCAACATTAATGCTTTTAATAGCTCTTCTGATACTATGGAAGTTTGAGTTGCATAGCTTCTGATCTTAACTGATAGGAAATGTTATCATAAGTGTGGTATTTTGTTGGAGTATAACTGAAAAAATAAATACCTCTTTTAGCTAGCGTGGATTTGCTTTTCTTTTATTTAAAAAAAAAATGAATATACAGTCCAACGCGACATGTGAGTCTACTCTAAATCCTTCGTCTTATTTCAATGTCGCTTTAGTGTCTATTCTTCCGACCAATTCCTGGTTTAATGTATATCCTGCCACCACTTTTGAATCCTACATTATTAAGGGATTGTCCCGATTTTTTCTCGGTATACTGAAAGACATTCAGAATATTTTTTTTTAAAGGATTCAAATATCTTTTTCCTATGAATTTTAGTCAAATATCTTGTTTTATTTTTTAAAATTTATAATACAACAATAAATAGCATATCTCCTTCCGTTTTTGCTTTTCCTTTTACTTTAAATACGCTTTGATAATCACCTGAAAGTATTTTTTTTTTGAAAATTGCGCTGCTGTTATCAATATTTGTTGTTACATCGCATACATTCGGCTATGATGCGTACTGTATTCCAAAATTGTGGGACCAGTATCCCAGTTTCGAAGTAACACCGAAAAATTGCAGGTTGTGTACATTTTTAAAAACCAATTTATTCGGTTTCTTCGGGACAGAGGAATTTTTTTTTTTCTGATGGAGTTCATGGCATATAGATTAATATTCAGAATAATTAAATTCACCCACTACAGTTTAAATTTTCTTTAAAAGTTTAGGTAATTTATTTGATCTACTTCATTGTCTAACGGCAAACCTAAGGATGGCGGATATTAAAATTTAGCTTACCCTCTCTTGAAAAATATTGGACGCTATGCGCAGATGGGTTAAATATTTTCAGCATCCTAAGTTATTTGGAGATAAATAATCCTAAGAAGATAGGAAACTTATGATTTATTTAATGCAGAGGGTAACGACAAACATTTGGGCTATATTGTATGTACCTCCAATGCTCTTATCAGGCTAGTTTTCCCGATGGGTATATTGGATTTCGATTATTTGTACGTCAGCGTCACATTGTTGGCGTCCTGCCCTACCACTACTATTAATATTACTATCACTAATAATAATAATAATAATGATGATGTTTTTATAATGCTTATATGCTCTGCGTATTATTCAGATATATTCACCGGATTATAAAAAAAAAAAAAAAAAAAAAAAAGAAACAGTTGACTCGTTATAATTATCAAATATTTCAAAATTGCTAAGTTCTTTGTCATATTCATTGTTTAATATAATATGTCAGGTTAAGAACTAAACACACAGCATATAAGTGGGAAAAGATATTACAAGATTATGGTATTTTAGCACAGCACGAGGTATATATAAAAACAGTTTTTCTACATACATTAAGAAATTTCCAGGAAACCCATCACTATCTGAGTACAAGGGATTTTCATCATGCATTGTGTATCGCTCACATACTTAACCAACTCTCTAAGAAAATAATTATTTTTACCTAGTGGATTGATAGCTACAAGAGAAAAATATACACAAGAAGGAATTAATAATAATAATAATAATAATAATAATAATAATAATAATAATAATAATAATAATAATAGTAATGATGATGATAATAATAATAATACCAATAATAATAATAATAATTGAACTCACACTCTTTGGGTCCTGTCACTGGATCTAACCAACGTCTGTATCCACTTGAAAACCCGACATGACAGAGTGGGCCAATATCTGCACTGGAAAATCTGCAACTTCTACGCGAAGGAAACTGAAAGAAACTGGTATGAACACCACCCAGACCCGGTTACGGAGATAGGACCCGTTACAATTCTATGGGACTACACAATACACACTGACAGAACAATCAATGCCAACCGCCCAGATATTGTTATTAAAGACCACAAACAAAAACGGTGCCTCCTTATTGATATGGCAGTCCCTGCTGACTGCAATGTATCTTTGAAGATATTCAAAAAGCTGTCAAAATACAAGGACCTTGAAATAGAAACCTCAAAAATGTGGCATATGGGAACATCAACAATCCCTATTGTAGTTGGGGCCCTAGGACTGGTTGGAAAAGATTGCAGTAGACTAATTGAAGGGATTCCTGGAAGTTCATGCCTCAAAGAGATACAAAATATTGTCCTGACAAGTACAGCCCACACTTTACGAAGGGCTTTATCTATGTAATTTTTTTTTTCTTTTTTTTTTTCAGTGGAAAGGGTCATGATGCCATTTCTAACCTTAGGTCCCCGGATGGGACCCGGAAAGAAATGTGTAAATTCCAGAAATCAAAGAAAATAAATAATAATAATAATAATAATAATAATAATAATAATAATAATAATAATAATAATAATTATTATTATTATTGTTATTATTATTATTATTATTATTATTATTATTATTATTATTATTAACGACGTCCTCTCCAATTTTGCAGGTTTCCCTCTGGTAATGATGATCAGACCAGTTTCGACCCGCAACGTATAGACAAAAACACCTCTTAACGAAGGGAGTGCTCAAAGCAGCGCTGCCAACTGAACAGTCTCAATTTTTTTAGATACCTCGAAGTAATTTTGCGAGGCAGACCGATTTTTGGAGATCGCCGTGATCGTCGTGGACGGGAATATATTATTCTGATGATTATTAATATATTAGGTTGGTGCAAAAATAATGACGTAATAATGTCGTTTTTTGACGTTAAAAATACGTCAAAAAACGACATTATTACGTCATTATTTTTGCACCAACCTAATAGAATAACGAAAATGTCTGGAATTGATTATCATAATAATGATGACCTTAAAAATAATAATAATATCGTGGGAGACGAAAACCAGAGTAAAACTTTGTCGGTGTCAATGTAGGAGGAAGGAGTTGAAAAGCAGTGGAAGATCAATCGATTGTGTTTGATCAACTAGAATTTGATGAGCAGAATAATTGTTCAGTTTTCTCGTAATCTTCATGGATGACTGCTTATTTCCACTATTATATTTTTGCTATCATAAAAATGTGGCATAGTGATGTTATTGCAAATAATCAGAAGAGAACGTACGCTCACGTATCAACTCAATGAAGAGAGAGCATAATTACAAGATTATCGATGAAGTCAAAATTGAGTAGAAAAATAAATCTTTATTATAGATATGAAGATAATTATTAGTGAGTACAAAGAAAATAATTCGCTAAACGAAATAAGTAATAGCAATGAGATCAATATATGAAAAGATACAGATTAACTTCGAAAAAAAAATAGATAAATGAAGGTTTTTTTAATAAGAACGGACGACTACAAATCGATTATCTGATAAAAAGTTATAAATTCAGCAGTCTCGCCTGTAATGATTTCCGATTATTTCAATTCTAATCATTTGAAAGAAGATATATCAATAGTCAATTGAATAATGTGTTCCATCTCAGAGACATGACCAACCATGTTGTTTAAAACATATCAGCAAATGAATTAGACTTGGAAAATATATAGAGCAGAAAATAGAAATTCGAAGAATGTGGTATTTTTCACAAAAGCCATAGTAATATTATGAGCGCTAGGAATAATAAATGTTACCTAAATGCCACCAAATCCATAGTTGAGACTATATGTGCAAGATTATTTCTCATCTACGGAGGCAAACGCTTTCAATGTATTATACTCTTCAAGTCAATGTTCAATAGTTATCTATCCCGCCTTTTTACTAATAATTGATACTTCCATTTGCTTCCATTCAATTATCAGACCCAATTCACCAATTAATTCTAAAAAATTAATTTGTGTTACGTGAAATTTAATAAAATAAATAAAATAGTATGCTAATTTATAATAAATCATATACAATATTATCCATTTTTTATTATCATGTTCCACTTTAAATATAAAGAAACCCTTTAGAAAAGAAGTTTTTTTTTCAAATTTTTAGGGGTGTAATAACAGAGTAACTATTGACGAAGAGCAATTATTTCTCAAGATTTACTGGGCAATTATAATTACAAATGGGTACGATTTTAATTGAAGACATTAGAATGGGATCTTGAATTGAGGGAGAAAAATATACACAGCAATTGCAGTCGAACTGCCAACCAAGAATTTAGCGAAACGTTCAACATATAAGATTGTCCCTTATAGATAAAGTTACAAGCAGACAGAAGGAAATTAAATATATATGTCAGCAAAGAACAGATCAGAAGAGAAAACAGAGAAGGAAATAAATGTCGCAGAAGAATCACCGTCGAATAATAAATACCGTGCCAGATTATATTATGAAATACTCAAAGCTCTTCTTAAATTTGTTGAGAGAAAAACTCAACATTCTAAACAACAGAATGAGAATGCTAAATCCTAATGCATAAAACATACACCCGAAAGACGCTTGTCGACATTTTATATTAAAATGTAAAAGAGAGGAACAGAGGCATTAACAGAAACTAAGATTTGTATTGACTCACACAGCAAGGCAACTTAAGACAACAAAATAAATAATAAGAATGTACAGATTAAAAGAAAAGGATTCCAATTTTGAATTAGGAATAATTGGAAGACAAATAGCGAATCAAGAAACTAGGAAATAAGATATGTCTATATTTCTCAGATGAGGTATTATGTACATTTTTCAGACTACTGTCCTCATTTTTGTCGCCATATTTATTACAACGTTTCGGCCGTTGTACGCTCCGGCTTTCTTCAAGGACACATGGCACAGAGGATAAAGGCGTTGGTTAGATACAGTGACAGGACCCAAAGAGCGTGATTTCAATACCTGGTTAAGTCAGTGGAGAACTTTCAGAAGGAAAATTAACAGAAGATAACTGATAACTGACATCCATTAAACATGGTACATGGAACTAGAACAGTCTACCCCAATGAGCGAAATAAAGGGTTTAGTTCGACATTCCAGCCACCTGAAGAACGGCCGAAACGTTGTAATAATTATGGCGACAAAGATGAGGACAATGGTCCGAATAATTCAAATAAATAAATATTAGATTCGTACAAAAATAATGACGTAATAATGTCGTTTTTTGACGTATTTTTAACGTCAAAAAGCGACATTATTTGGTCATTATTTTTGCACCAACCTAATAATATATAAAAAAATAATGTAGGAAATAAGAAACGAAAATGAACAACTGGAGATAGAATTTAGGAGCTAAATAAAAATATTTAGAGTAGGAACGAAATGATCATGGCTGTCCAAACAATATCTGGAGAGGAAAAGGGAAAGCTAATTAATAATGACTGAAGACAAGGCCATAATAACAATCTTTATTTTAGGTTGGTGCAAAAATAATGTCGTTTTCTCACATTGTAACACATGTGAGAAAACGACATTACTTTTGCACCAACCTAATATAAAGATTGTTATTAAGGCCTTGTCTTCAGTCGCTATTAATTACCTTTCTCTTTACCTCTTCAGATGTTGTTTGGACAGCCATGATCATGTCGTTCCTACTCTAAATATTTTTATTTAGCTCCTAAATTCTATCTCCAGTTGTTCATTTTCGTTTCTTATTTCCTACATTATTTGAGAGAGAACACAGGTCAGTAGAAAAGGCAGAATACGCGGAATGAGAAGGGAGGCAACTAGTGCTATTGGGTACCCAAATAAAACGTACAAAGATATGCATGATTAGATATTAAGAATGATCCACTAAGAATTATGCAAATGATAATGATAATACAAATTAATTCCATATGCACAATGCAGAAGATGGTTTAAAAAAAGAAGAATGAAAAACACCTTAGGAATTCTGTGATTCAATAGGATCTTTCCATCCAAACCAGAATACTATATAGTTACCAATATCAAGACAAAACTTCATTTGCTGGGCTAAAATATTACCCTGCCATTGAACGTGATACTGAATTTTAATTTTGTTTGAATTTCATAGTTGCGTTGGCATATCTTGCTATGGTAATAGAAAACACCTTCGAGTAGACTTAACGATAAGGTTACTGCAATTGAGAGAAATGCAATGTAAAGGAAATTAATATTAATAATGCAGAGAGCTAAAGGTTAAGAAAAGCTGTATATATATATATATATATATATATATATATATATATATATATATATATATATACGTATATATATATATATATATATATATATATATATATATATCAGAAACAATATATACATATATATATATATATATATATATATATATATATATATATATATATATATATATATATATGTATGTATGTATGTTTGTATCAGAAACTATATATATAAATATATATATATATTGTTTCTGATATATATATATATATATATATATATATATATATATATATATATATATATATATATATATATATATATATATATCAGAAAATCAATAAGTCGTGAAAAGTAAAACTCTCATTAATACAGATCATGGTCTGAGCCCTGGGAACAATCCCGAAAACGTGAGCTAAAAACTTGACGAACTAAGGAAATTAAGGAATTAATTCAGATTATGCAGAGATTAGCATTACAGAAAGTAGCAAACATACAGTGGGGAATATTTGACTGGAGAAATGTAAAGCGCTCGTACTATTTTCAGTATTAAAGATGCGTTGCTGCTGATGTGATGAATCAAAATGAAGAGAATACGATGAAAAAAACAAGGAACTATATTTCTTTGAATTAATCTGAATGTATGTGTATAGATGTCAGCCCAACGAATCATGCTGATTCTATCTGCAAACGAGAAGCGTGAGAAAACTATTTTCTTTTTATCAAATCTTGATGATAGTTCAAAGATTAATACATGATTAAATGTAGAGATTTTCCAAGCATAGATGTAGCACAAGGCCGGAAGTTTGGGACATCCAGTAAGGATCGAACTCACTTTCCAGTAGTAACCGGTCTAGCAAGACAAGGTTGGTAACCATTACACCACGACGATTAAATGTAACAGGCAAGATTGGCTGTAGAACTAACGGGAATTCAAATAGAAGAAAGAATCCAACAAAACAACGAAAGAAATTAGAAATTAAAAAAAAAAGAAATGTTATTTAATGGAACACTTCTTTTTTAAAGTTTCCGAAGAATTGAAATGAATATGACAAAAATAGGGCAATTAAATTGCATATTTTTATTTAAAATTATTATTGATTTTAAATATCATGAGCTGACATATATACGTAATATATGTGTGAATTAATGTCCAAACGTTATAAAACGAGGTGAAGAATTCAATACTTATTCTGTGTTGTCCCTTAAAATACCAGAACAGGTTGTTTTAGAAGTGATTGATTTGTTTGTTTAACTGCATGTCAACACGGTCATGGGTCCTTTAATGGTTAAATTTAATTTTCTCGGGAGATTTGAAGAAATGAAAATACGGTGTTATCCTGATTTCACAAATGAATACATGCTAGATGACACTTTTTGCTTTTGTGCATATACATCGTTTTACGTATATAATTAAACTAAGTGGCGTTATGTTTGTTTTATGCTGTATTTTCGTTGAATATATATTTTGAAATACAGTGTGATTTCTTTAAAAGATTTTAGGATATTATAAAGATTAATGCCACAAATAGTTATTTCATGTTGTTTGTTTGGTTGGTTGGTTGTTTGTTTGGTCGACATATCCGCGATATTAACTCCTTTCCTCTCCTTGAACGAGATATGGCACAAAGACTTTTTTAGGTGGGGACCCGAGCGCGTATGCCTGGGACAAGGAAAAAAATTGTCCACAGCCCCAGCAAACGTCGGTTGCGCTGGCCTCGATGGGAGCACCGATTCTTCCATCTGTTGCAATGGGAGGGCGCGGTCTCGAGCCGCTGTTCCCCAGGGTTGGGCATCTGTTTGTATAATCTTCTTAGTTGCAACTCTGTCCTTTGACAGAGAAGCCCCTGAGCGCACTCTGCTCAAAGACAGAGACGCAACTGAGAGATTATAAGCCCGCGTAAAACTCCTCCACGCAGAGTTATTTATTTAAGCGACATATCAACAGCTGTGTGTTATTTCATGTCATAATCTATATGTTTCTAACACAGAATTATGGCTTCATCTAATGATGTCAGGTATTGCTGGTAATTATTCTATAAAATATATTGCTGGTCCTTTTCCTTTAAAAATATATTGTTGGTTATTTTATTATTAATATGTATTTTTATAATTTAAAAGTGTGTTGTTTTCTTTGGGGGTTCAATATTTACCCATCGCTGCCGGGTATAGTTAATCGTCATAGCATGGACTATTTTAGACACGAGAAATGTAACATTATTGTGATGAATAAAAGAGTATATTTCAAAAGAACAAGATAATTGTTGGAAATAGGACGAAATGTATAAGTTACAAAAGGAATTAATATATGGCCAGTATTTATCGCTAAACAGTAGGAAGTCTTTAGGAATTGAACAGGCGAATGGCTCATCTATTTTTTAATTAATGGGAACTATACACATATATGTGACGCATACTCTATGAGATAGTTAAGTTGGAGAAGTATACGATGAGGAATTTACCAAATCTCCTTTCGATGGATCTTAGCACTACACGTGTGGATGTAAAGACGAACATATGTCAGACAGAAGTTGAAGAAAAAACAAACAGAAAGACGTATATTACTTGAGAAAAAGTCAAACTGTAAATTGAAAAAGGAAAGAGAAATATATTTTAGAACTATTGCTGGTGAAAAATGAATTATAGTTAATAAAAAATGAGGTCAATAATTCTGGAACCAGTTCTGTTAATGCAACGACAGATCCAGCGCAGTAAAAGACTACGTAAGAACTACAAGACTAATGGTGAAACTTTCAAATATATAATTAAATGTGGCCAGCAGCTTCAGAAGTACAGAATATTGTTATGTTTATTTAGATAAAAGATTCTAGCAGACTTTCTATTAGCCAATCTTATGTTCGCAAGCTACAACTTCTGTTATAAAATAAAATTAATTAACGCATTCTGGAAATTTGAATTTTTAATCTAGTTCGGAAAAGCTCATCTAATTAACGAGAAAAAATAGGAAAATAAAATATACTAGAATTTTTTTTTTGAAACACGCTGATCCATGTTGAAATTCTCAGAGTATTCAGTATTGTTGAAGTTATTGCAAATATTTTTGTTGATATCTACAAACACTAACTTCCGTCCGTCCAATGTTGCAAACTAATAAATGAAATGCGAATAAGCTGTTTCTAATGGGAAATGCTTTTACAAAATATCTATTCGCGGTTCAATAATTTCTTTAATTTAATTTATAGTACTTCATGGTAAACATATTTAAAAAAAGATATTTTTCACTTTTCTTTTTAGTATCGAAGAAAAGATTCTTACGATTTTTACATTTGAGCATACATTTCTTTCTGGGGTCAGAATTCAACTTTTGAAGGGTTTGGCCTTGTGATTTGTTTATAGTTATCGCAAATGCAAGGCGAAATGAAAAATGTTTTGTTTTTTTTTGTATATGTAAAACTTAAAGAAAAGTTATGCAAAAAATATTGCATTTTTATTAAATATGTATTTGTCATTTTAATCATTAAATTGTTTTTGAAATAGTGGAAGTATTTTGTATCTTTAATAATAATTTTAAAAAATATATCCTAGAGAAATTAATGAAAATGTATTGTACTGAGGCATTCGCACTAGTAAAACCAACTCTATTTTTATCACCCCCCAATTGCACATCTCCTGAAAATGTGTTTTTGAACGGTCAATTTATGGCTATTTGAGAGGATGCGATTGACGGACTAACAGAAGTTAGGGCATTTTATATATAGAAGGTGACTTATTCACAGAGAAAAATGAATGTTCTTGGAGTAGTGTATGAATTAAGGCTGAAACAGATATTGCAAGAAATATCAGAAATGATTGACAGAAATGAATAAACGTGCAATAGGTCCGTTTATTTTGTGAGTATCAATTATTGGTATGCATGGTAAAGTTACCTACAATTTTGGAAGAAAATTGTGCGAAAAATCGGTATTTATTAATATAACTTTATTACAAACGAAGACAACCCTGAGGATGTCATTCGAAAATTTACGAAACAATGTTTCTTAACCCCGAATGAAAAGAAAAACAAACACCAGTTACGATTGTTTTTAAATCACAATGGGAATAATATTAACTTTATAATTCTCGTAGGATAAACAAAGTAAACGACGAGTTAAAAACATGTTATTCTGTAAGTCAATGCGTAGAAACATAACTAGATTTACGGACAATTTCATCTTTGCTTATATTATGTTTCATCGTGAGAGATCGTATTCAATTATGGTGAGAATCACTCACATTCTCTTGTAGCAATTATTGACGTCTTATTTAAAACAATAAAAAATCAATGAAATATATATGACGACATCAACAACAATGAAACTGGTCAATGGATATTCTGACTAGAGAATTGATTAAATTAATAAAGTCAATAAAAGGAGAAAAGAAATCTGGTAAATAACCCTTGAAATATTAATGAAAATCTTATCATCGATTATGAAACATTTTTATTATTTTGTTGAATCATTTCTGTTATGTTTTACTATTTTAGTCCCTCACTTGTTACCGTATCAATTTTTTTTTCTTGTATTGACATTTTTTGTAATTTTTAACTTAGTTCTTATTGTTTCTTGTCTATCTTGAATTCCCACAATAATTATTTATTTTTTAATATATCTAGTCATTCGATCTTTTCATAGTTTAGCTCTTTTTATCGTGACTTTCCTTTCCATATTATTTTCCTTAATGAGATCTCGTTTCTGTGTTGACTTTTCCACTGCCTTTGTTTCTTTATTACTTCCTTTCTTTCCTTTCTATCTTGTTATATCTTTCCTTTTCATTTCCTTCCTTCTTTCACTGACACTTTATCTTTCGTTTGTTCTTTCTTTTAGCTTTATCTTTTTTCCTTCTAATATAATTTTTTCGCTTACTTTTTCTTCCTTTCTTTTTTTTCTTTCTTTGATGTTTATCTGTCTTTTCTAGCTTCTTATTAGTTTTTCTATGACTTTCATTCCATCCCTAATTTTTTTGTTTTTTAAATCTTTCTTTTGTTCTTTCTTTTATCTTCATTTTTCTGTCTATATTTCTGAGATGAGGTATTATGTATATTATTTACATTATTCAGACTATTGTCCTCATCCTTATCAAATTATCGCCATATTTATGCTAGGCCACAAAAATCTCCTGAGCCGACTAAGCATAGAAATAAATGCAATATGTAAACCAGTAATAAGGAGTACCAGAGAAAAGCAATGATAACAGAAAAACTTCAATATGAGCACTGGTAAAAATGGTTGCCGAAGACATTAGGTTTATAATACCCAGAAATTCATACCCAAATGTCCTGAAGGACACATGGCAAATGCGTTGGTTAGATCCAGTGACAGGACCCAAAGAGTGTGCGTTCAATATCCGTTTAAGGCAGTGGAGAACTTTCAGAGGAAATTTAGCAGGAGATAACTGATAAGTGACATCCATCAAACCTGGAACTAGACCAGTCTACCCCAGTAAGCGAAATAAAGGGTTCAGTTCGAAATTCCAACCTCTTGAAGAAGGCTGGAACGTACAATGGCCGAAACGTTGTGATAAATGTGGCGATAAAGATGAGGACAATAGTGTAAATAATGTTCATGTTTCTTATACTTTATTTTTATACTCTCTCTTATTTTCTGTTCATTATTATATTTATGTTCTATATGATGTACGGTTTTTATTTCAGTTTCTAAATTGTATTTTTGTCATTATGTCTTCTTTTGACTTTCATACTTTCCCCCTTCTTTCATTTTTCCTTTCTTTTTCTTTATGCTTTTCTTTTCTTTCTTTGTTCTGTGTAAAGACATTAATTGCCTCACCACAATTGATTCATCCCTATATTGACAGAATAATCATTTAAATATTAGAAACGCTCCGCAAATCAACAAAGGCCCCGTGGCAATATGTCCACCCATTTTTTTTTAAATTTCAAAATCTCATGTTGCTTCTTAAAATATTGTACAATGAAAAAGACCAGTTGTTAAAAGAAGCTCGTATTATTTGGAAATGATCTCAATTGAATGTCTTATTTCTTTGTTTCAATTAAGTAAAATTACTTTAGTAACATAAAAAAGACAATATTGCATGAAAAATTCTAATTACCTGTTTTTCAATTGTCGTTCAATTTTGTTTTCGCTTTTCCTTTATGGTAAATAACTTCCAGGTTATAGTGATATTACAATTGCTTTGCCTCATCGTTTACCTCTTTGTCATCGGATTTATTAATTATCACTTGACAAACAACCTTGTTTACTGATTTACTGGAGTGTAATGCATATTTATTTAATTTCCAGTTGTTTTGTGTGATATAAAAGCAACTAGGTGTCAATAAATAACGGGAAAGTGATTTAAAGCATTGAGTTTATCAGAATGTCTCTATATATATTCCGAGTTTATTAAGTATTCCTTGGTATTATAACTGATTCCAAGTAGCTGATTTCAGGTATAGTACACTTCAAATTAAAAGTGATATTCATCCTAGAGGTGCATAAGCAAAGCTTGAAAAAATGACATTATACAGTCAACAATTTCTCAGCTCACACTTATATATGTACTTATAGAATAACTTGCAGGAACGCAAAAAGTTAGCTAGCTAGCTAGATAGATAGATAAGTAAGTTGAAAGGAAAGAAATAGTTAGTCTAAGTAGAAATGGATGAGTCACAAAGCGGAATTTGTGAAGGATATATCTTTTCTATTTGGTTAACTCTTCGTCGCCGAGTTCCGTTGGTCTAGTGGGTATAAATGTCAGGGTTTGATTCGCGCTGATGATTCGCAAAAATAGGACGAAACGGCCGTCTATTGATTTTGTTGGGGATGCTTCTAGTTAAGTTAGATGGTCAAATTGTCACCATTATATATTATTCATTTTCCGCATGCATGCTGTTTTTTTATTTTATTTTGTTGAATGCACGTTATAGTAGAATCAGTTGTCCACCGTCTGTAAGAAAAAGACAATCATGACGCAATTTACTCGCCATAAATTTGGAAAACGCCTGCTGTTCTACTTGGCATGATGATACTGCAAAGGATTCGGAAAGTTTTAAATGAGTTTATTTGTGATTCCTAAATTACGGTAGTTAGGAAAACTCAATTCGATCGGTCTGATAAGAAAATAACTCCCAAACTGTTCGTTAGGTCCTCAGACAAACACGGAGCTCTACATCAAATCCCTTTAGAAGGTAGTGCTCCCCTGAGTCAAGAGTGTACTTACTGGAGAACCCCAAATCTGGAAACCGAACTGCTCCATGCCACACCAGCAGTAGAACGCAGTTATGGCTGTCAGACAACTTTTGCGACTATATCGCCCCTTACATCTGGCCATTTAACTCCCCAGACTGCAACCCCTATGATTATTATTTGTTGGGCGTTCTTGCGGGAGAGACCAACAAAATTCCTTCAGACTGCGAAGATTAACTGACGGCAAGTATTATGGCAGCATTCACCAACTAAAAAGAGGAGACCGTCCAGAAGAGATGTAGGATATTCTGATGCTGCCTGGAAGCGTTTGCTGAAGCAAATTACGATTTTAATGAGTATTTTTCTATTTAATACTTCAAGATATTTCCTGTGTAATTTTAGTATATACATCCGTGAAAATAAGATGTCAGTGTTATTTTCACTTTTTGTGCAAGTTAGACTAAATTTATCCATGGCACCTCTCTTTCTCTCTCTCTCTCTCTCTCTCTCTCTATATATATATATATATATATATATATATATATATATATATATAATATATATATAATATATATATAGATAGATAGATATCGTGTGTGTAAAAACTTGATTTTGTGAACGAAAATGTATCAGTTGATTCTATGTACGGGATAGTTCAGACGATCAATGTCAGTGCCTAAGAAAGAGAAACCTCTTCTGTCATTGAAAATGCGGTAGACGTTCTGTCTTCTGAAGAGTGTTCTTTTGTTTAGGCTCTTCCAACTTCTCTTTGGATTGTGCGTGCGTTTATATTACACTAGTGATCAAAAAATACATTTTCCAGAAATGTGAGCAAACTCTTCTATAGATATAAGCGTTGCTGCTGTTACTCTTCAAATTAATGATGTACAATCGTGGCCCCGAAAGAGAGACTCTAGTCAAAAGTTGCCTTCCTGTGTATGTTTTTATTATTATTATTATTATTATTATTATTATTATTATTATTATTATTATTATTATTATTATTTCAACACGACGTAATAAAACCACTACAATACGAAGTGTTATTCAGGAGAGAGAACAACAAAATAAGAGAGATTTCACACACACAATTTGTAGCTTTCAATATTGTTTCTTAAGAGACGAAATATATAGAAAGGAGTTTTTACTCAGGCTAATTATTTCATATTCAAAACGAAAAAAAATAAGTAGAACATTCTGACAAACTCAACGAATCAAAACATATTTTATTATTGTATATCCTGCCTACTAGCTATTACAAAAGTACAACTGAAAATAATTAATCTAAGCTTAGCATAAAATTTGTCACAACCACTTCCGGAAAAATAAAAGTTAAAAATAATTTAAAACAAAAGGATATTAAGATCAGAACTGAAGCATGTATTTACTAAAAAATGTCAATGAAAAACGGAAGTTGTGAATCGTACCAGTCACGAGTTGTCTTTCTCCAGCTACCGATTTCAGAGAAACAATTCCCTGATAAGTCTTAAGAAATATGACAGTAGGAAATAACATATATAACGTCTTGTTATTTGTATAATTTACGTGTATTGATATTTGTCCTGAGAAGATTCAGTAGTACATAATATAAATAATGTTGATATTTGTAAAATCGAAGGTAAAAATTAAAAAAAAAACACAAGTCCCAGATGTGCGTGTACTACACTTTGCGCGGAACGAACCACTGCAAACAACGTATTGTATTAAAAAATATATCTTAAATTCAAACTACATCCGCGCTGGTTTCAAACTACTTTGCAAATATGATACTGGAATGAAATATAATCAAAATGAGAGACAACACAATAGCGTAAATATTTATTACTGAAAATATGTAGAAGCTATAAAAAATAGTAATTACTTTGAAAATCCTCAAAGCTATCGAAGTGTGAATTATGAGGTCCCCAGAGTAAAAATTCAAATTAATGAAAAAGAAACAGAATTTCACTTGACCATTACTGATATATTTTTATCTAAATTATATTTTTTACAGTTAGTTTGTGGCGGAAAACAAATATTGATATCGTATTGGTGAAGTTTATTCCACTCTATAATTAAATGGGCTACGCCATAATTGGAATTCAAAACAAACACATAGGCAGACACACGTGCCCACACACAAACGTGCATACAAAACGCAAGTACACATACACACGCACGCTGGGATTTGAATAAAACCCAAAAGATGCCATATAAAAAATAACGTCTCGGCATATTTGAATCTATTATCATACAAAAGATAGAAGTCACGTTAAATAAGACATTTTTGAAATATTTTTTGTCTCGTCACATGCGCATAATTTGTTTAATGTGGGTATATGTAATAGGAATAGTTGATAGATCTTTTTTTTCTTTTGCGGTATGGTTCCACGTAAGCTTTTTGTGCCTATTATGTCACTTTAGACGAATACGAATACCATTATTGAAAAAAATATCATATTGCAGCCAACAAAATCTTGTCTACCAAACTGATAACACTTAACTTCTGATAATTACTGTGATTATGGAAAGAACATAAATAAAACGAAATGAAAGCATGAAAGAAGGACGGACACATTCTCACAAATATCGGACCTGATATAGAATCACGTATTAGAAAACAGACACACAGACATGCGCCCACTCAAACATATATGTCTGATTTAATAAATTACAACGATAATGTCTGCTTATTTTTATCATATTTCTTTTGAGTCTGTCTATATTTCTGAGATGAGGTATTATGTGCATTATTTACATTATTGAACTCACACTCTTTGGGTCCTGTCACTGGATCTAACCAACGCCTCTATCCACTGTGCCATGTGTAAAGGCGTTGGTTAGATCCAGTGACAAAACCCAAAGAGTGTGAGTTCAATACCCGGTTAAGGCAGTAGAGAACTTTCAGAAGGAAAATTAACAGGAGATAATAGATAGCTGACATACATCAAACATGGCACGTGGAACTAGAACAGTCTACACCAGTGAGCGAAATAAAATGTTCAGTTCGACATTCCAACCACCTGGAGAAAGCCGGAGCGTACAACGGCCGAAACGTTGTGATAAATATGGTTACAAAGATGAGGACAATAGTCCGAGTAATGTAAATAACATAGTTCTTTTATATTCACGTATATTTTTCTGAGAGAGTGAGCAGGAGTGTAGTTATTTATTTGGTGTGATTCACTTAAAATATAATGCAAGGCAAATGTCAAGTTGCCGAAGAAATCTAACGACACACATACCTGTTGTTCGCGGTTATTCTTTTTATTCATTCTTTTCTTAGCTTGATTTGGCTATTTCTGACACACTATACATTTATATATATGCTTATAGTTAAATGCACGTACACACATATACATACATACATACATATATATATATATATATATATATATATATATATATATATATATATATATATATATATATATATATGTATATATGTGTGTGTGTGTGTTTGTGTCTGTTTGTGTGTATCGTGTGTATGAGTGTTCTATATTTCATAAACATAAATTTTAGCTTGTACACTGGTTTGAAATGATCAGCATGTCTTTTTCTTCTCAAAGACTAAAACTGATTTCAACCGGTTCAGATCGAGTTCTACGAAATAATAATATGCATTGTGAATAACATCGTGTAAAACGATTTTTGTCCTTGTGCAGTAATTGTCATTTCATATTTGATTTATACTACAATTACACATAATTAGACAAATGACAATTTAGACGAGAGTAGATTTTCAGTATTAGCGCTTATACCATAAATTACGTACCATCTTCCAAATATAGTTTCACATTTAGTTTTAGTTATACGAGTCCTGGGAGCAGCGATCTCATTCTAGTATATCCTGGAGGTAGCGGTCGTCTTGCTTCTCTGAGTGTGTTCCCATATTCTCCTTGATATTAAAAAGATGACAGTTCAGGATATGGACGTCCAGGTACATCTTTCAGCCCATTTTGTTGTAGTTCCTCATTGCAGTAAAAATTTCGGACTTGTTTTTCCTATAAAGCACCAAATACATGCAAGATAGCTGTTCCACACTGCTTTGACAGTTCTAGTGAGCTTCTTCCAGAATGTATTGCACAATATGATTTTCTTTACTTGTCTGACGAAGACACCGGCTTTGACTTTTGCCTTAGACAACATAGAGAAGAATTTTTGAAGGTAATTAAAGGCTGCAAGCTTCTAATCTAGAGCTGTGACAATTTGTAATATAAGGTTCAATTTTAAGTGCAGTGGAAGGAACAATGCGCTCTGTGGGACCAGAATTGGCACCCACTTGTATTTGTTCCTCTCTACATTGAACCTGGTCCGCAGTGGCCAGATCAGACATTGCTAATGTGCCGCAGTCTCCCTGCTTTCCCAAAGCCAAATATAACACGGAAACTTGGTAATGCCGCATTGCAGACCCATTAAAAAATCCACCATTTTGATGTTTTCAATAACCCCCAACCGTACTCTTCATATTTCAAGGTATCTTGCAAGATTTTGAAACTGCTGCATTCCACTTTGAGCGCCACCGTGTGAGCCAGGTAAAGAGATTGATACATCTCTTTATGTAACAGCATGGCTTTGAGGATCCTAAATGAACTGTAGTTGGAGAGGCGACAATCAATGTGATTACAGGTCAATCTAACCGACTTGAACACACCGGTTACATCGTGGCAGAGTAAAGCCCATAGTGAAAAGGCAAAAAGCTTGAAAGACTCTGGCAAAGCTTTCTCTGCCCTGTAACATGCACACTTTAATCTTGTAAATTCGACTACTGGAAACTCAACGTTCAAAACTTTGCAATTGGACATTGTGAGAGCAAAATCTCTGATCTGCTCGTTGAGGTCATTTTCGTTCAGAATGTATGGGTGTCTCTCCTCAGCTCCACCTTTGTAATCTGGATTAATGACATCATTCTGTACAGAATTGCTATTCTCTTCTAAAGTCTGCTGCTCATTTTTTTTTTTTTTTTTGAAAGAGAGGGAACACGGAAATCAAAGCAGTGTAGCGCCGGGGCAGTGGATAATAAAATGTCTGGATATATGATAGCATGAACATTCTTGCTAGCTCGATGTTTGGAAGGGTCCATAATGGAAAAGAAGCAATTGCTTGACAGTCCGCTTCTTTCCCTTCAAATTCCTGGGATTGCGGATTCCATGTCTCTATTTTCCCTCTGGCAAAAGAATGAAATATGAACATGAATATAAAAATGCAAGTATATTTCACCCAGAGTTATTGAAAAATTGAACAAATTCTATTTTTGTCTTTTGAAATATCTAAACATGGTGCGCTGAAAACTGTTGAATCATATTTAATACCTTCTTTTCAATAACACTGATTTAAAATGTAAAAGTAAAAATATTGAACTAAAAATAAAATCCCAAATGTTACACTTAAATGTTCCTCTATCCAAATAAGAAAAAAAGCCACATTAACTGGATTTATTTTTTCAGATTTCACTGATGAAATTATGTTCACAGAGTTTGCTTGTTCCACGAAAAGTGTATCAAAATATGTCTTTTAGAGTTCACACATTTTAGAAAATATTTTCAAGGAATATGTTTTATGTCTTGTCTTTGTAAGTTCACTAAAGACATAACAAAATACGTCTGCACGTTGCTTAAAACGTCCTAATGCTATCTGGGGCGAATACATGAAACAACGACGAATTGCCTGCACTTAGTCAACTGCAAACAAAATGAAATATTGGGCTTAGGTTCCCTGTATTTATACTGCTACGTAGCCAGAACATTTTCAGAAATTCTTGAATAATTTAGAAACTTCTCGAAAGTTCTTGAAACTTCTTGAAACTTCGAGAATATTCTCCTTCAGCAACTCGGTGCTTAATCTGTCTGGAATGCCATAGAAATAGGTTAGTTTCAAAATATCGATGTCCAAGTTACTAAAGCAAAGATCACACATAATAACAACAATTACTCTTACTTTCTAGACAGACATATTTAGGAAATAATACAAGACAAAAAATAACAAATTCTTACACAGTTTCATTGAACATATAATTCTGTTTACCTTCAGGGATAAAACAAACCGTTTATGTCTGAAGCCGAACGTTACGAATTTCATTCGAAACCATTACATACACTTATGTGCTAATAGATACTTGGAAAAGTTTTGAAACCTCTTCCCCACAAGCTATGCATAAATAGCAGGACAGACCGGGTTCTATAGCCTTGGATGGCAACTGGTCTACGGCAGAAAGAAATGGCAACCTACTGTGGGAAAAATCAGTCATGTATCGATAGATAGATAATCGCCTACCCGTGTATCAAGTATGGCATATAACTGACCTGATTCTGTCATGGTAAGACAAAACTCGTACATAGAGTTTTTATTTCTAGAATCCATGCCTATTCTTGATGCAAATCATATTCAATAACTTTGATGATATTTAATAGAATTCCTTCAGTTAAGCTTGTGAGAAAGTTATTTGCACTATTTAACTTGATATAGCGTATATAATTGTTATATAGGAATACATTGTCACTGCCGACACTAGAGATTGAACGTAGTTCGCCAGAAAGTAAACATAGTCGATCCTATTATTGAATTAAATGGATCACGTAACCATAGAGAAACGCATAAGTAGAAAATAACGTGACGCCTAATGGATCGCCATTTCTAGTCTATCCTCTATTACAATAACTGATTATTTTCCTTATACTATTCATTAGACAATTTCTCTATTCGGATCACTATGTTGATTACTATTCGAGCGAGTATTATCAAGCAAGTACTATTAGTGCGAATGGTATTCGAAAGCGTCTGACACCAATATTATTTAACTGCGTTACTATAGTTCTATGTTCCATTAGAAACTAGCATTGCGAAATTGATAACGAGTATACGTTGACATCAAAGAGGTGATATCGAGAATTCGTTGACATCACAAACATCAATATTTAACAAAAACAGTTTAAGTGTTACATTTTAATATTCCATTTTTTTTGTATCATAGCGGAATATAAATGTAACATATAAACAAATGAATAACATAATCATTAGATGGTTAGTATTCTAATAGAGTGAAGAACATTAAATAATAATAACATAATATCAATTGGATGAAAACAGCCGTAATGCAAATAGATGATTAGTAGAAAAAGTAATATCCCAAATAAAAATTACTAGCAATGTCTGAAACTTCGTAATTTTGAAATTTATTTGAAATTTGTTTTCCTATCATTCAGCAAATAAACTTTGTCTCATTTCTCAATAAGTTATCATATGTTTCCTATGAAGAATGGTTAGGTTCATATATCTGGTCTCTATTAAAAAGTAAATATCAGTGAAAATATTTGTTTACACGAGAGACAACAATCGAATAGCATAGGAGAATCTCACATTGCCAAATAATTTATTGTGAATATTTCTAATAAACACTGAAATTATATGATTCCGTTTAGTTATTGCATTTATTATTTGGTTGGTAAGTTACCGCCGTTTCTTTTTTAACTTAAATTTTTTTAAAGTTTTAATGAAAATAACAACTAATTAATCAATAATGTATTCTCCTTTGCTGTTTACAACTTCTTCCCAACATTCAACAAGATATTCAATGCTTTATTGGTAGAAATCACCCTGTTTCGATTCGAAAAATTCATCCAACTAAGCTCTCAATTCTGCATCAGTATTGAACGAAACTCCATGCAGAGCATTTGAAAGAGGTGGAAATCAGTTGGTGTCAAATTGGAAGATTACGACGGGTGTGGCATCACTTCCCAGTCATGCATTTAAATGGCTTTCTTGACCATACAGGCGATATGAGTGCGAGCGTGACCGTACTCAGTTATAGCAGTGCTGAGTCGTTCCGTCTGTTCAGCATTGACTGTTTGGTTCCCTTCAAGCAATTAATAATGGATAACTCCTTCCCAGGTCTCACCAAACGCACATCGTTTTACGCAGAAGATCGTGTTTCACGCACTTCTTTACCGGGGCCAGACCATTTCTTGCGCTGCGTCATATTTATGTACAGGCACTATTTTTCTTCACCAGTAACGATTTAGAAAAGAAATAATTGTTTGGGTCCATGATTTTATTGGTGATGAACAAGCAAACCACTTGAAACATTCGGAACACATGCTCCACACTTCTGAACCTTTCTCATCGAGTGATGATGCTTTTCTATAGCTGTGTGGGAGCATTCTATTTTCTCTGCCAGTTCCCGTATCGTTTGACGAGAATTTTTGTGCAAAATTTGGTTTAATCTCTCTTCATCGAATTCAACTGGGCGGCCAGAACAAGGTGCGTCTTTGAAGTGAAAGTTTCCATTTATGAACTTGGCATACCAATCACGAACGGTTCTTTCATCTATGGCATCCTCTCCATACATAGCACAAATATCGCGAGCATCATTTGCCGCCTTAGAACTTTGATTAAAAGCCAAAACAGAAGGTAGTGTCCTAAATGTCTTTCTTATTTTGACATACCATTTTAATGATATGAAGATAAACAGAAATTAACAGAAATTCACTGAAAAAAAAAGATTACAAAATGATTCAAAGATAGAAATCTCGAAAAAATAAATTCCAAAATTAAAAAACACAATAGATTCCAAAATTTAAAAACAAAGAGGTTAACATAGTTGCTATCCCAATATATACATAAACTGCAAATTCCATTTGCGAAATTATTGCTTTGAATAATAATAATAATAATAATAATAATAATAATAATAATAATAATAATAACAATAAAAACCACAAAAAAGTCCCTCCTTATTGATATGACAGTCTCTGAAGATTGCAATGTATATTTGAAGATAGACAAAAAGCTGTCACAATACAAGGAACTTGAAATAGAAATCTGAGAAATGTGACACATGGGAATATCAAAAATCCCTGTTGCATTTGGAGCCCTAATATTGTTTGAAAAAGATTCCAGTAGACTAATTGAAGGGATTCCTGGAAGTCCATGCCTGCAAGAGGTACAAAAATCTATTCTTACAAGTACAGCCAACACTTTACGATGGGCTTTATCTACGTAATTTTTTCTCTTTTTTTTTTTGCAGTGGAAAGTGTCATGATACAATTTCTAACCTTAGGTCCCTGGGCGGGATCCGGAATAAAAAGGTGTAAACGCCAGATATCAAAAGAAATAATAGTAATAATAATAATAATAATAATAACAATAATAATAATAATAATAATAATAATAATAATAATAATAATAATAATAATAATAATAATGGAATTTCAAGTAGATTAAGACGTGCAAATACACGTACAGAAACAGAAAATAATCTAAAAAATGAAGCAAAAGCAAATGCCATGTGCCAAATACAGAAACAGTAAGCTTCGTCATGGCCGTACCAGACAAGTTGTAGACAAACCCCGTACGCAAGAGTGGTTAAGCATTGCAGGTTTAAAACCTGAAAATGAAAGTTTTATTCTTGTTGCACGTGACTAATGCATGCTAAATAGAAATTACCAAGCACAAACACTGGAAAATTTTGTTGACCCCAAATGCAGATTATGCGTTAAGTATCCAGAAACAATTGATAAACTTGTATCAGGTTGCACAGTGTTAACACCGTTTGAAAATAAATCTTGACATGATATGAGTGGGTAAATTCTACACTTTAAAATATTTAACTTTTAGGGGAAGAAAACTGTTATTAACAACACCCTGATCCTATCATATTAGGTTGGTGCAAAAATAATGACGTAATAATGTCGTTTTTGACGTATTTTTAACGTCAAAAAACGACAGCATTACCTCATTATTTTTGCACCAACCTAATAGATAATGGAACTGTAAAAAAAATAGAACTTTACAATAAACAAAGAAAAACAATCGCCCAGACATCAGGACTAAAGACCATAAGAAAAGAAAGAGCTTTTTTATTAACATGTTAGTCCTTTCAGATTGTAATTTATCTTTGAAGATCTTCAAAACTCTAGCGAAATACAAGGATCTTAAAGTGGACATCTGAAAAATGTGGCACATAAGAACATTTATATTTTTTCGTTTTACTTGGAGACCTCGTATTGATTGGAAAGTTTACCGAAAGACACATTTAAGAGATGCCTGGTGGCTCATGCCCTAAACAAGTAGAAACATTTGTACTCTCACACATTACCAAACACATTATATAGGAAAATATATCTTTGGCTTTATTTTATTTTACAAAAGTAATAATTGGAAAATGTCCTGAAGCCATTTCTAAACTCACGTCTCTGGTTTGGACCCGGAAGGAAATGAGCATACAACTGAATTTAAAGGAAATAATAATAATAATAATAATAATAATAATAATAATAATAATAATAATAATAATAATAATAATAATAATAAATTGTTATTAAAGACCACAAACAAAAACGGTGCCTCCTTATTGATATGGCAGTTCCTGCTGACTGCAATGTATCTTTGAAGATATTCAAAAAGCTGTCAAAATACAAGGACCTTGAAATAGTGGTCTCGAAAATGTGGCATATGAGAACATCAACAATCCCTGTTGCAGTTGGAGCCCTAGGACTGGTTGGAAAAGATTGCAGTAGACTAATTGCAGGGATTCCTGGAAGCCCATGCCTCAAGGAGATACAAAAAATTGTTCTGACAAGTACAGCCCACACTTTACGAAGGGCTCTATCTATGTAATTTTTTTTTGTCAGTTAAAAGTGTCATGATGACATTTCGAACCTTAGGTCCCTGGGTGGGACCCGGAAAGAAATGTGTAAACGCCAGAAAGCAAAGAAAATAAAAATAATAATAATAACAAATTATCCAAAAAATAAACTATATAAATCGAACTGAAAGCTAACCTCACAAAAACCAATGATCCTCTACTACAAATAGTAAAACACCAAATCCACTCCATTAACAAAGAAGCTGCAATCTTCAAGAAACAGAATCATATACCTAAAATGCTACAAACAGAAAAAGGTTGGGAATACGAACAATACTAAACGGGTAAAGCAGAAGGCAAAAAATTGGCCTAATGAAGTTGCAAAAACTGGGAAGCTACGGCGTTGCATGGCAAATACATAAAAAGAAGGAGAGAAGCAGATGTGGACGAACAGATAACACATTATTGGCTGAGAAGCACTAGTAAAGATAAAGAAGGCACGGTGGCCTAGTAGATAGGGGCTCGGATGGATGAATTGGAGAGTCCAATCGAATCCATGACATTCACATACATGCTAATACCCTTCGGAAAATGTATGATCCTCTTCTCCGTCCAGCTAAGGGTAAATAACAGGAGAGACTTGGATGACAACTGGCCTACCGCAGAAAGAAATGACAACCTACGGCAGGAAAAAAAAAGTATCGAAAGATACATGTTCGCCTACGCGTGTATCACGCATGGCATATAAAGGACCGATATTAAATCATAATTCTTATTATGACATTTAAATGTCTGATAATATAAGATATAGGCAATACAATATAATACTTACAATATAATATAAACTAAATGCGTGATGCACAAAGAAAAAAGGGTTCATTGTTTTATTTCTTGGAAGACTATCTTGCAAGAAACTGTTCCATGCACTTGTGACTTGTATTTTATTCATATAAACCTTTTTGTGTATGCTCATATAGGGATCAAGCTAGTCTGATTTCTGTTTTGAAAACAAAATGTCGTCTATAAATGTCCTCTATCCTTATCGCTAAGAACTCATTTCGTTTCAATACAATGTTTGCTTCTTTTGCGAATACACATAATAATCATCATAATATCCCTGATCATCAAGTATCACGAACAAATGTACACGCGTGTCTACTGATATGATTCATTTATTTCGACCCACGCCTTCAGCCAAGAGATTCCGTCAAAGATTCTCGCCAGCTGTGAGTCTCGCTAGATGCTGTAATCAATCTCAAAGAAAGTCAAGCCTCAGAACGTCCGTCCTACAGAGCAGAGTAGGCTCTGTTTCTTTGAATGCTTGAGATTAAAACTCGGCTTGTGTCCTGCACAAATCAATACTGATCAAAGACATTCAATATAATCAACTATCGATCGTTGGAAGGTGACTGATTTGTGTGAAGCTAGAGCCTAAACTAGGTTCTGATGTTACAGAATCTACACGGCCGGTTACTGATTGTGACTGATCGAGGGGAAGAAACGAAATCCCGGGCACACGCTATTATGGATTTGATTGGCTAACCATTCGCACCAACTGTAAACATTCCCGCATGAACTGTTTCCGTGAAAGATAATTGCAAATACGACCCTGCCCTATGCTCCCCAACACAGGTCAATACGCTGAGCCAAAAGCTACCGACAATTTTCCGATAAATAATCTTCCATGTTAGCTTGTGGTCCCAAGCCTAACTAAATGTGACTATATACAGTAAAACAGAAAATTGCCTATTAAAACTTTGAAAAGTTCGTCTATGCTCGAAACATATATATATATATATATATATATATATATATATATATATATATATATATATATATATATATATATATATATTTCATTTATATAAATCCCTTTGTGTATGCTTATATAGGGATACAGGTTAGACTAATATCGTCATCTTTGATGTTGTTAGAAAATGAAACGTTTCCGTGATGAACAACATAATACTTACAATATAATAAAAAATAAATGCGTGATGCACAGAGCAAAAAGTGTTCATTGTATTACAAAAATAGATGCTAAGAATAATGGAAGCCTTATTAACAAAAAAGAAAAGAAAACAACACTTAATAATATTAACTATGAATATATACACACAAATCTTGACCGTGTTTTGAAAATTAAAATATTGTATAAATAGATACATACAACGATCTATTTCTTCTTAACAGATAATATATTTCAACCTTGAAAATTGTTAAATGTATAGCCGAAAGCGCTCCGATAAAAAGAACATTTAGACAGTTTTTTATAATATATCATCCGAAAAGAAAAAAAAAATAGATCATATGTGAAATTGTATAAAAATCAAGGCAACTTATGTGTCGTATTCAATGAAAGGCGCATATATATATATATATATATATATATATATATATATATATATATATATATATATATATATATATATATATATATATATATGTGTGTGTGTGTGTGCGAGTGTGTGTGCGTACGTGTATATATATATATATATATATATATATATATATATATATATATATATTAGTAAAACTATAGGCAGCATATATTCGTTCAAGCAGGTTTGCTTAAAAATTTAGACGTAATATCTCTATTTTTTTAGTTTTAATTTGTCCTAGTCAAATAATTCATTTCTTGGTGGCTGTAGAAAATGGATCAAGGAAAAGACCAAAGTTTTCAAATAATTTTTATTTTCCCAATTACTTTTAGTCTCATCTGAGACCATCTACATTCGGGTTAAAATATCTGTCGGACATCGGCATTGATATCTATATTGGTGGTTTGAAGATAGATGAAATGTATAAAATTTACAGATTAACACATGAAATAGAGGCGACAGATGAAATATTTATTTTATGCATCTTGTTTATAACAATAAACTCAATATCACATATTTTGAAACAAGGTGTAATAGATTATGTGAAGAGTGTTCGAAAATAATTGTTCAAAAACGGTTATTTGAGATTTATTTATTTGAATTGAACTTTTTTTTAATCAACATTAATCAACGGACAACTATACTAAGTGATAATTATTCGAATGCAATTCTTTTTATTGCAATAAAAATGCAATATTTTAACAGAGGAAATGCACAAATGATAATTATTCGAAATGGAAACATCGTTAATAAAAAGGTTTAGTAAGGAAAATTATCCACTACAAAAGAGTACTCGTTAAAGGATGCCACTAAATGTTTTAAGTTTTCCAATTGCATCGCGTAAATTCTAGGCGGTCTTGATATTTTGACAACTTGCTCTTACCTTTGCAATATGAATGTCTTGAAACTCCTGTTTT
>OZ010573.1:110702067-110704567 GCA_963932145.1 Acanthosepion lycidas
TAATTAATCCTTATAATCTTTGTCGTATGTGACACTTCAGTCCACCGGCATGAACTTCCAGATATTGGGCAAAAGCGATAATTTCGGAACATAGAAAATGGAATATTTGCTGACACTTTACGCCGTTGTCTTTCATCTCTTGGACAGTCAGCATGATTAATTCCAAATACATATGAACTCTGGCATAAATATCTCCAGTTATTGGCGTACATATATATATATATATATATATATATATATATATATATATATATATATATATATATATATATATATATATATATAACCACATCTATCTGCTATTTCAAAATAAAAAATAAGACCTAGTTGCAATTTAGTAGTACACTTACATTCATGGGGTCGGGGACCCATCAAGAAAACTGGTGAGAAGAATTGTCATACAAATATTTAGGGAAAAGGCAGAGACAAGACATGTCCAGTCAGTGGGAAAATAACTTATATCGACAGGCAAGATCGACAGTATTATTTTTATTGTAACCATAATTTTATTATATTTTGCCTCATTTCAAAGAAGATTTCGAAAAAAAAAACAACACTTTATTAAATATTTTAGATGCATTATAAATATTTCATATAATTTTCTTACAATTACTTTTTTCTTTTGGCGGAGATATTTAATACAGTTTTATTCGTTATATGATGATAATTCCGTATACTATATAATGTTTGATGGTGTTTAATAAAATTGTTAGTTGTATTGTTTGTGATAATATATACACAAAATACACTATCTTTCATAAAATTACAAATTAACCTACGAGAGACTGCGATGCTCGTGTGGGCAATTTAAGTATTGCTGAAAAGGTTAAGTGATATATACTGCAAATTATAGTATTTTATAATTCCTTCATCTTTTTAAGATTGGGGCGTGTTTATAGGTCAGCGGAATATTAAAGATTCAGGATACATTGATAGGCTATATGACTCAGAATCAAATAATATGAAAGATGTGATGGATGTTTCCACGACTGTCTTGAAGTAAGTGTCCATTTATATCTTCTACATTTTCTAGCGCTAAGCTACCGATTATCATTCATCAACTTGAAGCGACTTTCTCTCGGACAAGAAACTCCGTTGACATTCAAATAGCTGTGTTTAACCTTAAAGAAAACTTGCTTGAAATCTAATAATTTAAGAGATTTTGCTGTCAGATATACGGAACTTCCAGAACTTCTCAACTGTTGAATTTTACAATAGAAATGTATATATATAAATATAGAGAAAAGTATACATTCTCGTGTAATAATTACAATTAAAAAATGTTGAGAAACAGCAAAAATTTGCTAGATCGCTGTATGATATTTATCGTCTTATATGGCACTTACTGTTGAATAAGCACAGCACAGATGAGAAGAAAACTCGAGGGAACAGAAATGCGATTCTACAGAAGGATACTCAGAATTCCATGGGCGAAGCGAGTAACCAACGAGGTAGCTCTAAATAAAATGGCAACAAGAATACATATACACATAATCAACAAGAGGCAGCTGATGGAAGGATGACTTAGAAAATCAACTCTTCCATTATATTATCAGGAATAGAGAGACAGAGAAAGGCAGCGGGCCATCAACTGAAGAGCTTGTATGACTGGTGAAACGAGGTGGTGGACATTTCGTAAAGGGAAATAAATTCTAATGGCGACAGGAAATAGAAAGTTTTGGAGAAACGTTATAGAGCATGTCATGATAGGACGCAAGAGCTAAAGAAGGTGATAGGCAGGCTATTGTTAGAATGACTTTCAGCATTAGTTACACACGCATTTTCGTTGTCGACAATCAGAGCACCTGGTGCCAGGAAAGATTCTAATATCAAAATGCACATATCTCCATATTGCGTGGTGAACCCCAGTGAACTGCTAGATAATCCGTACTATTTACTATGTTCGATCCTCGTTGTGTGTCATTATCAATTGCTAATGTGAAATAAAATAATAAACAGACACCTTTTGGGTTGGTGCATAATTATCAGGCGTTTTTGGAGGCGAGATATTTGTTAAGAAAAATTGCTGTTTTATTTATTTTGTTTAAATAAAAAAATATTTAATTTTCAGGTTATAAAAATGCGTGATAATTATATGATCCGGAATAATCATTTAAAAATGTTGTCGTTGAATTGTATAAAAACGCCTGATAATTATGCATCGACACGATAGATAGCTAGCTAGCTAGCTAGATAGATAGATAGATAGATAGATAGATAGATAGATAGATAGATAGATAGATAGATTTATTTTTGCGGAGATATATAATACCCTATCTGTCAAGTCGAGTTACGTTTCATAAATGCATTATGATTGCTTTGTTCGTCGTGGGAGGAAATGTAGCTTTTATGATGAGAAATTGATTCACAAATAAATAGCAGAATTTCCTTCATTTTTAATGGAATTTTAATGTAGTCGACTTAACTGCACATACCAAATTAAATCTCTTTCAACGAAGATTGATCGTGTTCCAGTCACTAAGTGACTCTTTCTTTCGAC
>OZ010573.1:110709567-110777067 GCA_963932145.1 Acanthosepion lycidas
CTCGGGGAAAAAAAACCTACATACTTATATTGAGCAAAGGGCAGAGTCTCCCAAGGTCTAACTTTTCATTTATCCAAATTAGTTCAGCTTGAATACACATCAATGTACACATATAAACAAAATAATACTATTAACAGACATATTAGAAAAAAATTACAAAATATATATTACAGACATTGCAAGAAAACAAATCATAAACATCTAAGCTATTACTACATGAATATATATTTTTTCACTACCGGAAACGGCATTTTCAAGATTTTATAAAATTATCTAATTAGCCTGTAAAATAATTAAAATACTTATGACCTAAATCATTAATACATTACCAGTATTATCCAGTAATCTCAAAATCTGTGATATATATATATATATATATATATATATATATATATATATATATATATATATATATATATATATATATATATATATATATATATACAGACACACGTTATTATATATATATGTCTATATTACTGAGATTAGGCACAATTTACATTGTTCGGACTATGACCCTAATTTTTTGCCATATTTAACACAACGTTTCGGACGTTGTAAGTTGTACTAGAACAATTTACAACAGCCAAGATATAAAGGGTGCAGTTCGACATTCCAGCTACCTCGAACTAGAACAGTCTACCCCAGGGAACGAAATAAAGGGTTCCGTACGACATTCCCATCAACTGAAGATGGCCGGACTGTACAACGACCGAGACTTTGTGATACGTATGGCAACAAATATGTGAATGATATTCGAAATAATATAAATAGTATACACGTTATTATATCTATCTGTCTCTCTATCAATGTATGTATGTATGTATGTATATATATATATATATATATATATATATATATATATATATATATATATATATATATATATATATACATATATATATATATATATTTGTGTGTGTGCGTGCGTTTGTGTGTATGTGTGTTTGTGTTGAATTGTCATTCATATTTTAGTTTCTTATTTATAATTTTTATTTTAGATATGTACACTATTATATATTAATATAAATTATATATATAAATAAAAAAAATATGTCAGAAATTATTCGAAGAGCAATACCCTCAATAAATCTGTGTCTGTCAAAGCTGTTGCATATGAAGAATTTTCGGCTAAGTGGGCGGATAAAACCCCCTACAGATCAAACACCCATGAAACTTATATCATCATGTACCTTGGAATGCCTTAGGGCAATAACGTGACACTAGGAGTACTGGTTATCTGCTGCCACTTGAAAGTCTTCTGTTGATAACATTTCTCTTGTTACAGGATTAAAAACTCTACAGGAGTAGAGAACGACATGACACAAGAGCAAAGATTTTCCCAATACAGTTTGCACATGGCTGTTTTGTAAATTTCGGATCCACTAAAGAATTACAATACAAACTATCTTAAGAACACGAAAGAGGTCATATATATATATATATATACATATATATATACTAAGTGTTAGTGTAGGTGAGTATGTGTTAGAGAGACAAACAAACTCACGGACAGAGGGCGGGAGGAGGCCATCAAATTTTTGCGATGTCCACTCATATATAAAAGATATATTAATACAAGAGGTATTTTTTATATAACTATAGTAGTAGAACTGGAAAGACCTACAATTAATATTGGATTTTTTTAATTTAATTTCAATATTTAATGATGGTCTTTACTGTAATGTTCTTCAATATGATTACATTTTAGAAGGCTGATAAAATTTAATCTTTCCCTTCTCTCATATACATTCTAAATTATTTTTTAATGACATAACTTTTTCAGCACAGTGATATTTCCCTTGTACCGTCTAGATGAGGGATCTTTGTCTGCGTAATGATATGTGGAATTTATTCTGTGAAGAGTGCAAAGCCGGCAAATTAAAAACTGACGTTTTTCGAATAACAATTAAAATAATAATAATCGAACGAAATATATTATCAGACACACACATGGAAAACATCAAATGAAAATAAGTTTTTAATAATGTAAATCTTTCTTATAAGCCATCATTTCTATGATAGGGGTCAAATTGAATTATAAGAATGACAAGATTTTTTCTGGCAATATAGCAAATGTATACTGTGTACCGCTATGAAATTCACACATTATTCTAATTCAATGTAGCGATTGACAAAGAAAGTTAAAATTTCTATAAATATCAACAGATTGAAGGGCACTGTCCACTCATATATAAAAAATATATCAACACAAGAGGTTATTTTTTATATAACTATAGTAGCAGAACTTGAAAGACCTACAATTAATATTGGATTTTTAAAATTTAATTTCAATATTTAATAATGGTCTTTAGTGTAATGTTCTTCAAGTAGAAAATAGGACAAATCAACACGCAGTCAGTACCAAGTGATTTCCGGTTGCCCATCTTTTTTAAAAGATTGCAAGAAACAAATTTTGTTATCTGTATGTAAAAAGTGCATCGACTGAATTGTGCATTTATGATAAAATATTATTTTACACTGGCCCTCAAGAATTTGGAGTTGCAATACTTAAATCCCTGTATCTGGTAATAAGCAACGTCATACACAATTCAGAAAGAATGATGGCTGCTTATATTGTTGTTCATGGCTGTAAGACATGTATGGTATCAGTTTATGTTGTTTCACATAAAGTGAAGTTTTAGACAGTTTTAAGTATATATTGTATAAAGACCCCACACCGAAACTCTGAATTAATGAGTATTTTAATGTTAACCTAAATACCTAAATATTTTTTAATCCTACGGGTTCTTTGATAATATAAATACGACAACTGTTGAGACGAAATACTAAAACAGGAATGCATAATCTTTTTTTTTAAAATTATTCCATTCTAAACTTATGGTTATGTAATCCCATGAGATACCAAATCACATCGCATAGTTCAGATAAAGTAACAAAAAAGATTATTGATTTTGGCCTCTCACACGATTGGGTTAAGTGGTTTGTGGCAAATGATAGAATATACCACACCTCATTGGAATCAGATCACAGACGATATGCAACAAAACTGACGAAACTAGCCCACAATATAGCTCGCTTCCGCCCTAACAATCCACTAAAGCATCAAGCATATAAAAATAAAGCTTAAATTTAAAGCAATAAATTCAGTCTAAATTGATGTCAAGATAACAAACCAACATAGCGGAATCAACTAACATTATTTTCATTAGCCGATGCTCGTGAGACCATCCCAAGATGGCCTAGAAAGCAAAAGATACACGCAACTTGAATAAATATATCTCCAGAGATGAAAAAAATGATGCAAGAAATAAACAAACTGAAGAAAATATATGTAATGTAAAAGGCTAAACAATTAACAAAAAAGGCCAAAATACGTGTTAACATTTTGAGAAACAAATAAAATCAAACAATCAAAGACACAAGAGAAAAAAATATCCGAATCTCAGAAAAAAGTTTTTTTTTAAATATCACTTCAAACCTGATATCACTAAAGATGCCTCAAGAAATACAAAATACACCAATATACATTTAATCGTTATATAGTCCGTCTCCCAAATTATAAAATAATCAACCAACCGATGGGGTGGGTATTAAAAATTTTATTAAAGAACTAAAGATGTAAAAATGCCAAATGTTTCCTTTTAGGGAAAAGGCTAATATTAGCATCACTATTACCATTCATTGCACTTTACTTGATGTAGTGTGGAATGACAAAATGTCGATTATGACATTTATTTCTGTTCAGGTTACATATTCATTTCTGTTCATGTTACATGTGACAATCTTGGCTCAGGGAAATCATTTCAGTTATTGTCTTAGGTATAAACGTGAACAATTTAAATAATATTTAGGCAATAATTACATTCAATCGATATGTTTTTTATGTATGCCTTTTTTCAATATTGTTTGTACTTATTTTCCTATTTTTACATTATGTTTCGCAATGAAATAGATGTTAAAATTATGATAATGCTACGATAAAATGTAGGAGTATATTTAATGTTGGTGGCTGTTCTAGAATTTGACTGGGAAGTAGAAATATCTTTCATCAATAGTAGTATTAGTAAGAACTGCGGCAACTTCGTAATCTTCTCTGGGTTGATCTATTTGATTTTATCAGAATTTACATCTAGTTCTTTTATTTCTGGCTACTGTTTACCATCAGGAATTACTAGGGTTGTAAAACGGAAAATGGTTGTCCGCTGGGGAGACATGAAACTCGGGACAAATGGAATTGTCGGTGCCTGATAGGGATGCAATAAAAGACGAAACAACTGCAAAAAAGGGAAAAATATCCAGCGGGGTTTTAAATAAACTAATAAAGTCAAACTGATATCAAGTCACTTTCTCCTCATCTCGCCTTTTCTCTATAACTTTTTTGTAATTTTTTCTTTTTTTTTTTTTTTGCCCAGAGTTTTTTACGTTTTTTTTTTATATTATACTCGTGTTAAGATAAACTAAAAAAAAAGTATCAAACCCACCAAGTAAACATAATATAGAAAACTGGTAACATTGGTTCCCATTTGATCAAACTAAAAAAGTAATATAATAGGACCATTTTAGCACATTGCTGTCTTCTACGCACATCTTTCGTAAGGTATCACGAAACTTGGGTCAAATGAGAGGAAGACAAATAAATTCAACGCTAAACTTGTTAGAAGTCACTTTTAAAGTAATCTTCTACAGAGAATCCAACCTATAATAAAAAAAAATAAATAAATCTTTCTTGGCATTCTTTAGTTTCACAGGTTCAGAACCTTTCAAAGAGAACACTCAATACTAGCGTCATACAGTTGAATTACGCTTATTTTTTTCGAATTACAATGTTAAAATGTATGATTAATTGGGAGAGATTTGTTATTTATTTAAAAATTGCTCTGTAAAAAAAGGCTCCCGCTTGGCTGTTTCCCCCAACGCTACAATATTAAACTTAATTTTCAATTGTTATATATAATTCTTATCTTCATAATATCCATGTACTCTTTGAAGCAGATCAAATATCAATATCAAACAATAACCGTCTAACGTGTCTGTCCCTAGCGCCTTGGAATGGATGTAGTTTCGTTTATAAAAATGTAATCCTAAACAACTGGCGCCTGATATCATCGATAAGATTTAGGGTATCATTATTTAAATATTATAAAAGACTCAATCCTGATGTGATTCAATAAAAGTATTAAAATATAATGTGTCACAAGGGAAATCATTTCAATGATTATTACTTCTGTCAGTCAAATAAGAGCATAAATTTTCAAGCTTATAAAAAACAAACGAACAATCAACTAAATACAAAATTTGCTAAATAAATTTATCGAGGTATTATTGCAAGATAAATCTCTTTAGGCTGTATATATTCTTATTGAAAATACATTGGCTTTCATTTTCCCATATCTCCCATGTCTTTCAACGTCAGCCTTGAGTCATACGCGCTACGTACTTTAAGTAAAATAAAGCCTTATGTGTAAGCTAATTATCAACTCAAAGATGCTGACGTCATGAATAATATTGAAATAAAAGCTCTTTTTATCTTTTACCTGAAATTTCCCGATTTTCGATGTCACTTCCGAAACCAATTAAACTGTTTTTGAAACAATTATGTTTATGCCGCTTTATCGAAAGAATGTCCATATCGTTCACGATTGTCGCTTTTTTTTTATAGTGACACATTAATTTAGCGACAACGAGAGTTTTGAATAGGATGAGAAGTCATGTTCTGTTTTTTAGAAATAGAACGAATTATCAAACTAATAAACAATTAGCAATACTCTGTAATTAATCACACTCACACAGGTAAAATACTAAGTTCGTTTTTAATACGACTAATCCTGTGTCGCAAATGTCGGCTGTGTAACGGCAATACTCATGATGAACCGACTTCAAAATTCAGCACGCTCTGCTGCGTTAACATTAGCAGTAATTCCCTCAGCAAAGACATGAATATACCCCTTGTCTCTACATACTATACATTTAATAGAATGATAAACAGGATTCTCTAGCCTAGCTTAAAATCCAAACGACATTATTACGTCATTATTTTTGCATCAGCCTAGTAGCTTTATCAAGAATGAGGTACAATTCACAGATAACAAGGACACAATCTATTGACAGACTTGACCAGCTACGATCTTAACGTATATAAGATAACAGTAAAATTATGAACAAAAATATAGTGGAATTCTAGTATATATATATATATATATATATATATATATATATATATATATATATATATATATATATATATATATATATATGTATATATATATATATACAGGGTGTTTCAAAAAGAATACGCCAAATCATCACGTGGTGTCTCAATAACGAAAAAAAGAATTACAAATCTCTAGCATGAACACGTGTTGTATATACATTCAAGTTTCATTTCATGTTTTATAAGTGGCCACTACCGGCAGCGCAGACAACATCAAGCCGATATGAGAATTCCTCCCAAACACGCCTCGGCATGTCACGGTCCACCGTGTTGATTGCAGCTGTTATTTGATCTTTCAAGTCATCGATACTTGCTGGAAATGCTGGAACATAAACTTGGTCTTTAACATACCACCACAAGAAAAAGTCACACACAGTGAGGTCCGGGGATCTAGCAGGCCAAGTACAGAGAGCAAGGTATTTAGCAACTCTCCTCCCAATCCATCGCTGAGGCATGTTTTCATTCAGATAATAAATAAGATGCGGAAGGAAAATTGTAATTATCTTTCCAACGAATGTTTTTTTTTTATGTAATCGACCAGATTAAGCTCCTGAAAAACGATAAGATATAATGAATTATATCCTCATTTAATGATCAACTACATATAGGATATTCATTTCTTCTTAACCAATTCCGCTCAAGCAAGGCGATAATGTCATAAGTAACAAAATATCGTAAAATAGAATGAAAAAAACATTAGAAAGTACCGGAAACCCAATCATCAACAGGAATCAAACATAATCCTCTAATCTTATCCAAAATATCGGGGTGGTGCATGATCTTTTTTGAAAAAAATAATTATCTGAGGTGTGGTTACAGAAGTGGAAATTTTGCGTTTATTTTTCAATCGTGCTAACATTTGATGTGCAAGTCAATGATAATTTTGATATCATAATTCCCATCGCCCTATACCTTCACACAGTGGTTTTGCTATTGGACTTTTGACATTCTTGGAACAATTCCTATGTGGTATATACAGTATCTAGTCCTAAAATAGACAGTCTCAGGATTTCAGAATTGAGCGAACATTTTACTAAATGTAATCCTCAGGTTTTGATCATTTGAAATTAATCAAAATTTGTACGTTTAATGACAATTTAGATGATCAGTTCATCTTCTGTCTCTTTTACTTAGGAAAGTCATTGGAATTTTTTTTTTAAATGAATGTAATTAACAGACATTTTTTCAATTTCAAATGAAGATATTTTTGCAATATTGTATCTACTGATTTTGTCTTTGCGATAAAATGACATTTGTAAAAGGTAAGATACTTTTATCAGGAAGAGATTTAAAATGTATCATTTTTCCGCTAACTTAAATTGGTAAATATCCGTTTTGTCCTATGCCAAACACCAGATATCCATCTTTAACATAAGTTATAGGGAATCATGAATAATCATCAAAACAACTATTTTTATGTTTTTGGAAAGTTGGAAATTTTAGAAAAGTAATCCAAATGACATAGAAGCAACATTGGAAGACATTTCTGATATTTCAGCTCTTCGCTGCAGATCAGAATTCCTAGAGAAAACATCTATATCTTATTTACTTGATTATTTATAACACCTTGTCAACCCTTTGTAGTTTAGTGAAATCCCAAAACTGTATAGTACGAAATTTTTTTTTCAAGTGAAAATTGCGTTATTATTTTTTCTGAGAATAAGTATTTTTTTTTATTACAAATCGTGCTATTCACCTCATATCTCAGTGGAGTGGATATATACGTACCTTTCCTATGTTTATCTGTGCGTAAGTTATATAATGAACCTATCTGGAATTCCAAATTAGGTTTCTCACTTCTCACATCCTATTTTAATTAGAAATGATGAAAGTTTCGTTTTAATTTTCAAGTATGAATTACATTTATGAAGTCAAATAATTCAACAGAAAATTATTCTGGATCCACAAAAATCGCTATTATCCGTTTGTCGATTGTGCGAATTAACTGAGCTTTATTTGTCTATATATATATATATATATATATATATATATGTGTGTGTGTGTGTGTGTGCGTGTGTGTGTGTGCGTGCGTGTGTGTACACGATTGAACTCCATTTATTAAAGGGTCTAACGAAAATTAGAGATTTTATGCGAAAATATATATTTTTCTTAAACTTGATGATCATGAAATGTAAAATCCATGACACTTGATATGAGCCAAGTTATGTAAAAGAAATACTTCAATTATATCTTATTACACATGATCTTTGAGAGTCAATTATTCGAAAAAAAGCTGCATATACCTGATATGAGAAAGCCTGATATAAATTGTTAGAATTCTTCGATTAGGACGTTTAAAAAGGAAAAAAAATATTAAAGATTTTAAATAGTGGAGTATTGACATCAAAAGCATCGAAGCGAAGATTATCAAGTAAACACTTTGGACGAAATCTCACACTTCAGAGGATACAGTCAGCCACTCCCAAACCAAGAACGAAAAACTGAATCAAGGGGAAATAATTTGGGCCGGACGGAGACGATAGTTTAGGAATCAGTCAGTGACATAAAACCAATAATTTCGAATCGCAATTAAATATACTTCTATGATCATCTCAATATTTCAGAGTTGAAGAGTCACAGTACTTGATTCTGATACACACACATAAAAAAAGTACTCTCTCTTTCCTAATAGAGTTTCACTGACCGTCAGGGAAAACTGAATTAGTCTGTCTAAAAATCGAAATAAATCGATCCACTCTTTCATCTTCAATTACAAAATCACCTCGCTTGGGAAGATTTAGGTGAAAGCAACCGAGCCGAACGTTAATGTTTACGGTTTAAATCCATCTGTAAGGATCTGCGTTATTTGTATTGAATTAAATAAATAGAAAATTGTTTTATAATTACTTTCTCGGAGAGGCTTTATCTGGCAGACGGCCACTAAGACTGTGCTAGAGTGAAGATCAAATTAACTGCATTAGCCGATAGTGTCTTGATACTTTGTTAAATATTGCGTTAGAGTATTTCGAGGTTAATTTGCTATGGACTTAGTTGAAAATCATGGGCGAATCAACTTAGAATCACACTAGTCATGCATGACCTATGAAATGATCTCGATATCACTTTCTCTAAAGTAAGATTATTTGATATATATATATATATATATATATATATATATATATATATATATATATATATATATATATATATATATATATATATATGACAGCAAATACGTATACGGTTTCGATTCTCAATTGCCAGAGCCTGTCGATGACAAGCGTGTATAAATGTGTTTTTTTTATATGGCATCTGAAGAAAAACAAGAGAGAATTACACACACAGACACACACACACATATATATATATGGGCAGTGAGAGAGAAAACAAACAAGGAATAAAGAGAAAGTAAATAAATATATAATAACATTTTTGTCCCATTGAATACTCTAGTGTTATTTCTCATGCGAAGAGAAGCTTGCACGGATCCAATACATATTGCCTCTAGTATATATATATATATATATATATATATATATATATATATATATATATATATATTGTCATCAGCAGAGAGACTGTTTCGCTGTATCACAGCTCATCAGTGTGACCTGAAGTCCGGTTGCCTCGAGCTCAATTGTATCACTCCATGAAATCGAAAATGCTAGTAGTACGCAGGAGGTTACATGTAGTGAAAGTGAGAGAAAAAGACTGAATATAAGGATGATTGAGGAAAGGACAGAAGATGAAGAGGATTAAAGAAGATATACCTGGCCAATCTCTGTGCATTTAATTTTTTGAAAATTTTAGTTGTCGGAAGCAAGTAAACGAAAGAATATTCCACAGGCGGGAAGTGGGAGAAAGGAATCTGTTAGAGCAGAATTGGTCGTTGCATTTAGCTATTTAAACCGTAAAAGTGTGGAAACTTGACACCAATCTAGGAGCACGCTTAAATCATTGTAGTCGAGGCACCTGGTAAAAAAAGTTCGTCAATGAAGTTTACCATGAAAATAATTTTAGAAAAGACAGTGTGAATCCACGCGAGGAGTGTGAGAAAGTAACTAAAGTCGAGATGCCAAGTCAGGGTCGATTACATTACATATTATTCGTTGCATTTTGTTAAGAACTTCGACATAAATAACAGAAAATACAGGCCAATTTGGCCTCAGTACTCATTTGACGGAGGAATGCTTGATTTGCTTGTATGCAAAATGAACTCGAACGAGAAAAATTTTCGAGCACGACACAATGACACATCTTTCTTTGCAGTCGATGCAGCTATTAAATCAATGTAGTCAAGACACTTAAGTCAGTTGAAAATGTGTGGCCAAGAAGGCACAGTGTATTGATATCCAGGCGTCTAGCGTCAGCTATGCTGATGGCAGACAGAACAATTTACTATGGTGGTTAATATGAGCAATTTGTTTGTATTTTCAGCCCAAGATATTTTCGGCATCAGTCAATAGAAATATGTGTTTCTCCATCTTTCATTTTCATCTCTGTACAGAATGTCCACCATTACATATCATTTCAACACTATTTTCTTTTTTTATCATATTTCCTTTGCCTTAATTCGTTGCTTATTTTCTGAGAAGCATCATTGCTTATCCATTTGTATCTTTGCACTTTGATGACACATTTCCGCTCGTGTCTTACTACTATACACAGTGAACTTTCAGTAATTGATGGATTCTAACGTCTGCAAATTGTACCTCACAACTTTCATCTAGTAAAAATAAAATTATCTTAAAATTTTAATATATTTTCTTTTATTTATACAGTGCAACCTCGGTACACGAATTTCTCACGTATCGAACAAATTAGTTTTCGAAGAGAAAATTCGAGATCAAAAAGCCTCGGTTATCGAACAAAATTGCGGAACCAAGTTAACCCGAACAGAATATTTTCTGAGTCGACCACCGTGCTGTATATATTCGTGTGTGGTGGCGTGCTTTTCTTTGCCAATTTTATTGTACTGTGTCTTTCTTCTCTACATTGATTTCTCTTAGAAAATCTTTTTCGGTTTACGAATATTTCATGTTACGAACGGCCTTCCGAAACGAATTAAATTCGTGAACCGCGGTTTCACTGTATTTCACAATTAAAGTACCTCTAGTACTTATAAATTTAAATGAAGCTTAGTTTACTGCTACATACATAATTTTACATATTCATTTTAAGAGTATTGAATAAGCACATATTGTAATATACAGTTACTCGGAACGATAAATCGCGGAGTGAAGTTTGAATTGGTGTCGAGATTCATACAAATATTTTTAAAGAAATGACGTAGTGAATGCTATAAACACAGCTCATCAACTGTTGGTTAAAATTGAGGGCAGATGTCTGGCAGTAGTTATCAATCAATTTAGAAGGAAAACAGTTCGTATTAAAAAAATCTGTTCTGGGAAAAGACCAATTACAATATTTTCACACTTTCCAAAAAAAAAAAAAACAACAAACAAAACAAAAAATATGTCAATTGGAAAGGTGATGGCATCCAAACATTCTAGTAACCATTTCCTGTTGATTATTTGACCCTGGCGTTTTTACAAAACATCCTCATATCAAAAGTGAGTGTAATGCAATGGATAGTGTCTCAGAAAGTAGAAACCGGCGGTTTGATTTCAAGTTCTAACTGACACGCTTCAATTCAAATTGAGAAGTCTTAAATTACTCTTCCTCCAGCAAGTCGCCATCAGTTCTTCATCTTGATAATAGAATTCAGATAGAGTTTGACCCAGAACTGACTACGTAAGCTCCTCTTGCTTAATATGCACATAGGGCTAAGATATCTGCAATAAGTTTTGTGCTAACGCAACTCATGTTCGTGAATTTTTTAAAATATAGCTTAGTAAGGTTTAAGATGTTTGATTAAACACCGTAATCTTAAAATGTACGGGATCATTAATAAGATAACACTGATACCTTAAACTCAATATATTGGGTTCGTTGCCTTCACATGTACACAACCATTCGCTAAATATATATATATATATATATATATATATATATATATATATATATATATATATATATATATATATATATATGCTAAAATCTACCTTCCTCTCTGCCAGGTACCAATAGCTTAGGGGTAGAATCTCCGACTGATGCCAAGTTTCGCTCCCAGCTTGAAGTAATCGAATGTCTAGCTCAAATGATGGGCTGTGATACAGTGAAACAGTCTGTCTGTCAATGGCAATATACATTCCCTAAATGTTGGTTTCAACACTTTGGAGAGAAAGCGTAAATTTGAAAAGAGTAACTACTACTGCTGATAATACATGATTGTTCTAACAAATTGAGCCCTCTCTGTCACTGGTGGGTTTGAAAAAAAATATGACGAAATTCCCCTTACTCTCTGCCGGGCCGCAATATCTTAGGGGTAGATGTTGCAGTTTTTTGCGTATATGTACATATAACTAGTGAGTCAGTCAAAATGACTTAACTCTCTTTATAGTCCAGTAATAGAAGGTTAACCAATCAGAAGACATAGAACATTCAATTAGTCGTGTGTAAAGGAGGCCATTTATGTTATTTATGTTCACTGTACCCGAAAGTCCTGTCCAGCTTGTCAGGCGAAGAGAACCAAAAGGACAAACTAAGCTCTGCTAGTTTTATCGGAATATCCACTGCTAACCGCAACAACGCTTTCCTACTGTCTTCGAAATATTCCCTGCTAACCTCTGGATTCTATACTCGAAGACGACCGTCATGATGAACAACAGTAGAATCTCCAACTGAGACCAAATAAGCAAGGTTTTGAGCCCTGGTTGAAGCCACACTGATCAATTGTGATACAGCGAAACAGTTTTTTTTTTGTCGGTGACTATATATATATATATATATATATATATATATATATATGTGTGTGTGTGTGTGTGTGTGTGTGTGTATGTGTGTGTGTGTGTGCGCGCGTGTGTGCGCGCGTTTGTGTGTGTGTGTGTGAGTGATGAATAAAATATATATCATTGCATTCCATAGATTTATCTTAATCTGACGAGTGCCAGTGTTAACACGAACCCAAGGTTTTGAAGATAAATTATCTGGACTTTTAGGTATCAACATGTATGTCTGTACATATATATATATATATATATATATATATATATATATATATATATATATATATATTATATATACGCGTGAATATATCTATTTATATGCATTTTATATACAAAATTTATTTATCTCTTCTATACATGACATGTATTAACATACTTTTACACCCCACAAAACCCACCATATATATATATATATATATATATATATATATATATATATATATATAGATATAGATATAGTATAATGAAGTCAACAGCCACCGGCAACTGTCTGGTTCCTGCGGAAATGCAATCTTCAGGCAATCTGCGTTTATCCATGAAACACACTGTCGCTGCTGAGTGGTGAATTCAATGTCTATTTTATATTTACATAACACTTTGTCCCATAAATATAGCATACCTTGAAATTATATGTTATCATATATATATATATATATATATATATATATATATAGATATATGGGAATGGGAATACCTTCAAATTAAGTTAACATATATATATATATATATATATATATATATATATATATATATATATATATATATATATATGGGAATGGAAATAAGATATTGATATGAATATTGAGAGATAGAAACAGGCCGATGATAATAGAATTAAGGAACAACAGAGATATATAGATAGCTTGAAACACATTGATTGGGTTACGATCCTGAATGAGAGAGAAACACGGCTAATTAGATTAATTTGGTTGAATCTAAAAAAAAACGGACGCACATAGCAACAAAGAACATCTGTTTCAAATTTGATTACATTTTTTGCATTTTCTCTTTTATTCATTTGTGAATATTGAAAGGAAGCCCTGACATTTAATAATGATAACCTCCACTGAAATCAAGCAACTTTATTCTTATTCTGTATAAAATACAATTTTTTTTCACTATATACATAGATATGCTTACTAGTGAAGTGGTATATGTGGTAGGAGCTGGAATAAAGACGAGACCAGCGTTCTCAATCAGTTTCCTCCAGTACTTGCCCAAACAATAAATATACATAAAGAACACTTTTCAAAAACCCTACAGTATATTTATTATTCCATCCACAATGTTAAGAGAAAGGCATAAAGTCTATAGTAGTGTAAAAATCAGGATAAGAAAATAATTAAGAACAATATACTAGATAAAAATAGTTACATAATACTACTTACTAACATAATAACATCTACTGTCTAAATAACATGAAAATAATTACAACTACAAAAATATTATTCTATGAGCAGAACCATGACTTGTTATACGCTACGGCCTTCTTCGGGTGATTGGAATGCCGAACTGTACCCTTTCTTTCGCTCACTGGGGTAGAGTGTTCTAGTTTCATGTGCCATTTTTAATGGATGCCAGTTAACAGTTACCTCCTGTTAATTTCCCTCTGAAAGTTCTCCACTGCCCTAACAAGCTATTGGACTCACACTTTTTGAGTCCTGTCACTGGACGTACGCCTTTATACACTGTGCCATTTGTCCTTGAGGGCACATAGCACAGTGGAAGTAGAACAGTCTGCACCAGTAAGCAAAATAAAGTGTTCAGTTCGACATTCCAACCACCTGAGGAAGGCCGGAGCGTACAACGACCGAAACATTGTATGAAATATGGCGAGATAGATGAGGACAATAACGCGAATAATGTAAATAATGTACATAATACCTCATCTCAGAAATATATACAGATATCAAAATATTTCTTAAAGAGAAAAAAAAAACTCATATTCATTAGTTATGCATAGAAATAACTACACTTATGAAAAGAGAATGTAACTTAGAAGGAATCTTCTAAGAAGTATCGCTAGCGACATACCAAAACATAATTCTGCGCCTTAAATTTCTTTCAATATTTCCATTCCTGAAAGAGTAAGTGAATACTTGCTTGTTTGACGATTCAGTTAACCCGATGACGTTTTATGAGCGTTACTAAACTCAATTCATTTGTAAAAATAATAACATTTTGGTCCTTTAATACAAATATTTTTTACAAAATACAGATCCTTGCATTTGCCTTGATAAATCACACTTTTTCAATTAAACGTGTATAACTCTCCAAACAAGTAATTCTGAAATTTTGCAATTAAAGATTTCATTATTATGATTGTTTTAGGATTCCATTGATAAAAACAATTAAAGTGACACACTAATCTAACTTTCAATAACTCATGTTCAAATAAAAAAAAAGTAATCGGAAATTTCATTTTTCAAATTAAGATTGCGCGTTTTCAACTTTTCCCCTAGAGGCAGTAGTATAACATCTCACACTGTTTGAAATGAGGCCGTCTCCGTTAGCAAATTTAAAAAATTCCTGGTCGGATCCGAACTCGCAGCCCTGAAGTTTGGGATTTCCAACTTTTCATTACTGCTATTGTTTTCGGCAATTATTTTACGTGATCATTTGCGACATATTCTTTTGTAAGATAAAAAAAATTATAACTTGAAAATAAAGTTGAGAATAATCGAAATTAATTGCAAAATCAAACGAAAGTTACCCATGAAATAAAAAAAATAAATAAATACGGAAAGTAAGCACCTACGTACATCAATTTTTTTAAATTGAGTGGTGGCAAAAAATTACGGTTGGAGTTTAAAATGTAAGCTTAAATATTAATGCAATACTTAATTCAGCGATTAATTATTGCCTATCGCATTTACTTCTCGCTACCTATTGTGATGAAGGCCCAATAAATAACCCACCATAGAGAATAGCTTAAATGCCACCCGATAGCGCGTCTTTTAAAATGGTACATATATATATATATATATATATATATATATATATATATATATATATATATATATATATATGTGTGTGTGTGTGTATATATATATATATGTGTATGTGTGTGTGTCTGTGTCTCTCTCTGTCTCTGTCTGTCTGTGTGTTGTGTGTTTGTGTGTGTGTATCAGTGTTGTCACTATGTCAAGAATGTTTTTCGGGTTCATTACAATATTTAACAAAATATACTACTGGTAGAACTTAGATGCTAAAATGATACCCTTACTCTTAGTTAAATATATATCTTACAATATCTTTGCATGAAACTGGAAAAAGCACATTTTCTTATCTCGGGATAGGGTTATGGAATGCACTAGTCAGATATTTTTTGTTTTTTATTAAAATAACGTGTGCATATATATTGAATTTGTGTTTGCATATATGTTTATGCCTGAGTATATTTATATATCGCCTGTGAATTTTTGTTAAATTTTTGTACGTTAGTTATAGTTCTCCTGACTGATATCATATTTCCTCAACACTGTCACAGTATCACTCCCTATTCCTAATCTCCAGTCGATGACTTAAGGCTGTCACTTTCTTTGATTTTCGTTGACTTTATGTCGGGCTAAATATAATTCGCCCTTTTTCAATTGATATATTCAGCTACAATACCTTATACTGTGCAGTATATATATATATATATATATATATATATATATATATATGGTGTCAGAGAAATCACCATGGGATTTAAAAATGTAGTAATTTCAACATTCTGCATTATTCAAAATAGTTTTTTAGGGAATGACATTTCAGACATTGGGAGTATAATTTCATTGTTTCTGAACAAATATTTAACTTAAATATACTCTATGTTTGACTTCATACAGACGCAATGTTTTAAATGATCCATAACTCTGATTAATACTTCTGGCTGCAGCCCTGAAATTTATATATGTATATCGTTTTTGTGTTCTTAAATTGTCTGCATTCTTCACACTCGCTACTCAAAATAATCAGGAGAAAGCGTCAACACAGATTTTCAGTATGGTTTTTTGATAATTTCAAGTTAGCAAGCATTGGCAATGTGAGGCAAGAATAAAACCATCAACTTTTCATCCTGCACAACGCAACCAATGATGTGTTTTGGGCTTTTCACCCGGGAAAAGTATTAATCATGAGGAATTTTATCAAACATCCTTTCAGCATGTGGTCCACTGCATTAGATTTTCCCTTTTTTAGGTTCTTTGTCGCTGCATTATGTAGATCATGACATACTCACTCTTCTTCATCTAACTGATATTATCTTTTGAATTTGTTGTCTTCCTTTATTACGGAATAATTTTTTTTTAAGTTCCTTTGTATTCTTTGACACAGACAATCATCTCTTGTGTAGTTTCTAAGTAACTTTGATGTAAAAAATTGCCATTTTCTAAGACAGTGCAAGATGAAGTGATCCTCTTCGTCCTTCATGTTCTGGAATCATACAGATGAAAAAGATCGACATTTTGATGTTGCCCGCAGTGGCAAGTGAGGACTTTTTTTCTCATTTTGATATCCATTTACTTAATCTCAGTTTATGGCCGCGTTAAGTATATCGAAACGTTATTGCAACACATGGAGAGTGAAAGTGTTTAAGGCAGTCTGTTTTATGTATTCAACTTGTTATTCAACACGAAAAACTAATGCCTATCATTCTTATATCATTTTCTATTTCATCAGAATAAACTGCATTCCATTAGATCCGATGTCACCATGTTATTTCTATGCTACTTCTGGTCCCTAATCTATTTGACAATATCGAGATATACTGTGTGTTTCGGTAATTCTATCCTTGAGTTTAAAGACATCTACCTGAAATCAATGATAAATTCTAATATGTCACCTATTAATTATTATTATTACAAAGTATGAAAATCTTAAAAACAACAAAAACGAAAAAACTAATATCACCTACACATATCACATTTCTGTGTGAAGAATAACTCAGATGCACAATATTATTGCTAGAAAAAACATTGCAAGATAAGCGTATTACGACAAATTACAATGATAAAAGATAGACTCAAAATCAATTCTGAGTAAGTATATATATATATATATATATATATATATATATGGAGAGAGAGAAAGAAAGGCGGAGAAGAAAAACTGGAATAGAAGCATTATTGGCAAATGCAATCATCTGATTCGAATAGGAATCAAAATGTGAGTGGGCTAGAGGTTGACAACAAAGAATAATTTTAGAGGAATAAGCTAATTTACGAAATGAAAATGGCATCTCTTTAACCAGATGTGCAAAATTACAACTTGTCGCATACCACAAGTAGATTAAAATTATCAAAAACTACATAACACCAACAGAGATTGTGTGGGAATGAAAAAGATTTTAAAGAAATATATCGGTAAATTGCTGTAGATATCCGAATTCTTCTGATATGAGGACGACAATAATGTCAGAAACATATTTCTGCCTCATATTTAATGGTTGCTTTTGATGTTTGTAGAAGGACAGGTCAAAACTTTGTGGTGTTAACTACTATTCACTTATCATATATCGTTTAACAAAATAGCTGACACTTTGAACATCCTATAACTGTTATAGGTTCACTTCGGATGGAACAAGTTTCTACAAAAATTCATATTCTTTAAACATGGGAAAATTATTATTCGAGGAAAACTGCATTTGACGATAACGGAGAACTTGCGATATTATTATGCAGATTTTAACACTACACATCAAACAACAACCTAACATTATGTCAAACATTCCTCATCCAACAATTTGAACAACACTGCTCCCTCAAATTTACTCATGCTGATGTGGTTAAAGAGCTAAATATCACGTGGTTTCTGTCCTTATTCTAATGTGTTTTACTATTAATAAAAAGGAATACGGAATTGTTTACGATTAGCTACAGATATCAGAGATATTTAATACATTTTTTTATATTTAATTGATTTCTGCTATTAAAACTGTTGGGATTATAAATTGAAAGTATTTAGTTTTAACTCATCAATATAATATGTTTATATTTAAACATATATATAGATGTGCATATATAAATATATATATATATATATATATATATATATATATATATATATATATATATATATATATATATATGAAAAAAATTAAATTAAATTAACAGTGTCATTTTATATATTTTTGAAACCTGTTATACATTCTTCTCAAATAGATTTATAGAATTTATTTCATACTCTGTAACTTCAGGCAGCTTAGGTACTTTATCGTTCTGCTTTATGTTAAACGATAATATGTATATATATATATATATATATATATATATACATATATATATATATATATATATATATATATATATATATATATATATATATATATATATATGTGTGTGTGTGTGTGTAAATAAATATATTTTAAAATGTGCTATATTTATGGAATAAAGGATAGGGTTAGGTTTTCTATGAATATAATGTTGAATATTCTATTAAACACTCAGAATCGTCAGACTGCTTCATGCTAGAAGCAATCAACTAGTGTAACAATCAACTAGTGTAACAAGAAACAGTCTGTCGCCTCTGAGTGTTGGCTTCAGTGTTCACTATATATATATATATATATATATATATATATATATATATATATATATATATATATATATATATATATATGTATATATATATATATATACGTAGCATATTTCCATTTAAGAATGTCCGTGAAATAATTTAGACGTATGATGCCTATTTATTTTAGTTTTAAACCAGTAACGTCCACGAATTATTTTCTTGATTGGTCAAGATAAATAACAATATTTACTTTCAAATATATTTTTTTTATTTTCGCAAGTACTTTCAATCATATCTGAGAGTGTCATCAGGGGGTTCAAATATATGTGTATGTGTATACAGTAGCTCCGTAAAATAATTTTCACGGTTTGTTTACAGTGTTTCAAATCCTAAATATTTTTAGTGGTACAAGAGAGGTAACTTTTGTAATTCTAAAATGAAAAAAAAAGATTTTTTTATTTATAATATTTTAATTTAGTATTTTCATCTAAAAATTTGCTCATGTTTTTACGAACTTTGTCGTTGTACTCATAGTTGGCGTTAATTTATTTGGGGCCGCAATAAGTTTTTCATATTGTTATGAAATGCTAATATATTTTCGATTAATATTTTTCTCGTCGGTAATTCTTTAACCAAACCCGCTTATATATATATATATATATATATATATATATATATATATATATATATATATATATATATATATATATATATATATATATATATATATATATATATATACTTACGTTCTATGTGCATCATAATGTTTCGTTTTTCGACTAAATTATCAGACAGGAATTATTAATTTTGACCCCAAAAATGCTTGGTCTCATGGGAGGAACGCCTAAGTAAACGCATATGCAATGCTCAAATTTAATATAAACTTAATATAATATTGTGTTGAAAATACAGAATGTAGAATATATGTATAGAGCTATTGTAAAAATAAGCAAAGACGAAAGGCAAGCTTGACGTTTATAAGAGGCATGCCAATTTACTCGTTAAATAATAATAAACGTTAAAATGTTTACAGGCCGGTTAATCAATATATGCAACCTAAAATATGGAAAGGGCATCTGATATTTAGATTCATTCAGATGTAACGTAGTTTAAGAGAGATTTATTTCTGTAATTACAACCTGACATAAGTTCGTTTAGTTTACTAACTTGGCTTCCGTCATTAATATTTTTAGGTATGAATCTCTTTTCGAACGTAGGTATATGTATATTTATCACTATATACATCTTTGTTCTGTCTAAGCACAAAGACAAAAAATGAACTCTTCCTTGACACTGGCCAAAATATAGCCAAAATCACTCGGAATTACAGAACATTCGGACGGACTGTTACAACACACACTGTCTAGAAAAGAAACACTTGTTTGAAAACAAGTAAAATTAAATATAAATCTTAATTTCAGGACCTTGTCTGGCATCTTTAATGAAATATCTATAAATGAAGGGTTACTGCCTAAATACACAATATATATATATATATATATATATATATATATATATATGTGTGTGTGTGTGTGTGTGTGTGTGTGTGCGTGTTTGCGTGTGCGCGTGTGTGTGTTTGTATGTACGTGCACATGAGAATGTGTGGGGAGTTGGATGATTTTTTTATTGCCATTCATAATGAAACTTGACTATGCGAAACTATGCATGTTTTTTTTTTTTACCGTGATATTAATCTACACAAAGTGAAATGAGTTTTTATTTCAAAACTATCACTAGAAACCCAGTCATATCGACTTGCTACATACCTGCGTACCCTCAAACCTGACATTTGCAGCTTTGTTTCCACATACCACGTACACAAGGATGAATCATTCTCAGGCCCTTCGCATGAAAAAAAGACGTTCCAACTATTTTAATTCTGCCCAATTACTGATTTTTGTGAAACAAAATTTCGCGAGGTTATTTTACCGATCGCTACAATCTTGACCGTTAAATAAATGACCATATTCCTCTTACGTAACCTCCACCACTTACATTCACTTACTTACTTACATACAACACATTACACTGACTCTCTATAGTGAGTGGCTCTTGTGCCTTGTACTCGGTTATCATTAGAGCAAAAAAGAAACCAAAAAATATAGGTTACACCGTGTGCTTATTCAGCTACATTGATTATTTATTAAAAAGAGAAAGATAAGAAAAAGTGATATGTTCTTGAAATTTTACGCTATTTTCAATATATCTCTTGAAATTCCTTTGATAAACAACTTTAAAATATTATAAACCACGAAAAAGAAAACAAAATATCGTAATTAGTTCTCTTAAACTACGATACGTCTTACACATAGTTTCATCCTCATTGCAATCGATTGCCTCTATTTTCTTGACATGTATATTTTCGAATCAAATGAATGGGTAATATACATCTTAGTTTAAAATAGAATTATCAAAGGCGCAAATCTTGGCTTGCCTGTACATTAATTTTTACTTATACCTAAAATCGAAAACTTTCTGGAAATTTAATGCCCGAATTGAAATCCAATGTAAATTGTACGCCGTCATGTTCAGTCGTAAATTAGAGTGGACCTATCTAATTTCACGAATATGAAAACTTTCTGTTTCAAGCACTCCATATCAAACGACAGCAGTATATAAGAAGTCTACATCGTATAACAGCGTTTTACTGCAGGCAGTTAACAAGGAGACCTAAGTTTGGCGTAAGATTAAGCAAGAGAAATGAAAGGACAGAGCATAGTAAGTGATGGACAAGAGTGGAATCCCCTAGAGACAAATCTATTGCTAAGTCTTTGAAATGGGTAAAATCTCAATGGGCTTGGCTAGTTAACAGAAACGTTCACGACTGGAATTGGGCAATATTTCTGTTATGTCCAAAAGCAATTCGAACATGATAATTCAATGTGCATCTAATCTTACAAATATTGAAAGATGTGATTACTGAAATAGATCAACTGACTTTCAAATATATCTAAGATATCTAGAATTATAAACTTTTTCCAAAAATCGGATATGTCCCTTGTCTCAAGGAAAACAGTGGTAAAATTGTTCTTTTTAGGAAGTTTTATACTGTCCGCCATTTTTTTCCATTTAATCCTAAATATTGTTTTTCTTTCAGTCCACTTTATTTTTTTCACAGAGTTTATCCTTTGGTCATCATCGTTTTATCTATTTTTATAGAGAATCGCGATAGGTTTTTAGTAAATACACATAACTTATAAAGGTCTTTGACATATCGTTGTTTTCTGCTGACTCATTGTGTTACTGATATTTTTAGACAGATTTAAGTATAAGACACAATGAATGGTATTTTTAAGACACGACACTAGGCAGGGGCATAGATTTTTTTTTATTATCACGAATTCATGTAAAAAATTTATTAACAAAGGAAATTTCAAAATAAATTGTAATTGAATTCATTTATTCATTGATGTAGTCATTTGCAAGGATAAACGGATATTCAGCGATAAAAAGAGACATAAATATATGCAAAAATAATGAGAAAAGTGGAGAAGCTATAAACGACGCGTTTCGCAGAGAATAGCTGATCCTTCTGGCGTCTTCAGTTTAGAATGAAAAAAAGATCTGCATGTAAGGAAATGCGTTGATCTCTGACGATAGCGGGATAATAAATCAAATTACCTTATCACATCATAGGACCTGTCCTCAGAGAGTGTCTTTCTGCCTGTATATATATATATATATATATATATATATATATATATATATATATATAAATTTTTATTTAGTTTTTTGAGTCGCCTTCCGTTTTTCAGGTAAAAAAAATCTCGAAAAAATAAATAAACTATTAATTAAATCTTCCTTACCATAGTGAACAAAATATTTTAAAAGTTAAGTTTGCTATACAAATATATATATATATATATATATATATATATATATATATATATATATATATATATATATATATACACACACACGTTTAGTGTTGGCTAAATGTTAAAATGTGAAATCATTACTAGATATATTTTTTATCTAACGTATGCACCTATACTGACACACCCTGTTATATGCATACATGGGCCTTTTCATCTATACTTGCATGCACCTGTACATACATATTTTCCCACTCATATATAATTTTGCATTTCTATACATACACATCGACATATATACATATTTTAGTATCATTTTCATGCATACCTGGATACATTTATACACACATACATATATCTCTGATGTTCACACAATCCCGCCCACACACACATATATATATATATATATATATATGTGTGTGTGTGTGTGTGTGTTTGTGTGTGTGAAGAATATATAGAAAATAGGAAAGAACTCGTTACGTAAATAATCCAAAGTTCTTTAGTATTTTTGTTATTATTTTTAAAAAATAGTGCACGATATAAAAGTAGAGCATAAATATAATTATTTATTTAAATATAATTACTTATTTAAATTTATTGGAATCATATTTTTAAATAAATAATTATATATATATATATATATATATATATATATATATATATATATATATATATATATATACATGTATATGTACCTCCCACGCATACACCTGTTTACACACACTATCGTACGCACACAAGCATACATATACATGCAATATATATGAGCCATTTTTGGTTTTGTAGGATGCGCTGGTTTCCTTGATATTATGGTAATATGACCGCATTGTGATGCCTGTTTTTTTGCCACATTGTGTTATTATTGCCTTTGCGATATTCGATGATATAAAGTATGGTCTTCATCGTTGAAAACTGTGGGATTAGCGCGCGCTCGATGCATTTCCTTCTAAGTAAATCCAGTTTTTCTGATTAGACTCAGATTTTTCAACCGAGAAAATTGGGCAGATGTATTACAGTGAAACATTCGTGCGCCCAGATTGTTGCTATGCCAAATATCTCTTCGCTGTTCATTTAAGCTATTTTTTAATCTTTTGGATTTTTCGCTGATGCTCATCATTGGGCATTTTGTGCTTTCTATTTGTATATAACTCTGTCCTGTCGCTGCTACTATCACATTTGATGATCATTATATATCTTATTATTTAGAGGTGGTGTTGATGATTTTTTTATGTCAACACTTTGGCAGGACAATGTTTCTATGGTTGATTTTATAGCGTTGGCATTCAATTTTTTTTTCATGGCGGCCGTAAGATTATTATTTGTCGCTTTTTATACTTTTCTCTTGCAGATTTTGTAAAATTTGAATTTGTAATTTTGCGAAGAATAATTGAGATATTGTGGAGCAGTGTCTGTCTGTATGTGTGTGTTTTTTGCACGAGCGCATGAGCGAGTATATAAGTATGTTTTCGTAACATTCAAAATCTACCAAAGTAATCTCAATCCAGATGCGTAACATAGCCTTATCAACATAAAAAAATAAACCGTTTGTTGGTCGGCTATTAAATCCTAGGCTGCATATAATTTAACCTCAACATTTCCAAGGAAACCGGAAGTTGGATCGAACTGAAGAAAATTAGATGAATAAAACTTCAAGAAATAGAAATTGGTTTGCAATCAAATCTATTTAAAGAAAATATTGCTGGCCAAATATATATGTTGAGAGTGTTGCTCAGTTCTTTGAGGACATGTTTTTAATAGCTCCGACTTTTACTGCCTAAATCTGATTGTCATTTCGTTTCAGATAAATGATAGCAAACCTCAAGATAACTCAAAAAAATGAAAAGGCATGGGTAATCTCTTGCTTGATTTCGAGATTGCCTGCTTCCCGAAAGTTTAACTGTCGTTTGTTGACGTAGAACTGGAAGACGCTGTCACCGATTATACAGTAGTCGCCAAAGCTAAAACACCTGCAAAGGATCTTAATGCCATCAGAACAATGAAATATGGAAGGAATCTAGAGAAAATTACCTAAGAAACTCTAAATATCAATTAACGACTTTGCTAAGGAGCTCAAGTTTTAAGGCTCTCTATCGGAAACACTGTGCTTGCGGACATTCGATACACGCCATATCTAATTCGCAGAGGACAATCCATTATGTCAATGACACGGGATAGCTGCCTCAACCGCACACACCGCTTGGTAAGCAAGGTGAAATACAAATAGCTTGGAACGATTTTTTTTTTGTTAAAAAATTCATGATCATGACCAAAAGTTCAAGCGCAGAAAAATGGATACGTTCATACGATAAGGACATGCCATTCCCTCATGAACACCATATTTCCAGCAACTGTATTTGTTCTGGGAATCAAGAACAACGTTTTTTTTTAAATCAGGATCAGGCTCAATGCTACTGATTAGTAAGTGGCGTCGGAGAGAGTTTCTGTAAAATCTCTGACAGAGCGTAAGCAATGGAAGACCGCATCAACAAAACTCTGGGATGATTCATAAAACCAAATAAACTAAAGAATGCAGGCGGTAAAACTCTGAGATCATGTTGCCCCAAACATGTGGCCTTCTAGTTCTTCAGATCTTAATCTCTTGGACTATTGCCTATGAGGAGTAATCGAGAGGAAATCCTCACCCTTATAGTGCTATATAACATCTAAAAATCCCTCATAATAGCACAATGATCAAAATATAATCTTATTAGGTAATCTCAATGTATACGATATATATGTAAAAGTGCTCGATATCAAGGATAAAGCCATAGAGTAAAGATTGCATTCAGGGATGAAACAGAATGTCACTACTCTGATTTGATTTCAACCTACACTGTTATATATATATATATATATATATATATATATATATATATATATATATATATATATATATTAACCCGGATATAAGAGAGTTGTCGGGACCGGAGAAGTCTCTTATATCCGGGTTTGGTCTATTTTGTTTAGGGTATGGCTCTGATGTGGGACCAGATAAAATCTCTCTTACATCCGGGTTTCTCTTATATCCGGGTTACACTATATATATATATATATATATATATATATATATATGGGGGTGTTGTGTGTGTGTGTGTTTGTGTGTGTGCTGTTGTGTGTGAGTGTGGGTGTGTTTAAATGTAAATGTAAGTGTACGTGTGTCTGAAATATTTATACGCACTTTTGCGTCTCGGATGGACTGCTCCAGTTTATATATTTATTTTACATGCAGTATATTTTGTTAGACGAATAAACCCTTTAATAAGTCACTAGCCTCTTGCGGTTTTACTAAAAATGTACTCGCTTAACGCTGCCTTGTCCTGCTGTCTCGGAAGACTTTTAAGAGGGCGTAAACTTTCCGGTTCGGCTATAATCCCTCCTTGGCTGATCAGATAGCAGAGCAGAATTACAGTATCCGTTGCTAAAGTCCTTTTTTTTCTCCATCAGGATTAGATTGTACTTTACAAAAATACTCGTTGATACCATGATCCTTCTTCATTTTACCACAGACCGTTACGTCAACTACATATGCCTACGTAACAGAAACGACTTCGGAAGAGATAAGGTTTTTTATTATATTCGGAAAGTAATCCTCTCATTTGGTGAAACCAAAAGATTTTCGACAGAACTGATATATGTGACTGTCAGCCTCGAAGGTGATATAATTTAAGTCCTTCATCGGTATTTGGTGGTACGCACTGTTCAAATCCAGAGTACTGAGGTAGGGATACTTTGCCACTTCGTGCACCACATATTCTATTCGAGAAAGGGGGGATGCGTTTAATAATATTTACCGATGTATTGTTTGTGCGGAGTATACCACTATTTTTCGTTCACAGGTTGCTGCTGAAGTGACCAGTACTTGAACTCTCCAAAGGGATTCACTGGTTCTATGATTCCTTAAGAAACTCTTTGCGTCCGAAGCAATGAAGATTTTATCGGTATCTGAAAAGCGCCGGGATTTTACAGCTATGGGCTTACAGTTGGGTAAAAGTCTGGTAAACAAGAAAGGAGGCTGAATACCTACGGCGACAAGACAATGCACAATCAGTTCTGGCAAGGGTCTCCAAATGTGATGCAAACAGAATAGTATCGTCGTAAGTAAACATGGCCCCATAATATATCCCAACACAAATTACCTAAGGTAGCCAGTTTCACATTAGAGTAAGTCTTCTTCCCCACCACTAGGTTGATGCAGCAGGTGCCTCTTATTTTAGAAGAGATTAATGAAGAAGCCATGCTATAAATTCCAGTCGTAGGAGAGAGATCACAAGTTGTTGTAGAACATGGTGATTTATGAATCTTTCTGTACTCCCCGTGTCTATGAATGCTTTGACTGGAAAATTAATAATACGAGCATCCGTTTTACACGATTTACTGTAGTGTTTCTTTTTACTGCATTTATTACACATTGCGTTCCTCGCGGGGCAATTAGCTCTGGGTTGATATTTGAATCCACAGAAGTAGCGACACTTGGTACTATTATTTACAATGTCGTCGCTCTCATTTAGAGGATGGTCATTAATAGGATCATTTACAGTAGCTGGTTCCATATATGATGCAGATTGTCTGGCAGCACTTTCTAGTACAACATCCTGGCCATACCAAATATTTAAGTTTAATGACCTATTCTAGAGGAGTCTTCTCTGTATATTACCAGACAGTGGCTCGTTTAAGAAGGCGTCCCGGATATACTCATCACGCTTAATCTCTGCTACCACAGTTTAAATGCGCGATCTTTGCTTATCAGACGGATAGCTTGTAAATACTGGGACAGACACTCGCCAGGTTTCCGGTCCCTAGTTATAAGGACAAGCTTGGCTAAAAATGGGGTCTTCAGCTTGACATAAATTTTCTCACGCTTGTCCATTGTGTCTTCGTACTTAAGATGCTCGGTCGACTTTTACGTGTACTGAAATATCTATATCTCTGATTAACAATTCTCTACAAACATTTTTACCTGGTAATTTGCTTCCGGTTCATTACGTTAAGTGATAAAAGTTTTTGTAGATATTTATTAAATAAATATAGTAAATACTTCTAGTAGGGAAGTAAACGTGCTTTAAGTGAGTCTTACAACTCACTGAAAGCACGTTTACTTCCCTACTAGAAGTAGGGAAGTAAACGTCGACGTTTGGGTCGACGCCAAAGTTTTGCCGACCATCTAAAAAACTGCTATTCTACAAAACACAACTCTCCAAAAATAATTATCGGCGGGCAATCGGACAATTTCCTTATTATGCCCAATGGATACAAACATTTTATTTAAAATCTTAATAACAACTATTTCGTTCCCTCTCAACTCTAATTTTGATAAAGTGCCCGATGGCCTTAAATAGGAGATTGAAAAGCCGCTACTACATTCTATTGATGAAAAACTTTCCTTAACCGTAAGAATTCGATGCTTCCGATATTGCTGTAGCTGATGCACTGAATCAAGCTGGTTGAGCGGCTGTTTTCTTTTTGTTGACCCTATCTTATACGGAACGAAAGCACTGCTGTTGAGAAAGAAGATTGCGCTATCATAGCAGCAAGTGCGAATATGATCTCACCTCTTAACTGTGAGTTACTATCCTTACTGACCAGCTGTAAAATATTTGTTTAGTTCAAAAGTGCTTGGTAAAATAAAGAAGAAAATTTCCAACGGTGGTGAACGGAATTGTGTGTTACGATTACGACATCGTACACCGAACTGGCAAAAACAAAATTCCTGTTGACATACTCGATTGTGCTCACGGTGGAGCCACTATTGGTAATTAGAAATTGCAGGAGCTGCAAGTTCGTCTTTGTCACACTGGTGCAACAAGGATCGCCCATTTCATCAAAATAAGAAATTTACTGTACTCCATTAAACAATACGAAAATTATATCGAGAATACCTCGAGTGTGTTCACTTTTAGCCTAGATTTTACTCTCCAGATTCCACCAATCTCACTAATGCCGCTCCACATATATAGCGGGTTAGCATAAACTTCAAAAGGCTACTGCCATCCGCTTCTAGGAACCGTTATCTGCAAATTATTGTGAACGAATATTATCGTTTCCCATTCGTTTCGCATCTCCGCATTTGACCACTGGATCGGTTATGAAATGTCTTAACCTGATTTTCACAGTGTTTGGGAACCCTTCTTACATTCATTCGGACCGTGATAAGTTGAAATCGGCAGATAATCTAAAATTGAATTAAAATCTCTTGGCAATGAATAGCTTGTTAATGTTAAATCACCCAAAGCAAAACTACTGTCTTTAAATTGTGTGAGAAAACCATTTTACTTTCCACCAGCATGACAGATGTCAGCCTCGCGAAGAATGACATAAGTATCCTATTAGGACTGATGTTTTTGCTGACAAAATAAAGAAAAAATATATTGAATCTACCTTATATATTTATAAGTCTACAATTTTCCCTTAATTGGAATATTGCTGCCGCTTAATACTTATTGTTCAATTACTCCTGCAATATATTCAGAGAGTATTGCTAAAAAGAATCGGCATTCCTAATGGTCCTAACCTGGCACCTCAATTCCAGTCATTTTCCCACCGCCGTAACGTAAATTCCCTGTGTATTTTCTGTAAGTACTTCCATAGAAATTGTTTTGAAGAACTTTCCTCTATGGTAGAGACATTTTATGAATTTAAGCGCAGTGTTAGACTGGCGGCGAAATCAAATCCTTTTACAGTTGAAATGGCTAGATGTAACCGTAGCTTCTATGCTAAACATTTCTTCTGTATCACTTCTCGTCTGGGGAACTCTCTTCTGCTATATTGCTTCTGAGTCAACTTTGATTTATAAAAGATTAAATGCAATGACAACTGTTGTCTTCCGTTTCCACATTGACATTGAGGAAGCTAATAGAATTGTGATTTAACCCGCCTTCTTGCAAACTGGATATACAGGTGAAACCTTCCATAGACATCGGAAACATTTTTCCTTCATCTTGCAGGTAAACAATTTGTTCAGGTTTAATGATAGCTCTACATTAATAGAATATAATACCTTTCGTACATTTAAGACTATTTATAAGCCTTGGGAGTAGTTAGGAAAGCAGGACTTGTTCTCTTATACTGCTCCTTCTAAATGTTTAACTATACTCGCTGTAGATTTGGGCGTCAACCAGGGTTGGTTATTTGGTCTTTGTACTTTTGTGGTAGATTCTTTCTATGTCCGATAAGAAAAACATTCGGAAATAAGGGTGTTTGTATTGGCAGCTCTGTTTCTGCAAAATTCTCCGGGATGATATCTCCATTAGCATCGTTGCATTAGGATTCAGTGCTATGAAATGGAACATCGAAGGAAGCACCTGATTTGGAAGCAATTTTGACATTGACCAGTGAGTTGGCCGAGGTACCAAAGGGAAGTAATATTTCAAGAGAACATTTGTCGGGAGATAGAGTTGTGGAAGACGTTTGCGAGGTCATCACTATCTCAAACATGAGATAGCTCATCCACGATCTGCCCAGTTTGTGGCCGATCATTTTTTTCTTCTTTCTTATAAATGTATAAAATTTTTCATCCGATCAATTAATATAGAAATATTCGAATTGAATTTGAGGTTTTTTGAGTAATATGCATAAATGCAAATACATTTTGCTCTGGATCTATATGCACCGGTTTGCATGAATGCATCTCTGTGTTCTGAATATATTTGCATCATATATTAAATCGAATGTTATTTATATTCTTATATAGTTTATTTCCTGATACAATATTGTGTGATCGATTTTGTTTCTTGAGGGAATGAATATATAAAATATCTCTTTAAATTGAGTAAATATTTGTCACACCAGCGAGAGAAATATTAAACATAGTCTTTTTTTTTATTTTGTAAATATACATGTCTAAAGTTCGTTGAAATTCAGAAATTGCCTGGTTTCTCAACGAAACATACCTCAGTCAACACAACATTTCCTGCAAGGCACAGGTGCTGTGTAGGTAATTGAGACACTTGTACGATGCATTCATTGTTAATATGTTCACAGAACAATTGCTTCTTAGCAGCAAATATATAACACATTGTCTTTTCTGAATTTGTAAATACAGATATCTGAATCATTCATTCAAAAATTGCCTGGTTTTTCAAACATCGATACCTCAGTCCCCAGAATATTTTCTGCAAGGCACATGTGCTGCCTAGGCATTTGAGATACTTGATCAATGCATTTTTTATTAAAATGTTCACAACGCAATTCCATTATAGCAGTAAAATATGAAGTTAAATTCATGTAAATATTATTATATTTGAGTCATCCCAGGAAACGGTTGTCTATGTCAAGAGGAAATATTACGACTAGTTTGACCCAAGTGGTTTATGCAATCTACCTATTGAGGATAACATGCACACTGAGGGTCAGACAAGAATAATGGTAAAAAGAACTATGAATTAAGGAAAGACAAAAATCTTTGACAATTTCAACTACAGAAAAAGGTGTCGAGAGAAGACACAGGAACTGCATGATGCTACTGATAGATGGAATGTATATCATATAAGAATTTAAGGAGGGTATTTGCGCTTGAGTCAAATATCAAAACTCCAATTTTTTCTTCCGATATCAACATTTTAAAAGACAAAAATATATCACTAAACACTGAACAGAACATTTTTTAAAGTTCAAAACATGGATTTGAATATTGACGTGAATCCTGTCAACAGCTTACCACTGACGTCTATTTTTGAAGGGCTATCATCTTCTCCATCTATTACTGAGTTATAAAGGGCCATAGACCACTGTACATGCCAGCAGATATAGAAATGTGCTAACAGTCTATTGTTTTCTACATTTTGTCATCTTTTTCTTTAATCTGTGATTAAGGATATCATCGTCTGGATTATAATGATGCTTCTATTGTTCATCTCTATAAACACAGATGCAACAAATGCGCCGTGCCAACAATACAGGTATCTCCATTGAGTGTGTTGCTGGAAAACTTCTTGGCAGGATCATATAGAACAGACTCAACACTTCTCTATTCAGTCTAGTCTAAACTTCAGTGGGTTTTTCGGTGCCATCGAAGAACTATGGACGTGATTTTCAGTTTGAGGCAACGACAGGAGAAAGACCAGAATTTGACAAGGATTTATTTATTACAACGTTGATTACACTAAGGCTTTGATGCCGTTGCAAGGGATGCTATTTGCGCATTCCTTAGTAAGCGGCTATTCCTAAAAGGATGCTGAATATCATCATGTCTTTCCATCAGAGGATGATGGTCCAGTTGCATACAATCAAGAGTTGTCAGACCTTTTTATTACCTTTAAAAAGTTTGTGTTCTTGATCCCTTCTTACTTGTTTGGTATTTTTCTGTCATGCTGGAGACAGTAATGTTAAAGAATGTGTAAGATTTCATTTAGGACAGGTGGTGAATTGTTCAACCAACTACGCTCGAAAGCCAGAACTAAGACAATTGTGCAAACTATTCTTGACCTGTTCTTTGCGCATTAGTAGCCAACACACTTGAGGATATGAAATTTATCAACAAGAAATTCTCTCGTGTATCTAAAGCTTTTGGACAGACTGTTGTCATGAAATAACGGATCCGCAGTCGTTCGAAATTTTGAAAAACATTTTCTCTTCCATATAATTTGGTTCTATTGTATTCAACAATGCTAATATGTACAAAGAAATTGACTAGAAGATTGGTAAGGCCCGGTCTTCCTTCGGTAAACTTTATCACAGGCTTTGGAATATTCGTGATGTTTCGTCAAATTGCATTAATTGATGTGTACAAGTCCGTTGAACGGATATCACTAAGCTATGGTGCAGAATCTCGAACTCTGTACCGTCGACACATCAATCAACTTGACTTCCACATGCGTGGCATACGTACCATAAAAACAGAAAACAGTGTAATCGCATTACAAACAGTGAAGTTCTGACTAAATGCAACAGGACAAGTATAGAAGACATGAACATTCGGCAATTGAACTTAATTCATTTTAGCAAAATGACTCAACCATATATTCCATTTATTTTAAAGTTTTCAAAACAGCTCAGATATATGTGAGCATAGAATTTGAAGAGCGCTTTATTTTACTTTGCCATCATTTATCTTTCAAGACGTGAGAGTCCACCATACAGAATATATACATGTGTATATATGTGTGTATATATATATATATATATATATATATAAATATACCTACAGATAAACATAGAATACACACATACACATACATACACACACACACACACATATATATATATATATATATATATATATATATATATATATATATATATATATATATATATAATTCTCAGGATGTGGTGTCTGAAGTTGTGTGCGTGTCTGTAATGGGAGTTGTTTATGCGTTTTTAGTTTCCATTCGATTTCGATAATTTTTGTTTGGTAGATAATACTTTAATGTCGGTATTCAGTCCAAATTGAAGTAAAAAAAAAAACGAAAAATTTGATTTTTTACACTTGGAGCAAAAACCAAAGGCATTATTTAATTTACTTTTTGGCACATAAACTTTCAATTGTAACTCATGCTGTTTTGTCGGGATTCACACATTCACACGTTGCCCATCTGTTGCTGCTGACCTTTATAATTAGCGCGTGCAGCACTGCGTGTACTCGTAACCATGCAACACGCGATGCTGACACCTGTTCGATTTGCTCATTGGCTGCAAGAAGCTCTTTTAAACGTAAAACTAAATGTATCCGTGCCATACTGATTGTCTACGCAGTCCTAAGCTCATTGCTAGTGAGTTTACTTTTTTCCGTTGCATAAATACTACTACAGTTTTAAGGCGTTGCTTTCATTGTCGTTTACAGCCGTTCCTAATTTAATTTTTTATTGCCCTGCCAGTTTTTGCATTGCATTCACCGTAGTCATAAGTAAGCTTGCTTTTTTATTATTCAGAATTTATTTCCTAAATTTTCCTATAGTTACATGTGCTTACTGATACCTATAGCTTTACAGTGTTGTCTTTTCGTATTTGCTCACGCATTCGATTTGAAAATACATACTTGCCTAATTCATAGAAGCAAAGAAAGTAACTTACCTAGGTCGCACAACCGCAGGCTCAAGTCCGCCATGCAAATAAGAGATAACGAATCATCTTTAGAATGTTCAGTTCACCTGTCACAAAATATCTATTGCAATGCTTCAATCAGAGCCACTGAGTGCGAAGATCAATGTAACCACCGGTTTTCCAGAAGAGAATAAGTGAAGGGTTCTGCGCGCGAGGTTGCAAATGGTGAACAAAGTACTGAAGGACAGACGCTTCGTCATCTACTGCTGCTCGTGAATTTGAAATTGCTGATCAACGAACTCAACGACTTAGGAGAAACGCCTCTTCAGATGTTGCTGCGCGTGAGACTGAAACGAAATTGGGAACGCAAAAACTGTACTTTGTCGTTGCTACTAATATTTATTTTGGGGTGGACTGACATATTGCTCCAATGGAATGGCAAAATTTTCAGTAAAGAAAGATAGTCGAAAACAATTTATTCTGCTAGTATATATATATATATATATATATATATATATATATACACACACACACACACACATATATATATATATATATATATGTGTGTGTGTGTGTGTATGCGTGTATGTGTGTATATATTTCTTTAAAGACGACAGAAAAGGCTATTGTGATAAAGTATTATATTGAAATTATTTGTGTATATACATGTTCTTATGAAGGAAAAAATAGATTACATTCACATCCATCAAGGAACAAATATAAAATTATAGACATTCAGTTGAAAATAATAAAAAATTATATTACTTCATAACAGGCAGTAGAATAGCCGAAAACGTTCCAGTATATAGAAAATTTAGCCAGTGTTAACACACTTTATGTCCATAGAAGAAATCATTTAGGTGAACGCAAGAAAAATAAAAAAAGCCTAATCGAACAGCCGTATCTAATGGAACTTTTATAAAAATCTTCTTTGTGTTTATATATATATACATCTTCTTTGTGTTTATATATATATATATATATATATATATATATATATATATATATATATATATATATATATATACGGATGACATCACTCCGGCCTCTCTGCCCCCGTTCTATCCTGTGACGACCAATGTGACTTGGTATCGGTCGCGGCGCCAAAAGTGACGTGATCCTGTTGTCACGGCACCAAATGTGACGTTCTAACCCTTGGCTGATTCGGATGGGAATCTGGTTAGATTCGGTATCAGCTTTGTCGTTCCCAGCTCGCCTCCAACGTTTGGTTACCGAAGTAACTGCTTTGATTTCTAGTCTATCCTACCCACGTTGTGATTTGATATTAGGTTGACGAAATGAAACAGTCGACGGGCCGTAATGCAAGCCTATTTCGAGCAAAGGTGACATCGCACAAGTGTATGTAAAAGAAAATAAAGTAACAACTCGAAAAGTTCAAATGTGTTAAAAAAAGAATACCAAATATTTTTATATCTGGTTGCTGAATACAGGACTGTGTCTTTCTCCCAAAACGCTTCGGGACACTTTGTGTTTGTTAGGCGAGTCTTAATATCTTAAGTTGTTTTTCAATAACTGGTTTTTAGTATCTTCAGGTGATATTCGTACATGTTTTGGTGGTGTGAGTCTATGTCGTTATTCAAAAGTAAATTGTTCTTGGTTAGAAGACGAAGTCGGAATGCGTGGATCTTCAGTCAGCTTCCTGCGAGGCGGTCTCAGAGCTCACAGCTCAACTATGTCTTTGTCTGTGTCTCCTCGGAACTCTTCGTCTCTCTAACTGCAACTCTCCAACTGCAGCTTCAGTCTACTCCCTGCGACTCTGTTTATATAAACGCCGACCAAAACCGGGTGTGGGCTTGTCATGGTTTAGGTTCCTCGATAATTCTAAATCCCCAATAAAGATTTTCTTTGTTTTCGGACAGGAACATTTATCACTTTCCATTTTTGGAAGTCCATTACTTTTTATTGCTTTAGAGGGGTTCTTCCCAAATTCTTCCTTTCTCATATTGTTATCTCACACCAATCCCCTCAGTGGGCGTCAACAGGTTTCCCTTCTTTCTCATAGTGGTATCTCACACCTATCCGCTCAGAGGCGTCAACAGGCCCCCCTTCCTTCTCATATGTTTACCTTCGACCACCGCTCACGCCACCACTCAGCCAATGACGCTCGGCAGCGCGGGTGTTTACAATCATCGCTCAAAAGAATAAAATTAACTTCCGGTTTTTTTACTTTCTTCTTTTTTTCCCCATACCGCTACGACTCGTAGTTTGGTCCTATCTCTATCTTAACTAAATGTCATCTGGAATTTATCAACGATATTTTCGCAAAGGGTTAAATGGGTGGTCAACCGAACGTCTTCGCACTCTGTCGCCAAATATCTGTTCCGGAAACAAACTTTTATCATGGCCAGGTCTGGACATAAACAGGTGGTCTCTTTCCAAAACCGAATGATAACACCGAAAGATAGTTAATGGTTTATTTTTTCCCTTCCTTTTCCTTTTATTTGGGGGAGGTCTAAACTGATATTTTTTCGGTCGCATCATCGACTTGATTACGATTATCTTCCAGCATTCTGTGTTGTAGGCCCCCTGACCAGTTTGAAATTTTCATTAATGCCATGGGGAGATTGCTATCTTTTATTCGCCGCGTCGTAGCATAAATTACTTTCTACAGATCCGAGATCTTACGAATTTCTTATCTTCTGCGAAAAAAACTACTTTTCTTCGCAAATGAAAATAAAATCTTTACCACTTTTCTTTGTTAAAAAAAGAAAATAACATCGCTCAGTATGTCTTTTGTGATAGCTTCTTCTCGCCTTAATTATTTCTGTTTTTTCATTTCAAAATAGTGTCATATATATATATATATATATATATATATATATATATATATATATATATATATATAAGAACACATATACACGAACATATAAATGCACATTTTACATTAGATATCATAGGAAGCAGTGTGTCATCAAATGAACCATTTACTATTATTACTTTTAATATAAATAGATAAGATCGTATATCGGTATATCGTCCGGGTTAGAAACCTCCCGGAAACAGAGTAGGGGTTTATCCCAGGTTTCTTGTGTAAGATTGGGTTTCATGTTCATTTTAAGATCTTATGCTCTTTAATTGTTGTGGCATTACCGAATTACGTTGGGTAAATTGATTACTAGAAAATCAAAATTTCTCTTTAACTGATAAATAATATATGTAAATAATTAAAAAAAGAGAATAAAATATAAAATTATCGTCAAATATGTATTAGGACGTTTTTTTTTTTTTATTATTGTTGCTCTTGCTTATGTTTAAAGATAAATAACAGGGGAATAAATCGAGGAAAATAAACCAACATTAAAATATATACAAAACAAAATAACTAATACACGAAATTGTTTTCCTACAAATTTAAAAATACGTCTTCCTCTATTAAAATGCTTCAATAAATTACAAATGATATACAAAGCCAATGTATGAGTAATATAGGAAATACAATGTATTAAATGCTTGTAATAATGTAAGAATTTTTAGCCATAATATATATATATATATATATATATATATATATATATATATATATATATAAAATGAAAAACAAACCACTTTATGGTACCATTACGATAATTTATTTCACCTAAATCCTTTTTTAAGGATTCAGGATCATCAGGTAAAACTTCCAACAACGTATTGAGATTTTTCCTCTCAATTCGTTGTTGGAAGTTTTAGCTGATGATCCTGAATCCTTAAAAAATTATTTAGGTGAAATAAATTATCGTAATGGTACCTTAAAGTGGTTTGTTTTTCATTACATATTAGCTCTGTCCTCAAATTGAGCTCTCAGGATTTCATCCTCTTTGGATTTACCAATTCGGTTTACCAAGTTCCTTATAACTCAACTATATATATATATATATATATATATATGCAGTTCTTATATACATTGTTTATATATTATATATGCACGGTACATATTAGAAAACGCTCAATATCAGTGATAGAACTAACATATTTACATGAGTTGATGAGAGTTGTGACCCTTGATTTCCAAACTCAAATCAGGTCATATATATATATATATATATATATATATATATATATATATATATATATATATATATATATATATATATGAAGTGTAGGAGTAATATAACACCATGATTCCCCACCTGATGAAACGTCTAAATAAGTTTTTTTTCTCCTTTTTGAAGTTGAAAAAAAAAATTGTAGTGGATATCTGCATGTTCTAATGTAACACTGCATAAGATAATTATATAAATGATGAGCTGTGATAGAGCGAAACAGTCTGTCTGTGGATGACAATATATATGCTACTGAAAAATTTATCTCGTTGGAGCTATCTGGAGAGGAAGTGTGGATTTGTAAACAGTGACTATTAAGGCTAATAACGCAAGTCTCCTCGTTAAGTCGAATTGATTTCTCTCAGCCATTGTGTGTTTTTCTGAAAATAAATACGCTTAAATTCCCTTTCATCCATGCCGTGCGTCAACGGCTTAGTTGTAGAATCTGCGACTATCGCCAATTCAGTCGGATTTCGAAACTAGCTAGAGTCAACCGGACGTCTATCCACAGTGATGAGCTGTAATACAGCGAAACAGTATGTTTGTGGATGGCAATATATATATATATATATATATATATATATATATATATATATATATATATATATCCGAGAGAGAAAGAGAAAAGGACAGTGAGTGAGAAATAAAAATACCGACAGAAGTAGAAGAGAGAAGGAATATTCACGCATTATCTACACCATACTCGAAATGCATTCTAGTGATGTGAACACTAAGAATGAAGTTTTCAACTCAACAAAGACGAAAACCAGTGTAGAACGAATGACTGTTGAACAAATGTTGCAAACTTTTTAGCTACGTTCAACTTGTCACGTAGCATCGTTGGTGGGCTATATTCTTCCAACAATTCTCTTTGCCCAATGAAGAATTGAACTCCCGCAGAAGAAATAGAAGTATTTCTCGAAAATGACCCTGACCTCATTTGATTCTAACCTCCCTTCCTTTATGGTAAACAGAAGCAACGTGAAGGTGACTTGATGTCAGAAATTCGATAAGGAAAACAATCCGAATGAAGCCAGAGAAAAAAATGGAAAGGAAAGAGGCAACTCTGCAACGACGAACACTCAAAAGACAACAAACAACTTTTGCTGTCGTTGGGGAAAGATATGATCGGCTTCAAGAGCGCGCTGGCATCAGATCGAGAAAATCCTAAAAGTATCTTCGTTTTCAATGCTAAGAAATGTTTGTTAAAGTAACTAAAATAAAATTCCTGACAATGTCTGACGGTTAAGAATGTTTTCCTTTTAGCCAATGAAGGGAGTATTGCGAGGGGAATGATCTTTTTATCATTTTTTAATTCTTTAACCACTAAGCACCTGGCAACTTTAAAGAAGGCCTTAATCACCGAATCTTAGCCGCTAAGTCAACGGGTGTGGCATAACACGTTAGATTAATAGATTTGTTTCGTATTCTACGGTTTATCAGTTCTTTGCAGGTTGCTAAAAGCAAGAAAATATTTTTAGATTCAAATATATTCTTGCGATAATAATAGTTTAGTGATACAAGTAATACTAATTAAAACTTAGAGGGAGGAGAAGAGGAGGATTCATACACTTACAAAGAGTATTCGCTCGTGAGTGAATATAGTCCTTCCGACTAACAATACCAAATCATTATCCATTACAACACCTGGGCATACATGATTTCTGCAGCTGGTGTTACAAAGCACTCACGTATATAGGAAATGATCAGCGTTGACGTTGCTTAAATTTGGTGATCATACGGGAGCCAGGGATTCAACATGATGTGACAGTAAGCTTCACTTGCGTTAGAGACGAATGTGGTAATAAACTAGACAACATTTTCATTTAAAAACTTTTATGTCGTTCTAAAGATGTGTTGTCAAATCCCTGGCTAACCCAATATATATATAAGACGAATTGAGTTCTCCGATCACTGGCGTGTTTGTCTAAACATAAATACGTCTAAATGCAATTTCATACCTGCCGTGTGTCAATTTGGTAAAATCTCCGACTGATGATCTCTGAAACATTGAAACAATCTCTCTCTCTCTCTCTCTTTCTCTTTAAGTGAACATTGAAGTCAGCATTCAGAGGCGACAGGTTATTTCATGCTAGACGCAATCGTCAGGCCGCCTTAAACTATTTCTTCCTCTTTATATATATATATATATATATATATATATATATATATATATATATATATATATATATATATAACTGTATTTATTAATTAATTACAGTTGAGCTCTCTAGGGAGTAGGTATGGGTTTGTAAACAGTGACTATTATAGCTAATATAGCAAGACTCTTCGCATAGCGAATTGAGTCACTGTCCGTCACTGGGTGTGTTTCTAAAAATAAATACGCTAAACATACACCTACATCCCTGCCGACGGCTTAGTGGTAGAATCTCCGACTGACACCAATTCAGTCGGGTTTCAATCCTAGCTAGAGGCAACCGGATGTCTAGCTACACTGATGAGCTGCGAAACAGTCTGTCTGTGGATGACGTCATATATATATATATATATATATATATATATATATATATATATATATATATATATATATATAAATAAAACGATGAAGAAGTACAGTTTGAAGGAGAGCTATATTTATGGGATAAAGTGATCAATATCAGAGATAGAGCGTATGTAAATATGAAAGTGAACATTGAATTCAACACGCAGAGACGACACGCAGTTTCATGCTAACCGGCCTGACGATTGTATCTAGCATGAAACAGCCTGTCCCCTCTGTGTGTTGAGTTTAATGTCCACTTTTATATTTATATACATGTGCGTGCGTGGGTGTTTTCTCGTGTGTGTATGTCTGTCTGCTTTTGTCTGCGTGTTCTAATGAACGCTATAAATGAAAACTTACAGTAAACATTAGTTACTATATCTGTAATTATATTTCACGGTGTAGATGAATGTGTAAGCATATGTATACTTGTTCGAAAAGCATATTCGGAGTGTAACTCCAACAATGTTAATCTCAGGGAATTCAATTAATCTCAGTGAAATAAATATTGTCAGTTGTCGAAAGGAAGATATAACATCTAATGTGATATAAATATTGGAATGTTATTTAATGGAGGAAAAAAATTGAATAATTTCGAGAACGGTGGACAGAAATCACGAAACTATCAAAACAGTAATTGGAAATATCAGCAAAATAAGAATAAAATTATTAGTTTGAACATCGTCCCAGAAAAAGATATGAAAAAAATTAAATGTTAATATGTAAGATAAATGAAATGATTACAAAGAAATAATTTATTACTGGTATCACGAATGTAATTGAATGAAGAATGGCTGCTGTTTAATATTAATGACGTTATGATAATAAACCTGGTGAATACATAAATAATATCGTTTTTTGACGTAAAAAAATTACGTCAAAAAACGATATTATTTTTTCACCAACCTAATATATATACGTGCATTTTTGGCCTAATACTGTATACTTCAAAAAATGAGAGAAACCTTTAGTACTACAGGTCCACCAACACGAGGCAATAAATATAGGGAAGACATCAATAGCAAGAAGACATGATGTATTATTGTCTATCTAAGATGTGAAACGAGAATTGAAGACACCAATATTAAGCAAGTATTAAATATCTAGTTAGTGTTTTTACATAGGCCAGACAATGCGACACCGAAATCTTGATACGCATAAGAATGAGGGAAGGCGTGTTACAGCGCTAAACAGAGTATTAAGAACCATGGGAAATTCATTAGTACGAAAGAATAGAGTGATTAATAAAGGTTATGAGGCACCATAGTTGTTCTATGGAAGGATGATGAGAATCCAATAAAAAGAACATGGAAAAATAAAGGGCACTTATTCTTAGAATCAGTAAGAGGAAACTGAAATGTTTAGAGTAATGAAGAAAGAAGGCTTGCAGCTTTTGACACTCACAAGTCTAGAGGGAAAGAGGAAAGCAGAAAAATCCTACACAAGGATATTATACAATTGTTTGGCAGAGCAGAGATTATGTGGAAAAAAAAGAAAAGTATTTTACAAAGGCAACAAATGCCATGCTATTGTGAGCCATCATCGTTAACATCCTGAAGGATACGACACATAGAAGAACAATAATTATACAGTTTGGGAAACCGTTGTTGAATAATGTTCTTTTTAACTTAAATTTAATGAACAGCGTGCGAGATGCTGAGAACAGTACGCTCTCCTTAGGATGTTTTACCTTTAATTTTTATTGAAGAGGAGAGATACCGGCTATTACAGTGTAGGTGGAAGTACATATTGATTGTTAGTTTCTTATCTAAGGAAGTAGAAAATTTTATACCATTCTATGAGTAAACCGTGGAAGTATATTTTTGTGGTTGTTAAATTCGTTAATAAATATTAAATGACAGTTTCTTCGAATATAGTTTTTAGTTATTCAAATATTTATTTTACTTCTGTCTAAGATAGAATATCGTCAATATAACGAAGTTACATTTTAGAGTCCCATACGCGCACATTTTAACCAGCATTTGATAAGTTCATTGAACTGCCAAAGACAAAAACATCTGAAAATAAAGGTTTGGTTTGGTCTGTTGTGTTTTACGGCATATCAACCTCAATGGATAATTTAATGTTGACATATTTTTTTTTTTTTTGCTGGTAATATTTTGTTTAGTCAAAAATCTATTTCTGGTAATATTTTTTCCTCAAAAATTTATAGCTGGTAATATTATTTTAAAACGTGTATTGTTGGTAGAATTTTGATTTCAAAAACGTATTGCTGGTAATATTCTTTTTCAAAAATATATTGCTGGTAATAGTTTTTTTCTTAAAAAACTGTTATTTCTGGTAATAATTTTCAACAAAGTATTTCTGGTATTAAAAACTATTTTTATCTTTTATAATGATTTTTTACCTCAGTTTCAGGCTTAACTATTTGCCCATAGCTGTGACCCTAATAGATACTACCACTCAGGGTCAGGGTGGACCTGGGAACACCAGCTATTAAGAGGTGGTCCCACGCTCCTCAAAACCTCCTGGTCAGAGGCCTTGCTGTTGGATGGGTGGAAATGAATAAATCATTTATACAAAAAGAAAAAAAAAGCAGACGAATAAAAGAAGAAATCAGCTAAGAATACAGCAATTATATACTGGTCATATTCGTGAATAAAGAACATCTCTAAATGAAATATTTAAACCCTTTAAAATAGCATTTACACAGCATTAATATGGCGCAATCCTAATTCTTAAAATGGCTGATATATGAAGAGAGATCACTCAGAAAGAATATTAATTGGAGATATCTCCACTCGTTAATAAAAAAATATAAGCATGAAATAAAATATCATAACACACCTTATAAAAATACGCTGTCTGTAATTTAAAAGGAATCCCGTACAAGAGAATTTTTACTTCTCATATTCACGAATGTTAATCATTGGCCTGTTTCATCTCAAAATTTGTACATAAAAATTCGCGTTACTTTCAACCGTACGCCGATGGCTTAGGCAGAATATTCCGACTGTTGAAGCATCAGTTGGGTTTCGATCCCAGTTTGAAGCAATTGCATGTCTATCCACACTGAAATTGTGGATGACAATATATAGGCGCCTGAAAATCTTAAATCGTGGTTGTGCACTCTTGGAAAATAAGTTCGAATTTGTAAACAAAGTCTAATATTACAAGGCTCTTTTCATGAATTGAGCTCTGTCAGTTATTGTCATGTTAAAGTACGTAAAGATTCGCTTTTCTTTCAAACCTTCGCCGATGGCTTAGGAGGAAAATCTCCTACTGTTGCCGAAGCAATCTGATGTCTAGCCACACTGAGGAGTTGCAAAACAGTCTGTCTGTGGATGACGATATTTATATATGTTAATTTCGGTAAGTTGCTTAACAATTTCTACGGTGTTTTCCGACCAATAATTTTCATCTAAACAAACATTTTATTTCTAAAACGTGTTTAATGTTATGTGTTTATTTTTCACATTCAAAATCATCATGTCAGAAATTAAATATTATCCAATATTATTCATTTAATGAAAGTTTATTTATCGCAATGACGTAACATGTAAAGTAAGATTTTCCAGTAAGTGTGATATTACATATTTTCCTTTTTGCTATGATTTAATATAATTTTAAACGCTATCTCTCTCTCGCTCTGCCTCTATCACACAAACACACACACACACAGATAGAGGGAGAGAAAGAGGTGATTTACATCTGTGCATTTGTGCGTTTATTCATACACACATACACACACACACACACACATATATATATATATATATATATATATATATATATATATATATATATATATATAGATAGATAGATAGATAGATAGATAGATATGCATGTATATATGCATGTATGTATGTATGTATGTGTATGCACAAACAATATCAATCATGTGGAAATACTCACATCTTTTCAATATAAAATTTATGGCACATCTTGAAGCTTATATTTTTTTCCCTTAATTGAATATCAGATTGCGTGCTTTTTGAATTTAACAGAAACGATTCCGGTGGAAATCAAAAGGCAACAGATTCTGATACATTAAAATATACAATTTTGATATGTTCTCTTTTATTTTGCATCCTAGTTCACTCGATTCTTTTGTTCCATGTGACTATCTCTTGAAGCTTCCGTGTTCCACGATTTGTAAATTTTACGTTTTAATGAATTCTATGTCGAGCTTAAACATTTCACTTTAACTATCTTTATTGAAGAGTTCACTTAACTAAAATTACATTCGAGGGAATTATTCACAAGAAATCTTTTCATCTCCTCAATTTTCAACTCTTCATATTTTTTTTATATTAGTGCCTTTACAAATTAATATTTATTTCAGATATAAGTTCACTCACAACTGTAAAATCTATCATCGGAATTTTATCAAACGGCATTGTCGTCGTGCATAAAAATTCCAGCACAATTGGTATCAATCAAATAAATTTAAATAACGAATATATGTATTTCTTCAAATGCAAAATTAAATTGAAATATAACCTTGGTAAATATTATTATTATTATTATTATTATTATTATTATTATTATTATTATTATTATTATTATTATATCTAAACTAAAAAAAAGTACTTACAAATTATGTTGTGTTGGGTTCGTTCGATGTTATGACATCTAACCTCCTATAGTGATACTTAATATCACAAAGAGTTTCTATCGTTCGGTAGTCTATAAGTAAATAATGTCCGCAGATAGATGGGTTGTTTTATGACAGGATGTGGCATCATACGTATCTGAAAGCGAGGCCGTTGACGTATTGTCGTTGCCGCACATAAAGCAATTACTAAGTGGGGATAAAATTTCTTGAATAATGAAAAACGATATTGTTTGAATATTTTCCCTTTTTCAATGTCGCAGATACAGTCGATTTCGACAGCATTTTTCCAAAATGAATCAATATGTCTTTATTCATATTTAGAATTGCAACGCTGCACTTGTCCTAGAGATGTTGAAATAAATGGGACCATTTGAAGTCTAACACAATTTTGTTTAGTGTCTTGTACATATAGTATTATTCCTGTTGTAAATATTCATTGGCTATTCATATTTATAAGTTTCTATTTTATTCCGCTCCCCACAGACAAATTGTACATATGTGGACTAATTAAGTCTTCATAGAAACTTCGCGGTATTATGGTGGTTGTATGAAAATTGTGGGAGAATCTGGTATTTTGATGCAAGGATTATTCTATAGTCTGTTTTGGTCAGTGATTGTAGCTAGCTAAGTTTAAGATAAAACAGATGATTTCCTTATTCACACTTTGGGGCTTATGCTATTTTTTTTCTTGTTGTACTTATAGAAAATAAATATCTTTCTTTAAGTAACCGAAAATGGAATAATCAGATATCATTTCAAAGGGAATTCGTAAGATTTTTTTTTTCTTTTATATAATCTGTTTATCTTGTTCTTTGGAAAATGTTAAAATTATTTGCTGACAAACATTTTAAAATAAGATACGTTTTACAGACTTGCATGAAAGAACGTCTTAAGTATATGTATTTATAGTATTATAGATGCTATGTGGCACAGCAGTTAAAGTTTTCCGGAAGTGGAGTCAGCGTAACAAATTCAAATGACATTTATGGTGACTGTGTTCAATTCTTATTCAAACCTTTTCACTTTAGGAACAACCAATTCCAGATATTATTAATAGGATGGAAAGATTAAGCTACTTCGATTAGGAAATGCAACAAATTTAGAGAAGAGCAAATTTTGAGTTCAAAATCGCAGTGATGACAAGTGGAAACTTTGCCAATAATCATCCCAAGCTATCAACTGCTATCGGCCTATTAGCCTTCTACCTCATTTTGGTAAATCACTATAGGCTCTAATTAACTCTGAGTTTGTTAAGCACCTCATTTCGCATGGTAATCTTTCATATAAGCAATATGGCTTTCACATCTCTAGGTCCCCTACTGATATATTAAGGATTGTTGCTGAATGTGACTAATAAACTTTAGATGTGAATAGGGAAATTCAGGTTCTTGCTTTCGATATCTCGAATACTTTTGACAATCTTTAGCATACTGGACATGTCTACAAGTTGAAGGCTTTTGGCACTTCTGAACGAATATTTTACTTTATTTAATTTTTCCTGTCAAATTCCGAAATGACTGTTGTCCTGAAAGATTTTTTTTTCATTAATGTAGGTGTGCCCAGAGTTCTAATCTTGAACGTACGTCGTTCTTAATTTTCGTAATTGACTTTCTTGATGTCATCAGTTTAACGCTCGATAACTATGCTGAAGACGCATCTATATACTTCTGTCTTAATCCTAAGTCTGATCGGTTCGAGAATGTCAAACCTGTTGTTAAATGGACCGAGAGTACCATGCAAATTTTAACGCCTCTAAAAACAAACTACCTACTTTTAATAATCTGACGGAACATTTTTTTACCTTTTATCAGCATGAATGAAGCTTACTTCCATGCGTGTGGCGCATTTCGCCTTCTCGGACTAACGTTTTTCGCTGATATGAAGTAGAAAGTGTATATTGAATAAATTACTGCATTAAGAAAGTTTTCACACTTTGTCTTGGTAGACAATTCTTGTTTCTCCAGAACCTATCTTACATATTTATAAGGCTATCACTGGTCCTTGTTTTGAATATTGCTGGTTTAGTGCTCTTGCTATATCTTCAGAGATTCTTGATAAAATCCATAGAAGAATCTGCAAATTTATTTCCCTGACATGTCAACTTGAGTTCAGTCACTGTCCCGACGCTACGACGTAGCGTCCCAGTGTTTTTTCTATGAATGATTTAATGGTAATTATTTTGTTGTCCCTATGCTTTATGAATTTAAGCGCAGAAATTGAATTATTTTATAGGGTGTAATGGCTATAATGCAACCGTAAGTTCTATGATAATAATTTCTTTTATCGAACTTCGCGCTTGTTGAAATACTTTTCAGCTACTTGCTTCTTATTCAACTTTGTTGATGAAAATGTAAATTCAGTGTGAATCGTTAATATTTATCTGGTTCTTTTAGTGTCATTTAGGTTTAAAAATGTATATTTAAGATATTCTCTAAGGCTCAGGAACCCCCTTGTGTCTTAGTGGCTTTATTTCATTTCTTACGGTGAAAAAATTATAAAGAAATATATAAAATTTATTCAGTAATAAAGACATCAAGTAATGAAAATGAACCGTGAGATTTTTTTTTATTAGGCAGTGGAATAACTAATATTAAAAATGCCTGTAGATATGAAATTGTTACACGAAATGGAAACGTTATACTGAGCTGGAAATGATATTAAAGTTTCCTCTGATGGTGTTTATTTAGCAATATTCATATTATTAAATCTTTAAACACACTTGTGTTTTGTCACATTTGAACCTTTTCTTCTGACATCATTCTATGATTGCAGGTAAATGAATTATTATCCATTTATCTGTCTAATATGCACGGATAACATTAATGCATTCTTATTTAAAAACTGACGCGACAAGTATGGTATGCATATATATATTCTTGTCTCTCTTTTCTTGATGTCCTTGTGCATCGGACTCCTTCTCAATTCCTTACTTCAGTATTTCGCAAACCAACGTTTTCTGGTTTGTATACGGGTTGGGACTCATTTTGTCCCAGAAAGCGTAAAATTAATCTCATCAAGACCTTAACTCATAGGGCCTTGATGATCTGCAGTCAACAATATTTGGATGACGAATTGGATTTTGTCCGCTGCACGCTATTAAACAATGGATATCCTAGTGATATTCTTTATAGTGTTATGCGTGATAAGATTCTTAATTTTCGAAAGAAAAAACAATATTTAGCTCAGAAATGTCCCATTTACTTGCGGCTTCCATTTATTGGTTTGCGGGGCGAGTCTTTGGCCAGGCGGGTCTTGTCTGCTGTCCATCTGTGTTATTTTTCGGCTCAACTTAGGATTCATTTTGCGACTCGTTCTGCCTTTCCCTCTATGCGTAAGGATCCTCTTCCTCCCCATCATGTTTCTTCCGTGATTTATTCTTTTAAATGTGGTTGCGGTAGCAACTACATAGGAAGGACTTCCCAACGTTTAGATTGTAGGATCAGGCAGCATGTCCCATTGCGAGTTCTTAATACGAATGCCCGTAAGAGCCAGTTGATTAATACTTCCGGGTCAGCGATCACAGAATATTTGATAAATTGCAGGGATTGTGCAAAGGGTTTCAGTCCGAACTGGTTTACTGTACTGTGCAGTTCGCACTCTCCATTTCATTTGCGAGCACTTGAGTCTCTGTATATTTGGTCCAGGGAGCCGTCTCTTTGTAAGCAAAGAGACTGTCTCCTTGGACTTCACGTTATTAGACTCTAGTGTGTATCATACATTCCCCTCACACTACCCCCCAAATAATTTTTTTTTTGTGCTGTGCATATTCGCGCGGTTTGAATTTTTTTCTTCCCCCCTTATACCATTAATCATTTCATTTTTTAATGTTTTAATTGTATGAAGGGTGTTTGTGTGAGTCAATATTGATTGCAATAATTGTTCCCAGTCGACCCTGATGAGCTTGGTAACAAAACCGGTTGGTCTGTTCTGTAAGTGTTTTTCATCTCTTACTTTTTATTTTTCATAATGCCTTTAAGAAATAATTTGTATCTATTCCTTGCAATATTACGGTTCTGTACCTCCAACAATTTATTTAAATATATATATATATATATATATATATATATATATATATATATATATATATATATATATATATATATAATAAATAACAGATATATAGCTGTTTTCACTTGTTCCACAATTCCTAAACATGAAATATTTTGGAACGAAATAAAATCCTTGATAAATGAAACAAAACAAAAGTCTTCTTCTTTAAACGAAGACCGACAAATACAACATATTCCAACAACAAAATTGAACTTTTTGTACGCCCAAATTGGGTTTAAGACAGAAAAGCACTTCCTTTGATAATGGTAAAGAATCAGTTCCTCTATTTCGCCTTTTTTTACAAGAGTACAGCGTTATCATTAGAATCGCTAACGGATTAATGCTAAGCACGTTTCACATCTTGAGTTATATTTACAGAGTGAAAATATTTTAACTGCCATCAACTTCTGTTCTCATATAAAACCAATTCAGAGAACTCAGGCAGACATTCGTTGCTTGGAAACATTAAAATAAATTTGAGCGATTCTCACTCAAACCTAATAAGTATATTCATAGACAATTATGAAACCTCAAGTTTGTGAGGCATCTAACGCTATAATTTATGTTTTATTAAAATTGCTGCTGTCATTGACCTCCGCTGAATATAACGACACCCTCTATCTCTGCAGTCACATGTTTTCGTTTTTACTTCCCCATCTCTTTCTGTTTGTAATAAACACGGTAAAAGATCACAGATATGATTTTCATAAACATTATTCTCTCAGTGTTAATCTCAAAAGATTTATATGCCGAAAATTAATATAATTTCAAAAATTAAAATATTACTATGGATTACATGTAATTGCATGTCACAGTATAAATAGCAATAAATAATTATTGATCAATTTTATCATTGTGATATTTTTTTGCATTATATCAAGTATTTAGAATATAGTAACTGGTGTCCACTAATTGGAGGAGAGAGTTATCAATAAAAAAAAAATTGACTTCGAATCTGCGGTTAACACCCTTTAACCCGCTATTTTTTAAAATTTCAAATATAAATTTTATCACATTTAATTTGGTGAGGCGCAAGCAAATTTCGATTCCCAAAATGCAGTTCAGAGAAAATTTTAGAGAATTTCTGATCTAGAACATGAACATAGAAGAAATGCGTTTGCTTTTATTCTATAATTTCCTATTTGGTCATAACATTTCTTATACAGTGCCAACATTAACAGCATATGGAATGCTCTTGATATCAGAGTACAGTGCTGGATTCTCGTGTTCCTCAGTGGGGAGAAAAGTCTTGATGTTCACAGTGGTAAAGGACGTCCATCTGTAATGTACAATCAACATATGAAAAAAACTAGTAAAACAAAAAGCACGTCAAACTGTCCCGGATTAAAGGTGTCATGATGTCATCATTATCGGATCAATAAAATTGGTATGGTAAAGAATCTCGATAAATGGGTGCCATATGGCACCAGTGAAAGTCAAAGACTTCACCATTTTCAAGTGTCTTCGATGCTCCATCTGCCAAAATTCTTATGATCCATTTCTTCATCGAATAGCAACATCTGATGAGAAATCGATCGCTGATAAGTTGTAAACGATCGACTCAATGGCTTGATCGTAAATGAAAACGCTTTTAGAAAACGGTATTGCACCAGCCTCATTTTACTGTGAGCGCCTGATGGTAAGCCACGGTTTTTTTTTCCATTACAACATTTTGGAATCTAACCAGATAATCAATGCTAAATTTTACTGCCAGTTACTGGATGAAATGCATATCAGTTAATCAAAATCCGAATGGCATTGGTTAATCATGTTTCGGGATAAACCTCCGCCATATTTTGTCAGGATGTCATTGAAGAAGGAGATATAGGGCCTTGTGACATCCAACATATTTCTCTGATATCAATCGCACTTACTACCACTACTTCATGAAATTTCTAAGTTAAAAGATATCATTTTACAAAGATGATTCCAAGACTGTAAAAAATTAATAGTGTTCAAATAGACAGATTTCCAGGGTTACTATTTTTGACTGATTTAAATGCTGTTTAAATTAATTCATTCAGGAATAAATTTCATTCTAAAATGTTACATTGCTTTCCGAACGAGCGAGTAGAATCTGATTCAGTAAGTTAAATATGTCTTCTTCTATAGATGGTGAAGGCGATTCCACACTCAATTACCGACAGTGCTGTAAAAGGAATTCAGTGCCCACTAATGACGTATCTGATTTTTTTCACGTTTTCCTTTCAGCAATATTCTAACTGCGACAATGATAAATTTGATGGAATGACAACCTCTGTTTCGATGAAGAAATATTTTGTCGTATACGTGGAGCAAGCACGAAATTCTCCACCAATCAAACAGCTGTTACAATTGTGAACGTCATATCACTGAAATAATTATATTTTTGCATTGAAAATTTATCAAGCAATCAGGGACAAGTTAACTCAGATTAACACCCAAGGGTGTTAATTTCTGTCCGAGTTAACGTCATTAAATTCACAAAAAAAAAGAGAAAAACTAAAGAAATATGTTTTCGGCAGAGTAAAGATTGTTCATATTTTTGTTTATATTTTTATGAAGAAAAAAAGACTTAAAATGAAAGGAACGATCAATTCTCTCGGGATTTGATTTATTCAAACTGGGCGATCATGTCGTGTCACACAGATAGTTCAATATTTCTTCACGCCAACATCGCTAAGTGTTTATTTTGGTAAAAATCGATTACAAGGAATGCAAATTTTCAAGTTCGTAGCGTTCCCTTAATTTTAACAATAAAATGAGGTTTGTACAACAAAAGATGTCACTTTACACTGGTGGAAATTTTAAAAGTAAACTAATGGGACCTAGAAGCGAGTCTAGCACAGCCCAATATCTCGTCAAGACTAGGTAATAAATAGAGGAAAATCAATGATAAAGTTACCCTAAAATATATTCAGGGTCTGATGGGTAAATTGTCAAAAGTTTATATTTTTAATTCCGCGCATGCGCATTGTTTGTTTTTACTTTTTCTCTATTTCACACTATAGTAAGATCAGTTGGGTATTGTCTGTGAGAAAATGAGTAATTCACTGCGCCAGAAATGTAGAAACAGCATACTGTATTGCTTAGCATTCGCACCGGGTGTCAATCTGAGGACAGTGCAGAGGCTTCGGAAAGAGTTCTATGATATATTCAATCAACATCATGGTGTTTGGAATAATCACTAGTTATTCTGACATTATACTTCAATGTGTCTTCCCACGGGGCCTCAGACTCACCACGCAAACCTACATCAAGTACCCTGAGGAGGCAGTTCTGCCCTGTGTCAAGAGGATGGCTGCTAGAAGAACCTATGTCTGGCAACAGAACTCTGCACCATGTCACACAAACAGAAGAAACCAGTCTATTTATACGAACATATCAACCCTTAGATCTGGCTACCTAACTCCGTAGACTGCAAGTTCTTGATTATTCTGTATGGGGCACCTCTGAGAGAGAGAACACCAAAACTCCTTTTGACATCAAAGATGAAATGAAGGCAGGGATTATCGAAGCCTTCACCAACTTAAATACAGAAAATATCCAGATGATATGCAGGAGATTCTGAGCACGTGGTTGAAGCAAAGGCCGATTTTATTCAATAAACATACTCTTTAGTATTTCAAGATATTTTTTGTATCATTTTGGTAAATATATCTGTTAAAATGAGATGTCAGTGTTATTTTCATTTTTCCGCTATTTAAATGATAATTTATGTATCGAACACTCTATAGAAATGGCACATGGAATTTAGATTCCGTCGGTGCGAATGTAACTGTATTTGGGATATTAAAACCGAGATTAAGGACCGATAAAATTGAAGACACTTGTTTGCATTTTCTCCAGAATTTCTAATTACCACATTATTATAAAAATGATTAGCGCAACACAGATGTTATATCAGTTCAACTTAAATTTGAGAGAGGATAGTTAAATAAATTAATGATTAATAGGGAAATAAATAAGAAGATGACAATCCCGCCGTAAATTAAGGCTTTCTGGGATTGTCTTGCTGAATATTACGACAACTGTGCGTTTGATTTTCAAAAATGTTATGAAGTTTGTCTTTAAAAAGAAATGTATTGGATTACAATAAACAGTGGATTCCTAAATTTGATATTGGATTAAACAAAACAATTTTTGAAATATTTTGTGCAGTTATGTAACTGGAACTTTTACAGTGACTCATTTATAATTTATAGCATATATTTCTTTACCTTCCACCATCAGTGTCAGTTTGGAGATACTGAGCTTTGATATACAGGTTTGATGTAAAATCTATGCAGAAAATATTTCTCTTTCTGTTAATTTCTAAATATGGTTTTCCACTAAAACCATTTGTACAGTGAATCTTGTGTCGGTAGAATTAAATCTTAAATGAGCTGTTTACTATACATTTTGAGGCTCCCAAATTATTATTATTATTATTATTATCATTATTATTATTATTATTATTATTATTATTATTATTATTATTATTATTATTCCTGATGGTTTTCCAATCACATTATATTTCGATCGAGGATTTGAAAATAATTTATGAACATAACTTTAATATCATTCTAGCATCTTCTTTATTATTTTGCATTATCTATAAATTTATTTCTCAGTAGAGGTCGAATATTATGGGTTTATCTGAGTAATTATAATAGAAGAAAATATCATTAAATTAGAATTTCCACGTGTAAATTCTGAATATATTTCCGATCGCTAGCGGATCAACTGAACTGGCGATACCGCATCTTGTGAGCTCAAACAACCAATTATTTATAATGATTAATACTATGTTTATTTCTTGGCATCACTCACTGTCGACATTGTTGTTATTTTATTCTACGGTTATTTACATTGATTCGATATTATTATTCGATTGTGCTTTAACATGTGTCAAGATGTGTACGTGGGGTAATAGATAGGAATAAGAAATGAGAATAACGATTTCGAAATCTACTCGAGTTCCTTACATTCACTGACACCCAAATATCTTTGGGCAAGATATGAATCCATCTCTTCACAACTTGCCTAACAACAGAGACTGGATTCATTTTTCTTTTAATCATTCCATTCAAAGGATGAAAAACAAAATGCCAAAAAGCAAAATATTACTGAGTGTAAAAGAAGATGATAAAAAGAAAATATTAAAAAAGATAGAACAATAAACAGCCGCGATAGGCAACCAATGTACAGATTGGGACTCAATAAAAATATCCCTCTCCCAGAAGTCCGGGCCAGTAAGAAGGTACAGTGACAAATATTTGTTAGCCATGTGAGTTGCTTATTCTGCTTCGGGAGGTGTGTTCATGTGTTACGCATAGTGTAGTCAGTTGCTCCTACAAGTTTAGTGACTTTTATGTTAAATATTTTTTTGATTTTGAAAATTGATACATGGGACTTTTCAGATAGCAGTTGCCGAAAAATTATCTCGATGTTACACGTCTCACTGGCTAAACTGAACAGAAACAATGCTGCGTGATTATACAGAATTTTATTAGAGATTCTGACAGACTAAAACGAATTTGGGATTGACACGATTTAAAGATATAATAACTTCAATAATTAACAGTACTGTTATACAGGAAGATTAAGTAGATCAATTGTTATACACAGCCAAAGAAAAAAGTTACAAGCGAATGTGAACCCCATCGAAAACTCAGCCTAATGAGCCATATAATAAAACTTTTGAACCAATTCTCATGAAGAGCACGCGCAGCAGAATTAGACCGGAAATTTTACAAAGACAGTGCGAATTCGTTAATTTATGGGAACAAGAAATGCGGTATTTATGCTCTGAATATCAGAAAGAGCAAAACAAATAACAGCCTGAATATGTGCGTTTTATAAATTATGCAAAAGCGTTTGATAAATACGTCACTAAGAAATGAAGAAATTGCTACGTAACCTTGACATATTTGAGAAGGATATTATAATAATCCAGAACCAATACTGTCAGCAAGCCACGATCATAGGGATGTAAAATGAGTTCCTGAAATATACAAAATAGAAAGCCGTGTACGACAAGGATGTGTCGTCTCACAGGAGGTATTTAACTTATACACTGAGATGATGCTCAGATATTTATAAGTTCTATCGGGTTTCATTATTGGCGGCCATAATCTTAACAACATAAGATAAGCAAATGACGGTTTTAGACACAGATAGGAAAACTTCAAGAACTCCTGCAGAATGTAGTGAAAAAAAGTGAGAATAAATAAATGTGCAATCATCAATGGCAAGAAGACACAAATCATGTTTGATAGGAAAAAGGACAAGTCAACATGCACATTACAAATTAGGGATAACAAAAGGAAAAAAATGCAACAATTTGCGAATTATGCCTTCCAAAAGCAAATAATGTATTATGAATCAGGAAAATTTTGTCAAAAATCAAAGAAAACATTACTGATATGTTGTATAATATCAGCCTTCTTATATGACAGTAAATACTATGCAATCTTTCAACAAATGGTAGAAGAGAGTTTAAACAACCGAAATGTGGTCATACAGGAGGTTGCTGAGGATACCAAGAACAGAACATGTGAGCAACGTCAAAGGTTTAGCAAAAATCGAAATCGAATGAGTCTTATACATAAATCAGAAAGCAACAACTGAAATTTCTCGAGCATATAATGAGGAAATAGGGTTTGGAAAATTACGGATATAAATATACAAATGTGATGAAATACCGGAAAATGTGATTAGGTCCATTTTTATACCGATGCCTAATAAGCAGAGTCCTCATTAATACCACATTTTGATAGTTCTTTCAAACAATTATAACGACAGAAGACTATGTTTCATTCACACTCGGCATTGTTTTTCTACGGTTATTTACACTGTTCCGCTTTTGTTGTTGGACATTGCTTTCATATATCTGAAGATAAGCTGATTACACACTCACATTCACTCTCAGCAAACGCTTGCATATTAGTGAAATTATCGTCTTGCTTGAACTGAAATAATTATAAAAAAACAAGTAAAAACTGGAAGGTTTATTTTATGACGGGTTGTACAATGAGTTTTACAATATCAAGTACCGCAAATACAACATCTCTTAATTTAACTCCAAAATGTTAGTAAACCTTTGCTAAAGATGCATATTATTATCCCTCCTAAACTTGTATGTAAGCTTCAGAATCTTTCCGATCGCCTTCAGTGTCTTTCGATGTTCTTTTCTAAAATATTTTCGACGCAAAATTTTCTGAAGAGCTTGAATCGCTTGTAGCGCGACTGCATGGATTTAAGCTTATTGCTAGATTGGCAAATATATATCATGGTTTTATTGTTGAATTAGTTAATATAACCTTAAATTAAATTCTCAGAGTTTTTCCTCTTTCAATTCTCGCCATTAGAACTCTTTTCCTCCTTCATGCTTTCCTGTCAACTTTAATCTTCAAAAATGTTGATGCAACGTCAATCGGGATCTTCCCTCTTCCTGCAACCTATTACGTTATTGCCCTTTCTTCTAACTAAAATCTTTTCTTTCTCCTTGACTTCCTCTAATCCCTTGAATCTTAGTAGCATTGTCACCTTGCCTGGGGTGAAATGATTGAAAATATTTACGAACTGCTGGAAATATAATCAGCCTGTCCGCAGCGGTATTTGCTATTAAATGAACGACATGTCATTAGGCAAGGTGTGAAACGCAAAGTTCAATCCTGATATGTGCCAGTCATTTTGAACCAAAGATGACCCTTCTCATCTTCAAAAGTGTCAAATTCATTGAAAGAATATTTTTTTACGAGTATTTCAAAATCTCCCGCGTTGAATGCCACTACAGCTGCCCCCGCTTTGAAAGAGGAAAGTGCTTCTTCTGCAAGGCTAAAAAAATTGGAAGTGCCAGAATGTCAGCGAGCGGTGGAATTGCGAGAAGACATCTTTAGACCTGGCTATTCCAGTCTAGGAAAAATTGTCAAAAACAAACTGTCAGTCTTTTCGAAGGAGTTGAATTACTCAGTTTTGCTTGCGTCAAGCTAAAGCTGAAAGAAAGTTAAATAAAATAATGCATTTTCTTTTAATCCTATTATATAAAATCTTCAGGTAATTAATATCACAGTTGTTGGTTGGCTGATTCCATATTGCGGAATATTTTCATATAATCGCATAGAGCTAAAAAGTAATTGGACGAAACCCAATTCCTTTCAGACTTATCCCTCTTGCAATATTTCAGCATACTGTAATAACATTATCCATATTGAGTTTTCTACTTGGCGTCCATTTTAAATATTGAGGTTCTTGATATAGGATCTAGCATTGTAAGAAATATCAGTGAATTCTAGCCTGCTTTGAAAAGTTACCGATGGAAATCGAGCACTGGAATATTTAATATGTCCATATATTTCGTATTCCGGGTGAATAGCAATCAGTTCTTTTAGATAATATAACGAGTCTAAATCTTCCGGAAATTAAATTTTATGTAACTATATTCATAGAATTTAATTTTATTTTCGCTAATGAAATTTCTCAGAAATGTTGTCTTACAACAATGTACCATAGAGAGGAAGATTTCTCAACTTTGTTTGCATCATCGCCTACATACACATGGAAACAATTTTCATCGCCTACCTGTATAGTAAATATTAAAAGGTGACGGGTAAATTGTGTTTTGACGGGGGCGTTTCCAACATTGATAACTTCGAGATGACTAATCTGATAAAAAGATAAAAACAATTTTATAATAAACTAAGAGCATAAGTCGTCTTTGACCGGGGCTTCCATTACTGGGAATTTTCGTGCAACTGAGGACCCCCCACACCAAATGGAGGTGGGGTAACATTTTGAATGGTGTTGGCTCAAAAAGGGAACTGTATAATAATAAATAATATAATTTTAATAATTTAAACTATTTATTTTTATTAAAGTTTTATGAAAGATATATATCCAAGGACAGATAGTAAATAGTAAAACGTTGCTGAGATTTATAATGAACAGGAAGTAGTGGAGAGCCCTTGTCGCCAACAATTTGTACTGAAAACCGGCACTGAAAAATGATCAATAAAACAAAAAAGGCATCTAAATTGGATGAAAACTGTGGAAATGCATTAACATCCGATAACACCCACCCACATACACACACACACACATACATGCGCACACACATTTTGAAAAATTATAGATATATTTTACTAGCAAATTCTATTTGGTCTTCAATTATCTGATTTATTTCGTCTGAAGGACTATTTGACATTGAGCCGTTTTAAAACGATAGAGAATACTAAATTAAGCATTATTATCGAGGATATTTATATTTTAAATCGGAATGTGATGCAGTTGTTTCAATTATGCATCATATTTCTTTTTTGTTTTTGTTTTTTTTTTTTTTAATACAGGTTTTTTGCATATATTATTTGGATATTTTTCGGATATCATTTGTTAAAATGCATTTTTTAATACTCAAAATTTTACATCGCCAAGCGTTATTTCCAATCGCCCACATTTTCTGTTCAGTTGCTCATCGCTCACACAGCAGTTAAAACCGCCTACTGGTTGGCAATATCACCACGTTTGGGAAACCCTGGATAAAAGAATTCACAGTTGTACAACAGCTGTATGTAATTAGTATGTTGTATAACTGCTGTACGTAAGTAGAGTTTGGTAGATTGTTTTTGTTTATATATAGACGGTAGCAATACCTTATCGTAAAGACATTACAAAAAGAACTATACAATCCTTAAAGCATTAAATGTAAAAAAAAAATAAACGGAAAAAACATCAATAATTTTTATGACATTGAGCAACAAATGTACTGAATTTATTTCGTACAGTTAAAAAAATACGTGAAAATTGAATAATGCTTAATGTGCTGAAGGATTTGAAAATCGAAATAACGTATGAAAGTCAAGTTTTTAAAAAAAATGAAAAACTACACAGCAACAATTTAAAAAAAATAGCAAATCAAATCAAAAATTCAATACATTCATAAAGTTACAATATTATCAATAGAAAAGATTGTAATGATGGTATATGAAAGCAAAGAATATCCTGATATCTGAAAAATTATAATCAGATATACTATGGAAAACAGGAACATAATCGGCATGTAGAAATATCATTCTCATATCTTAAACCGAATATATATATATATATATATATATATATATATATATATATATATATATATATATATGGAGAGAGAGAGAGAGATAGAGAGAGAAACACGGGATAATAATTATGGAAAATAGAGTATATTCTTTTTGAGATATACGCTTTTCCCCCTTGTGAACAACTATAAACCTATATATATATATATATATATATATATATATATATATATATATATATATATATATATATATATATATATATATATATATATATATATATATTCGGTTAAAGACACACGAATGAACTTATGAAGTTATATTTCAAGAACGAGAAGTATCTTCATTATTCGTGTGTCCGCGTGTGCATGTGTATGTGTGTTTGTGTGTGTGTGTACCCATATAATTGTCATGTTTATTTTCTCTCTTTAAATCTGGAGATGATTCGTTCTTCGAATACATAGCCGAAACATCTTAAGAGAGTTAAATTATGAAAGTGATTAAGAAAATAAATGAATTCAAATTCCATTATATAGTGACACTGTTAAACAAAAGAAGAAAAAAAAGCGTTCTTTATCAGACTCGATTGAGCGTCGCGCACACAAACACACAAAAACGCACAGACACACAAACACATTGTAGATAGTTTCGCCTTTCGTCCGGTTGAAATGTCTCCCCGTTCATTTCAACACGAGTGGAGATTTATTTTGAGCTTAGAATTGGTTTTCCAGTTCCTTCTAATGTTTTGTCATACATTTTCACCCCCGTTAGTATCTTGCTTCTTAGAGGTATCGCTTGGCTTTAATTAATTTTTTAGATGCATTCTAAAGAATATGTATATACTTTCTACAATAATTTAATGTATTTATCCGACAGATTTTATCACTTTATTCGTTATACATTTTTAATCTTTAAAATGATAATACACACTCACACACGCACAATATATATATATATATATATATATATATATATATATATATATATATATATATGTACAGGGTGACCCAAAACAGACGGAATTTTTGAAGTGCGTATTGCCGGACATGAGAAAGGGGCAACACTGAGAGACAGTGACCTTGAGCAAGTAAACATGTTGCCATTTAGAATTCAAGATAAAATTCACAGTATTCCAGCTGAGATATTGCAGCGGTCAATGAGGAATCTCAACAGCAGATTTTAAGAATGTATTCGTACAGGAGGACGCCATCTACAGGACGTAATTTTTAAAAAATGAAAATTCCATCATTGTTTCTTAAATGGCATGTTTTAAGGTTTCAATTACTATGAAAAAATTTCTTTTTCCATCACTCTTGGTTTTATTGGATTGTTAAAACGTTCCCGGTTTTTGGGTGTCACCCTATATATATATATATATATATATATATATATATATATATATATATATATATATATATATATATATATCGTTTATAACAATGAAATTGTCCAAATCGTCTAAAAGCAAAATTGTCTATCTGTTAAATTAAATTTGGAATTGGTGTAGCTTACAAATGTTTAAAGATAGCTTACTGGACTGCTCCCAGCTTTTTTATAACGCTATTAGACTCTGGTGTGAGCAATATGAATGTATAAGCTTAACAGAAGAATCGTGATGAAATCGATCAGAAACAAAAATAATATATTCATACTTAATTAATCATAGCTAAGTATAGACGGCTCATGAAGGATATAAATTAAAGTCACACGCCTACACACACACACATACACACATACACAAACATACACAAACACACATACATATACATATTATAAACAGAGCATTTGTATTTATAAAAAGAATGTATAAACATAAAATGTCTTAAAATAATTGTTGGTCTTTGTTCATTTCATAATGTGTGACGTCATTTGTTTACATTTGATTCGCCATGAGCAGATATGAATGAACTCGAGATATTCATGGAAGATTGAAGTTTAAATACAGTGAACTCAACCCTGCTAGCCAAACGCTCCTTCCTGGCCAAATAGGTAAAGGCACACCAAGGTAAATGACGGTACCGTATAAGATATAGTTTCGAATCCTGTCGGAGGACGAATATTTTTTCTGAAAATTTCTCGGATATTCAGGCCGGTAAATGTTGTTTAATACTGTTTATTATAAACAGAGCATTTACTTAAATATGTCTATCTATAAAAACAATGTATAAACATAAAATGTCTCTATATATAATTCCTGGATCATACTGCAATTTCTTGAAGATGATTTTTGTCCTTTCGAAGCATTTAACTTCTGTTCTTGAATAACTAGATGTCTTACAGGTTTCACGTACGATTTCATCTCCAAGTCTTCTTTCACTGCACTTTGGACTGTCATGGTTGAAATTACTCTCCCGCGTGCACAACGTCTTATGGATTGAGTCTTTTATTCTAATTGATCTCTTTATTTCAAATGATGTTCCCCATTCCTGTTGGGGCTTTCTGATCTATTTTCCTCTCTACTTTATCTTCTTTTTCATACTTATTCACCCATCTTTTGATAGTTCTTGAAGATGGAAGCCAGTGTATGGAGGTTGGTAGTATTACGGAAGGCCTGAATGATTTGGAAGACAGAGAGGGAGACAACCGGCTCTCTTTCCAGCTGAAAATTTAAATATTAAGCATTTTGTGTGATGGATAATTATGTTGTTACACGATTTAGACAATTTTGCTGTTACGACATAATATATATATAAATGGTAGAGGTCATTGTTGTTCCAACGAGAGATTATTTATATATATATATATATATATATATATATATATATATATATAATAGAAATTATTAGGAGTATTTGATAATTATATTTAAGTAATTCCTCGAGTCTGAAAGAATTCTCAACAGAATGCAGAAAGCACTGGACGGCCGTTTCGTCCTATACTTGGGACTACATCAGCAGTGCGCATCCACGACCGAGAATTGAAACCCTGACAGTTAGGTTGTCAAGCAAACATCATACCAACTCTTTCCCCCGGGCCTCGAAAAGATTGTAAATCAGACTCAATTTAGCGCCGCTCTCTCACATATTCCGTGGTGGAACTCTTACTGAGTTGTCTGTAACTATAGGACGGTGGCCCCTGAAGCCACGACTACTTTCACCAAGCCGCTCACTCTAGAGCATTAGAAGCCGGTTCAAGCAATGATGTACATGATGTGCGTGTGTGTGTGTGTATCCCTTTTTATATTTTTGCGTGGGTGTATGTGCATATATATATATATATATATATATATATATATATATATATATATATGCATTAAGAAATGGACAAAGTCCGACAATTTTATTTATGAAAGACATTTTTTATGTTTAACGTTCTTTTTATCGATACAAGTATTTAAGTAAATGCTCTGTTTAAAATAAACAGTATTAAATAACATTTACCGGCCTGAATGTCCGAGAAATTTTCATAGAATATATTCGTCCTTGAATTGCATTGGTGGCCGAGCGGTTAGGCACGTCAGAGTAAATGACGGTTCCGTATAGGATGCAGGTTCGAATCCTGTCCAAGTACGAATATTTTCTATGACATTCAGGCCGGTAAATGTTATTTACATTACTTAAATACTTCTATCTATAAAAAGAACGTTAAACATAAAAAACTGTCTTTTATATATATATATATATAGAGAGAGAGAGAGAGTTGTATTTACGTGAATTTGTAACTTTCGATTTCTTGCGTTTGCGTACGTCAGGCAAGGTAGAATCTAATAGGGTTTATCTGACGATCGCCCGGGCGTGAAACCCGGGGTAATATACTCACATCCATACAAATAAATATGTTGTCGTCGATATTGAACGCTTTCCAATATGTACTGCGCATATACGATATGTAAAAAATATATATTGAAATTGCATACATACATATATATATATATATATGTATGTATATATATGCATTGTCTAGCACAATGGAATAAAGAAGAACAAGAATGGTAGTATTAGATGTCACACAAACTTGAGTTTTTTTTATTGCCTATGTATATGATTATTAGGTTTCAGTAAGAATCGTGTGAGTTTTTATTAATGTATCCAAACAACAAATGTCTACCTGAGAACTCGGAATTGTTTTTATATGAGAACAGAAGTTAATGGCAGGTAAAATGTTTTCAGTCTGTAAATTTAACTAAAGATGTGAAACGTGCTTAGCATTAATCCGTTAGAATTTCTAATCCTAATGCTGTACTCTTGTAAAAACAGGCGAAATAGAGCGAATGATTAATTACTGTTATCAAAGGGAAGTTTTTGTCAGTCTTAAATTGACTTTGGGGTGTACAATAACTTCGGTTTTGTTGGAATATGTAGTATTTGTCGGCCTTAGATAAAAAAAGAACACTTTTCCTCCATTTTTTATCAAGAATTTGATTTTGTTCAACAACTAGGCTTAGGACTTAGGGAATAAATGAACAGAGTTAGATATCAGACAGCTTTTTCGTTTTCTTTGATTTTTAAAAAAAAATAATAAAGTAAAACGCACAGTATTGATAACTTTCATTTATTTCTAATCTAATAACCTGGTTATTAAAATCTTAAATATATATGGAATAATGAAGATTAGGAATGGTATATATATATATATATATATATATATACACATACACACACTTACTCACATGTATATATTCATACATATTTATCTCTCTCTGTCTCTCTCTCTCTCTCTCTCTATATATATATATATATATATATATATAGAGAGAGAGAGAGAGAGATAGAGAAAGAGAGATAGAGAGAAAGAGAGAGATAGAGAGAAGTATATGCAATGCAATTGGCCCTGATCTGACATCTCGTTTACGGTCGGTCTTTCACAGACCTGCCGTCGCTTTCCTCTCTCTTTTACATAAATACATTCACGGTAAATTCCACAAGCTACGTTCGCTAGTTCTAAGTATGCATGAATTTAAACGTGTTACTAATTTGCCATCTCAGAACTAATCTTTGAATGTCGAAACAATTAAATGAAAAGTTACTTCAATAGCTTCATTTCTCGCACTTCCAGTTTGTGTAACTTCCCTCCTCTTACTTGCCGCCCTGATAGCTATAATTCCAAACTATTCAAATGCAATGTCAATCGGCATATCCAGATGCCTTGATCTATTCCCCGTCCTTTCATTCCTCCTTTCCTCTTTCACTTTTCTTTACTCTTGTTCCCACTCTGTGTCTGTGTATATATATATATATATATATATATATATATATATATATATATATATATTAAAATGAAACGTACAGTTCTAGTGGGTCAATATCCAAACTGAATATCTCAAATCCGTTCCACTATCGGTGGCTGGATTTATTACACATTTCCCGAGGGACCGGGCCTATTTGTCCTTTTCGGACCAAGTGCGCACTGAAAATACTGTTATAATTGTAAACATACGCTCAATATATGTTGTCACTTACACGGGATTAATAAACGCCTAAGGTAAAAAATAGCTACAGAATGAAACAAAATAAAAATGACAGAAATAAATCCATCGAACAAAGGGAATTACTAATACGGATGTAATGACTGAAATATTATATCTATCGTACTTCCATATTACTTGAATGCGGCTTGACGAGATTCTATCTCGATTCGACCGTCATCAAAAGGTGTACGATATACATTTTCACGAAAAATATCACTAAACATGAAACACGGTTATATTTATTATATAATATATATATATATATATATATATATATATATATATATATATATATATATATATATATATATAACGCGTTAAAACGCGAAGCAAGATAATTTACTAGACAACGTCAAATAAGCGAACCTATTTTTCACAGATAAACTCAATTTACCAAACATAATGGGAAAATATAGTAAATCACTGTTTTATAGATTTGGCTAGAAACTAATTAAATATAAGAGAAAATATTTCATCAAATAATTTTAAAACGAACCAAAAAGAAATATTTTACCTGATAAAAGGAATAAAAACTTAAAAATGTGTTGATAGAAAAGGACAAATTGAAATAAAATCATAAAAAAAAGGTTTCGCAGGAGTATAAAATAAAAAGTAAAATTTAGATTAGAAAAAATACTTAAATTCCATCAGTCTAATTGCAAGGAATTTAAAATACGTAAAATATGTTTAATTTGTACCAGTCATTTATATTATCAATTATTGCCAAAAAGCTTATTAATTTCGTTTAAAGAATATAATTCACTTTCTATGTCACCTGTCACTTCAAATGGCATGGCCACCGCAACTTTCTATCATACGTCGCTGTAAGCAATATTTTCCCCTCATAATCCCTACTGATTCATATACTATTCCCTTTCAAAAGATGCTTAGGTAGCTTCTCGATCTTTCCGTCTGCTCTTTTTATTCACTATATATTTTGTAAGATTCAACATCTGCAAGCATCCGTCCTGATTATCCGATTTTTAATTCCCTTACTTGTCTTAATTGCTCATTTTTTTCCGTCCATCTTATTCTGAACAATGCTATTCTCGAACCACATTTCAGTGTACCTACGTATCATGTTTTTTGCTGTGGATATTTACCACCATTCATTGCCACATTTCTGCAGCCCTCTCTGTTTTGGTTGCAACGAAATTTTCCTGTTTCAAAATAATTTCTCTATATATTGAAACTAATCTTTCGCGATTCCAATTCGTCTTCAGCATACAGTGTCATATTATTCGTCCTCAAGTCAACTGTCTGACAGAATCCTTTAAGTTACTCTGACGGGGAAACCGTTCAAAATAGCCAATATATTCCTATAGTGGCCAAAAGCAAAGAACACGGAAGTAGAAACGGTGAATTCTATAGCACACTAGATAACAGAAAGATTCGATACAAGACATTTACTTCAAGTAAAACTTAGTTTTCACTTTCATCCAAATAGTCCACTTACACGCTTGGAAATTGTTTGACAAAATATTTTTGCTCATATATGGTAGTAGCAATATTTCGGACGGCATAAGTTTCGCGTCAATTCAAATACCGACAGTTTAGGAGAACATATCAGAGTAAAAAATAAAGTATTATGCTAAATAATCGATAACTGAAGACACGGAATTATGCAGATGATATGATTTATTGAAAACATTAATGTGTTATTGCTCTAAATTAATAGGGTAAATTACTGTGACTCTTTCGAATGCATGCTCTTTCTTAAGTCAATCATTGACGAAAATAGAGCATTACTTTCAAAAGAGAGATTTAAATGAAATTGATTGATTAATCTAAGTCTAAATTATCTGTATCTGATTCAGCAAAAACATGAAATATTGGAACTAAATTAATAATAAAGCACGCAAATAATACATACAAGCACACACACACACACACACACACATATATATATATATAGTGAGAGAGAGAGAGAGAGAAAGAGAGACAGAGACACAGAGAGAGAAGCGATTATATTTGTTCCAACGAGAGGAATGTGTACATTTCAAAAAGAACTGCTGGGCTGGTGGTAAGAACATTCTTCTGCTTGAAGGATAATAAAACAATTAAGATTGCCGCGAGAAAGTGTGTGGAAAGATATATGTATGCTTATCTGTTAATGACACCTGTATGTTCGTAGATATATTTCCATTTTTATGTATTATGTGAGCGTTTTTCTTAGTGTTTGCGACAATGTATTCTCGCCATTTAAATCATTAACCTCTATATTTGTTTTTTTGTATGAATCATTCATGAATTTATAAATTAATTGCACCTTTTAATTGAAATTAAAAAAAACTGATCCAATGTGCAACTTTCGGATAATAAGTGTGACATTACTGTAATTATTGAACAATATAGATCATGCCATATTGACGGAAAATCTACCAGTAAAAAAGAATGCTCTTATTGCTATATTTGTACAAAAACGCACAACCTTAAAACTTAAATTCAAACTCAGCGTTGCGACCGCAAATTTCAAAACAATAACACATTTCTCATAACATTTTTTCGGATTACATCTCTATTTTAGATGTCCTCTTATTACTGAGAAGTAAAAACAAGAACAAAATCTATTTCCATACCTGATGATGTCTGTAGGAACAGACGAAATCTTGTAAAAAATTAAAAAGAACTTATGCAACTGGAATT
>OZ010573.1:110787067-110899567 GCA_963932145.1 Acanthosepion lycidas
AATCCTTTAATTATCAGTATAATTGTATTTTTGAACACGATTCCCTCTTTTATACATGTGTCATTAAAGATCACTTTCAGGTTACTGCGAATAAGTATTTTATTTAAATTTTTTTTTGTGTTTGTATGAGTGTTTTGGGACAAAAAGTGTGTAAAAATTGTTCAAATATTCTATATATCCGAGCTTTTTCGGATATTCTATTAGCCATTATCAAGGATGTTTTACCAAATTTTTCTGAAAAAAAAAAAACATATTTAAATATAATTTTATTCATTTGTAAATAAGTCCTGAACATTTCAGTAAATTACGAAAACTATTTGATTTTTGCAAGAATTTCTAAAATAATGTAGTTTTTATCGAGAAAATACGCTAAATTTCCCATAGCATCTTTGTCCCACTGCTGACGCAATAAAATCAAGATTTATGACCAAAATTTCGAACGTTCATGATAGAATTAAAAAGCTTGAAATAATAATAACAAATTCTTCAGTATTTTCTCTTAATAATAACAAACATTTTGATGATAAATCTCTATTCCAATCAAGCTTGCTCCCTTTTTCATCATATTATTCTCTTTCAAAGGGAAAAAGTGGTGGTGCCTTCTCCACAGCAACGCTATCCTAAGAAAGCTAGAGACCCTTCCAGGATTTACTGCCGGTTCGCGTAAAGTTAACAATATAAAATATGCAGATGACACTGTACTGACGGCAGATCCACAAAGAATATTCTAGGTCTTCCATTAAAAGGCAGTAATGGAAAGTGAGAAAAAAGTTATACCCATCATTTGCAGAAGATAAAAAAATGGTTATCAGCAAGAAAAAAAGCCCAAAACGGTAATGACGAATTGGAATTGTCAACATAAACATGTACTAGAATTTAAATTTAAATTATTGGAGAGTGTATAACAGAGGATGGAATATGTAACAAGGAAATTTGGACACGAGTTGGATTATCGAAAAATGAGTTCCTAAAGCTAAAAATGTATTAAATCACGAGGAAAAATCATTTTATATCCAACCTCTTATATGATATCCCATGCTGGAAAAACTCCTTACAGATAAAGAAAAACAGGAAGCAGCTGAAATGCGCTTCTACAGAAGGATAATGAGAATCATAATGAGTAAAGACTACTCGAAGAATTTGAAGCTCACAGGAGATATAGAGAAAGAGAGATGGGTTAAGCAGCTATCCTCTTACCTGAAAATCTTATATGAATGCATGGCAAAACGGAGTGGGTGGGTTGTTTGGGAAATGATATTCGATTCGTTTTCTACGACACTTTTGAAGGTTATTTAAAGCCAGGAAATATATCTTTTTTTAAATTTTAAGAATTTTCCTTTTAGATAATAATGATTTAGTTATACAAGTTTCACGAATTAAATCTTACCATGGGGGAGGATTTGTTGTTTCAACACTTTTCCAAGAGTATTTGCATGTAAGTGGATACAACAAACCGCATCGGAACTCGGCTCTTTGATTTGAATTCCGATTACAACAGTATACATTACTACCCCTGCATACCCAAACTGGTATTCCCACGCGGTCACCTATCTAGATATTCACCAGGCTCGACGTTGCTTAATTTTGGTGAACGTACGGGTAACGGTATTAAAACATGCTGTTGCCGAAAGACAAAAGCCTTTGGTAAAATGAGAAACACTGCCCAAGTTCACAAGTGAGGATATTCACTAACCGCTCTATGCGGTCGGATGTGGCAGAAGGCCGAGATTATTGTGAAGTATCCGAACCCGTAGACTCGGACAAAAATACCCCGGAAATCCCGTATAAAAACGGGATCGGGTAGCTGTCTCCAGTGACGAGACAGCCCTTCGACATAGCCTCGTCTGGGGATCCTATCAGCCTGCAGACAGAGAGTTTGACCAGCACACCCGGAATCAATCCACAAGTGACACTCTATAGCGGAAGAAAGGAAAATATTTTTAATTCCATATATTAAAAATCATAGAAACACTATTTTCGTTAACCGAGTACTTAAATTAAAAGTGATAATACTTTCTTGCAGAAACTGACACTTTCAATATTTTTAAATATCTTATGTCCTCATGGATGGCACTTTATCAGCAATAAGTTTTCCATCTCAGAAGAAGCTCTACGCGTTTTTTTCCATTAATTTATTTCTGTAATCAAAACAGATAAAAGAACTAAACAGATAAATTCCAACTACACATTTCCCGAAAACAAATATATGTAAGAAAGACATAAAGACTTCTTATTTTAATTTCAGTTTCTTTCCTCTAGATTAGAGCAGATTTAACAATAGCCTATTTACAACTGACGTATTCTTCAAGATAATAAATGCGCTTATTTCTTTTGATGATCTTTAAAACTAAATACGCTAAAATGTACATACTTTTCTTTTTCATTTTGAAGCAATGCAGTCTCTTCTTAAACTTTTTATCTTTATTCCCTATTTTGTTTTCCTCATTCAATGAATTGCATATTTAAAACATTTTTTGTCGAAAAATCCCTGACAGGACGCACGCTTGTCAATCGGGGATTTTTTTAAGATTTAAAGATCAAGTGCAATTTTGTGTGGTAAGAGGAAAACAGATTTCACTAGATTAAATAATAATAAAGCAGAAAACGGCGGAATATAAAGAGGGGGAATAGGATGAAAGAAAAACATTAAACAACTGGGATTTCGGTAAGACATTTCAAAAAAGTAGAATGACATGATGATACGAGAAACAACTGCGATTTAAGAGCGGGTAAAAAAAAAAAAAAAAGAGAAGAAGTAGTAGTAGTAGTAGTAGTAGTAGTGTGGGGAAGATAGTGGAAAAGTTGGATATTGTAAAATGAAACGAAATGAGAATGTATAATACATATAATAATAGTTTAAATACAGAGGTCGAAAGCTTCTTAATTTAAATGAAGTGTGAAGTACGCTATTTATTGAATTACATCATTGTTGCCTCAAACTTGCTATGATATACCTACGTTCTCAAATCACCTATATTTCCTTCGTATTCCTATTGTAAGAAGGAAACTACACAGTTATTTCCGGAGAACATTGTGGAAAATATACGGCGTGAATGCTTCCCTGAACTCTACACTCTTAAACTCTTTAAATCAAACGCCAATTGATCATTTTTCTTATCGTTAATATTTTCACTTTTTTTCGATATTCTTTTAAATTTATGTAACACAACTTATCCAGTAACTATAATTGTCGCTTATAGTTTGTAGCTAAAGTAAGAAAATATTTGAAGACTGTTAAATGTTTGTACTACACAAATGTATAATTTACTTATATTCGGACACAAAAATCCACCGATTACCATTTTATACCAGGAACGTTTAATTCAACGCATTCTGTTTATTCCCACAGACGAACGATTTCAAGCCTCTCGATGGTCTGTCGCTATTTCCATGTTAATTATGAAGACGAACTTCATTCCCTAATTCCATTAGTTCTAATATTCAAATTACACCAAGCCACTCTCATTGTAACCAACCACCCTCATTCCCATCGTATCATATTTATAAAGCCACCTACTGCATCCTTGTGGAACCAACTATGAAGAGGATACTTCTCTGATCACTAGAATCATAACCTGATCAGTTCGAGTGTTAACCGTTACCTTACACACACATCCCCATAAACAGTGCCTATTATTCTGTAACGCTCTGAGTGATTCTTGGATCTTGTATAAAAAAAAATTAAAAAAAAAACAAACATAACAGCTGACGACGAAATAAATTGTAATGATTATATATCATTTCGATGATTAAGGAGGCAATGATGGAAAAGTGGTGGTGGAGTAGTTAGCGAAGGGGAGACTAGAAAAAAAAGAATAAGAAGAGAAAAGGAAGGGTGAGGAGAAAGATGCAAAAATATGCATGTATGAGTAATATGATTACAAATAAAAAAAGAAATACTGAAAAAAGGAGAAAATAATACGTTAGAAGTGGACCAATGTGAAAACAGATAAGAAAGAAAGTAATGGAGAAATAGAAAAGAGGATGTGAATGACGACAACGTAATAAATTAAAAGTCAAGTTGGTAAAAATATCGAATAGAATAGAACAAGAAAATAAAAGACGTTTATTGGATAAAAGAAGGAAGTTCAAATAGTAAAAAGAGAGTTGGAGAGGAGGAAGTTTTAATACATGAGAGAAAAAAAAAAGTATGTTACGTGAGCATAACATTATATAGGAAATGATGAGGTACATTAGCCAAAAAAAAAAAAAAATAATAAAATAATAATGGAGAAAATGAAAACATCCGGAAATTAGAAGGAATGGACATCACCGGAGACAAGCGGATAAAAATGGATTAGTTGGCAATAAATGAATGAAATTGTGCAATAAATAGAGGAAAGAGAAAAGGTACACATGAATGATGATCTGCGAATAATTAACCTGGTATGTAATTATTTTCAATTATAATCTAATATTCTCGTATAATTTTCGATATATAGTATTCGCGCAAAGAAAAAAAATAGTACTAGGACATGGAATTTAAGTATGTTACCAAAATGTGGCCAACTAGAAATCAACACGAAGGAAATAAACAGGATAAATGTTAATTATCTAGGCGTATGTGATTGATTGATTTTTTATTTTATTTTTTTTTTATGGTTTAGCTACCTTCAGAAGGTTATTTAAACAAAAACTATGTTTTGATTTTAAGATTTCCAAGATAATAATTTACTGATATAATTTCTATAATTCAGCCTATAGGTTGGGGGAGAAGTGGTGAATTCATGACATCCTCACTTGTATTTGCGCGTAACACATTATAATGAACTCGACTGGAATTCCATTTCCAGTCATTATCCTTTATTCTAACAGCATATCTGTTGAGGGGTTCTCCCATTTTTACACAGATGGACTCACCCAGGGTATACTTATACTACTGCTAGTGAATACCCGGGGGAAAGAACGAAGAAAGGACGAACGAGCACGAACAAGAGTCACAGTGAGCAAGCACGTAGACTCAGTAAGAAGTCATACAGTGATACGTCGATACCAAAGACTATATATATATATATATATATATATATATATATATATATATATATATATATGTATATATGTATTGCTACTAACCCGCATTCCGGGAACTACTAATCTGCCTTACCAGTTTGTATTATTTATTCTTCTATATTCCTTCTTGGCGTGTGTTATTTATTGGTACCGGATTTCATCCCGGAATCCGCAACACTATCCAATCTTTCAACACTTGGTATTCCCAAGTGGTCGCACATCCAGTGACTGACCAGGCTTTATTTCGGAGATGCAGTGGTGACATTGGGGAATGAGCACATCCCAAGAAATATGAGACAAGATGAAAAGAATGAACGATAGATGAAATTCTCGACACGAGGAAAAATATACACTAGAAAATGTCAAGCAATTATATTAAACACAGATATTAGGCTCAGATACAGCAGGATAGACATAAATTAATCAATGAAAAATGCACGGAAAAAGGACAGGAGCCGTAATAGAAATACTGTCAGGTTTAGAAGATTGGGGCTTAGACAAGTTCAAAGAAATAATACCTGTATTAAAGGGTAACGTTGACATAGCGGGGGATCAGAGTAGATCGATTTTCGGTGCGTTACCTAAGAAACCACGCGCAAATGAATGCGAGCTACAACGGGCAACCCGCATGGCAAACCACATAAACAAGAATCCGAATTCTGATGAAAAGATAGTGTAGAATTTTTAAGTCTGAAAAAATCTGGTTTTATGAGTAACACCGGAAAAATAAATGCTATATTTGCGATTAAAATGATATAATAGAGGAAGAGAGTGTAAGAGAGAGGGGGCTCCCTCTTTCTCTCTTTTCCTGTCATATAATCTTATGATTTTATCATAATATATATATATATATAGAGAGAGAGAGAGATAGATTATATCATTTTATAATATTATATATATATTAATAACGATGCCGTGATGCACCGATAAATGCATTTAATAAGGGACGGCAGACAGATCTATTTTAACAGACATAATAAAATAAAATCTATATTAATACTAGAATAATTCAGAAATTTCACTGGAAATAGACTATTTGCATACGGATAAAAAGTGACCTAAATAGGTACATAAAAATCGAAAGTGATGCTATACAATGGTATGTCCTTCCTTCGGATTTAATAGAGAGTCAAAATGAATCTATACTAAGGTACCAGAAGATCATACCAGTATTTAGTATCGATGATATCGTTCTTAACAATGTAAGGCACACTGATTATACTTTGATGATGACAGACATAGAACGAAAACTATATGACACCACGACAGGCTAACAAAGGAAAGCGAGAAGAATGAAATAACGATTAATTTGTAAGAAATCAGAATGTATTGATGACAGCAAAAAAAAAATATCCCAAGATGCTATCTAGGAATTCCAGAGGTTCAAATTTTAAAAAGTTCTGAACGTTAAATATCTATGAAGTCCTTAAAAGTTGATGAAAATGGGACACCGAAATCAGAACACATATTTGAAGGGCAAGAAGAATGCATTCAAATTATTTAGCAAATTACTAAAAAAAAAAAAATACGAAAAAAAAAAACCTTTCTTTGTAATGAACTGCTATCAGTACTCCTCTATGACAGTGGATTCTCTCACAGAAGAAAAGAACACTTGACGTAATAGGAATGTGGAACTAGAGTAGGATACTGAGAATAGAATCGACGGAGATTGTAAGCTACGAGGAAGTTTGAAGAGAAATGAAAACAAAAAAGAAATTTATACATACAATGAGACACAGCTGTAGTTTCTAGAACATATAATAAGGAGGTACAGCGTGGGAACTTAACACTTCCACGGTATAGACTTACGACGGAAATCTGTTCATGTGGCCCGACGTAACCTGATTTTAGACTTAGGTCGAAACTCAAATCTGTAAGCACCCACGTTACTCACATGTAGCATATACAAAATAGAGTAAGATAACTGTAAACAGTACAGGAAGATAATGAATTGCAACAGTAATATTTTTTTAAAAAATAATAAAAGAAAACAATTCCGGATATTTACTGCTGTGGTAAATAAATCAAAATAAACACATGGAGCACATACATAGCAGTAATGGACTAATGGGAGATGGCGACGTAACCACGAAACGCCGTACATCGAGCCCGATGTAACCAGAAAACCCTCTGTAGATCGAGAGCAAGACGTACAGGACGTGGCCGCAGGACACCAATTTAACGAGCTTATGTGAAGTGGCGTGGAGGAAATAGTGACAAGAGAAATATTGCGACGAAAAAAAAAGGTGTTGCACCTCTACAGGCTGCATTTGCACGGCACATTGATTAAAATAATTTGTGGCGAACCACGTACACCCACAGGCTGTAAGTGCACGATACATTGATTAATTAAAGATTCATGAATAAAAATGTCTTTAAAAATATATATATTCCTTGGCTAATTTGTTGTGGAATATAAATACATTTTTTGGGTTACTGGGTTTCATCTTTAAAGTTGTAATTATGCAGATTAAGTGATAAATGTAGGAGACATTTGTTCGTGGAATTAGAACCTGAAGACCAAAAAAAAAAAATAATTAAAATTGTGTGTGTCCATGCTTTCGTGAGTTCGCACCGTTATACCCTGCCAATACCTAATAAATAATACGCTATTCAGTTTCGATCGCGTTGATTTTGTGAGAAAATGAATTCAAGAAAGAATGAAATAGAAAGAAGGAAGTTAATATAGAAGTGGGGAGAAAGAATGAGTGAGTGAACAAGTTTATGCTGACAAAAATAGTCATAACATTTTGATTTTAGCCAAAAGGCCGAGAAACGATTGAATTTTCTTACCGCTCCGCACTGGCAGGATGAGACACAAGGGGAGATTAATGTGGGGAGCCCGAGCGCATGCACCCGGGCCAGGTCGAAAATCAGCTCAGCCCACGCAACCTTTGGCTTTGCTGACATCGGTATTACTACCAATCTCGCCACTTTAGTTCAATGAGGAAACTACTGCGGTGGTAGATGTTTCCCGATTTGGGGCATCTCTCAATAATCATTTTAGTTTCGCTCTGTCCGCAGCCAGAAACACAACTGAGGGTTGAAATTTAGTTTATCTGCCCGAGGGCATGTACTACACTTTGATCACAGCCAAAAGGTCGATAAGCGATGATATCGTTATTTTCAGACGCATTGTATCAAACTAGAAGAAGCCGAGATACGCAATCGCCAAAAACCCATTTAACGGAAATGAAATAACATCATCTGCTGAATTATTTTTGCATTATTATTAAGAGAAATGTTCGTTCACGGTGGTTGTCTAGTAACAAGTAAGAATTATAATTATTTAATAAAAAATCTGGACGAAGGAGAAAAAATTGTTTAACGAGACAAACTATTTAGAGAATAATTAAAATAAGTGGGGGATTAAAGAGGAAAAAAAAGAATGTAATTCAAATTTAATTAAACTTCTTGTACTTCTTCCGCCTTTTAAAGAAGAAAGAAGAAAATAAATAATAAATAATAGAGAAATAACAAAAACTAAATATGGTAATAGAAAGTAAAGTAATACATATGAGGGGTGGAAAGAGACAGTTTTGAAAAGAACGTGCAACATTGTGGATACAGAATTAAGGAGGGGAATTTACGTTTAAGCATAAGCAGAAAAAACATCGCATAAATAAAAAAAAAAGCCACACAGGTTGTTGGACGTATTTCGGGAATACGATATATTTGAAAGGATCGATTTAAGTCAGGCAACCAAATGTAGAATTTGGCGATGTCATTTAACTGGTATGAGAATTGACAACGAACAGGAAAATGAGATTTCCTAGTAAAAAAGAGTGTCTACAGCGAAAAAACTTTAGTGAGGATTTTGACTTGTTAGTGAGCAGATAGCCAAAAAAAAAAATTTAAAGTAGGAACTTATGTCACTCATGGTACTCTCCCCGTCGCTAAAAAAAAATGTGGCCGAAACCCAACACGTTTTGCCATTTATCATTAAGTGAAATATATTCGCCTTACGAAAAGATGGCTTTTCACTGTGAGAAATAAAGACGGTGCAGCTTTGGGGCCTATAGTTATGAAGACAGCCGATGTGACCCACTGCGAAACGACTGTCTTAGATCGCCAAACTCCAGTAAAAAGTCACAGAGGATGTATTATCAATTCTACAAAAAGACTAGAAAATCATAAAGAAAATAAGGAGGCGAGATAACAATTAATTAAAGAAATAAAAAGTAGAACAATGAAATAACGAGGGGAGAGATCCGAAAGAAGAAGTAGGAGGAGGGGGAGAAGAAGAAAAAGAAGAAGAAGACAATATCACAAAAATCGCAGCAGATACGGAAGGTTCTACAAGCGAATTAGAAATCCCACTTGAGTGCAAAAGGAAACAGGAAAAACAAAAGATACAAATTCATGTTAAATTCTGGAACAAACATTTTATCTTAAAATTGAAAGTAGCTGTCAAGAAGAGATTGTTACCAGCGAGAGATAAGTTTAGTCGTTAACAAAGAGTAGGAATGCAATATACATAGTAAAAGGAAGATATAATAATTTAAAAGGATACTCAATGATTAAAATAAAAAAAGACTAAATAACATGAAATAACTCTTCAAGAAAAAAGGTAAAAAAATTAAATAAAGGTCAAGAGCAAAGTAAACATGACAGAAGGTGTAATTAACTATAATGAAAACAAGGAATAAAAAAAGATATTTTATAGAAATTAAAACTGCACCAATGTATAGGTTGGAAACCTGTCAGATAAATGTGAAATGTCAATGCTAGAAAAATAAGGTTGGAAAAGACTGAAATATAATTTGGAACATTACTCAGAACGCCTAAGATATTTAATAAACAAATCCTAAACAAACAACCCAAGGAAATGTAACTCTGATTGTATAAAGGGAAACTTGAAAGGATGTGAATGAAAGAAGGCAGTGCGAAAGAGAGTGAGATATCTAAATTATAAATATATATTAGACATTAAGAATAAATCAAAATCGAGTAGTCAGTTTTTTAAAGATAAAACTATATTTAAGTCACGGAAATATCGAAATTCTCTTTATATGTGTGATGTTTTGGAAGAAATGAAGAGAGTATTTATCAACGGCAAACAAGTCAAAAGTAATGATAAAATATTATAAAATCCCGGCCGTCACTCTTACTTCAGACTTAAATTCACCGCCTCGTCTTCTAACGGAATCCTTAGCATAATCTTATTGCTAATGTTTTAATTTGATAAATGTCAATGCTTAGAACTATTTGCTGGTTTCGTAGCCAGAGATAAAACGAGCTCTTTTCAATCAGTTAATCCTTTATGTAAAAAATGGAGATGTAGGAAATAATCCAGAAAGGCATGATTCTAGAAAGACAGAATTAACGAATGGAAGTTACTTATGAATTTACAAGAAGGAATTTCGTAATGGGAAACAGAGAAATATAAGGGGACATTTAAAAGAAGTAAAAGACCTAAGATCGTGCAGAAAAAAGCAGAATCGACATCATATAGACAGCAAAAGAAATGAAATGTATGATAGTCTACATAGAAAACAAATAAAGTGAAGGGTAAATGTGAGTGCATGCGCACGTACTGCAGTAGCAACTCATGAAAAGAAATGAAATCGGCATCACGAGTTCAAATTCTCAACGAGTCCGTTGTGATCACTTTCAAATAAAAATTTGCTTGAGATTTAAAACCATTTATCTCTGCAAAAACCCCGGTCTAAAGATCAGGTCAATTCTGAGTTACCTAGTGCTAGGCGTAGAAGAAGGAAAACTTCGGGATACACATTGAACAATTATTTAGTTATAAGTTCTTCGAAACGATGTGCCTGGACGTATACAAGCCTTCATAATTATAAAAAAAATGTATTCCATTTCACTTTTAAAAATGAACAGTTCTACAACAAAATTGAAGGGACCGTTTACACACACAAGAATATGTATATACATACATACATACACACAGACACACATATATATATATATATATGTTTGCATATATATATATATATATGTGTGTGTCTATATATATATATATATATATATATATATATATGTCTCTCTCTCTCTCTCTCTCTCTATATATATATATATATATATATATATATATATATATGTATGTATGTATGTATGTATGTATGTATGTATATATATATGTATGATCGACTCTCCCGTCAAGATTCGACGTATGAGGGTCAAGCAGATTAGTTTCTAGGAAACCGACAGCTCGACACCGGCACATGAGATTTGATTATAGTGGTGAAGGCCTCGTGCAGGACCATCCACACTTTTTGGAGGGACGAATACAGAGACCTGGTGCATCCAATGCCACAAGGTACCCAAACAACCCTCCGCAGGTTTTGAATTCAGAGTTGTCCTTCTCCGAGACCAGTTGCCAGCCAAGGCTATAGAACTCAGTCTGTCCTGCTATTTTACCCATAGCAGGAGGGAGAAGAGAATTCATACATTTCCCAAGGGTATTAGCACGTAAGTGAATGTAATTGATTCGACAGGAATTCGAACTCGACTCTCCGATTCCTCAATCCAAGCCGATATCCATTACTCAACCGTGCCTGCCTGCCTCTCTCTCTCTCTCTCTCTCTCTCTCTCTCTCTATATATATATATATATATATATATATATATATATATATATATATATATATATATATATATATATATATATATATATCCTACAATTAACAAATTCTATGGATCGTCGACTTCTTCAAGTAATTTCAAAACACGGAAAACACATTCCCTATTAATTTGTTTAAAACTGATCCTTTGTTTGTATCTGTTATTATTTGTTTGATTATCTTATTTATTAGCTTCTTTTGATCATAAACATTCACGTGCAACATTAATAAACGTTTTGTTTGCTCAATTCTGGGAATTTTACTAAACCTTTTTAATAATTTGGCATGGTCAAATCACCGTACTGATAACAAATATGTTACCAGTTTGTTTGCATTGCGCGGATTAGTACGAAAATTTTAGTGATTGCGCAGGTCCGTGTTGGCAATATTCAGTAAAAATTTTGTGTGAATTGGTTGGACAGTTTTTTAAATATTAGATAAAATGTTATCTCGATAATAATTTGGAACGCAGTATAAATGAAGAACTGAATATGTCAACAGCCAAATTTGCAGAGAAAGGACGATCTTGGTTCATTGAAACATGTATTCAGATGTAAGAAATATTCTCGTAGAATATTTATTTCTGGACTGTTTATGTTGAAGTGATATTTTAGGCATAACAAATGAACACTGATGCTGTTTATTTATTTTATTTCTAATTATATTATTTTAATATCCCAGCGGTAGCATTGAAAAAAAAATATTCGTTTTACGGAAAATACAACCAAAAAAAAAACTTATATTTAACATAAGAACGATACGGCTGACATTCATTCGACACCCAATGAGAAAAGAATGATTGGAAAATTTAACACTTATCGGACATATCAAAGATAGCCAGAGATGAATAGCGATTCATGAACATAATATGTAAAATGGATGGCAGAATAGGTATGTTTGTTCAAAAGATGAATATTTCTAGGAGCAAGAATGGATAGGAAATCGTAGAGAGAAATGGTCACTCACAGCCTGATGGAACACGTTGAGAATTTTATTTAATGATTAATCGCTATCAAATTATAAGTAGTACTTTGCGAAACTAGAAATAATGTCCGTGTTTTAACTTAAGACGGAAAGCGCACCGCTAAAAACCGAAGGCATAGAGATATATCTAATGATGGATTACTAAAGCTAAGCAGATTAATAAGGAACCTAAATAATTCAATAGAAACAGGAAAAAGGATACAAAATTGTTAGGAGATATCTTACCTCCTGTATGGAAGTGAGTGCTGGACAATCTCATCGAAGATGAAGAGATTTGAAACAACAGAAAAGTGCTTCTAGTTAAGGATGATGGGAATAAAATAGACGGAGCTTGTAACAAGGAAGTTTTAGTGAAATTGGAAATAAAATTGAAAACTGACACTTAACATCAGGTAGATACAGTTAAGGATTTCGAGTATGGCTTGTAGAATCTGATATTCATGTGACAGAATGAAGGCAAGAGAGATAGAGGAAAACAACGCCTCACAGTGAGCTTGAATAAATCGATGGCGAAACAGGGCTTGGGAGTAATAACGGAAATACAAGTTAAGAGGTAAAATGAAAAGGAAGTTATGGAGAGCTTTAACCGGCTAGGTCTACGACGTGACACAACGCATGAAGAAGAAGATCGTTTCAGGCTGATTATAGGTTCTGACCCATGTAGATGATTAACAATATAACGAAGAGATAACTTAGGAACGCGAAAGATGTACTTAATCATATCACAGTGAAAGAAAATGAAGAATAAGCATATAAATTAATGTCTTAAAAATAAATCATTTTAAACCAGTTACTGAACTGTAAATGCTATGTTAGTTTCATTCAAAGGTTACAGCCGCATAGCTATCGCTCATTGAGACTCAATATAATAAATCAGTCAAACAATAGCCTCCGTACTGTCTATTCGTTTTCCGTTACTAAGCAAAATGTTGTAATATTGGTAGGTGTCTGTGATCATTACGATGGCTGATAAATTCGGTTAACCTGTCTGCAGCAAATATTGCATGAAGCACAGCAAATTCGTTTCTGAAACACTTGAATGCTTTTTCACAGAACTTCAGTTTTTTTCTTAGATTTTCTTTAAGTAGAAATAATTTTATATAATCGAATGTGCATTAGAATATCGGTTCAATGAGGTAATGTTGCATAGCAACTTACCCCAACAAAGCAAACCACTATAAAACTAATCCCAATAAAACTGAAACGTAAAAAATAGGGAAATCTTCCATGGGGACTATCACCGAGGAGTTTTATCAAATGATTAGATAAATACTTGGAAGATATGATAGTCGAGATCGTTATGTACATTTCCAAAGTGACCATATCGATATAGGCAGTAATGAAAATATATAAAATACCATATATATGCAACGTATTATTTACTGAAGTATCCAAGGTGTTCTATACTACAGATATATTAATGGTGCAGCTAAGGGTAGGGAATGGTTTCCAATTTAAAAGATTTGAAATTTAGAAATTTTAGAAGATATGTTTTAATATTCTTAATAAGTGATCTTTTCATTAATTTAGTGATATCAAAACATTGTATATTCTATTTTCTATTTTCGGTTTTCAGTACAACTTAAATTTGAGCATACATTTTAAATACGTTTAGAAAAAGAGCACAAATTAACATTAAAATAAATCTTATAATAACGTATGTTTGTTATGAATACGAATATTATAGAGAAACATATAAAGTAAACATAAAAATGTCTTTAATAAATAAATTGTCGGACTTAGTCCATTTCGTAATATATAAAGTAACATTATCTGACAAATAAATGCACTTTTAAATAAATCTCACAGTGTAAAAACAGAATCTATGAAAAAACATGAGAAGAAACGTCTAAATCAAAATAAAACGTTATTAAAATTAATATTCTTGAAAGAGATTTTGTTACATTTGTCAACTGTTTCCAAGATGCATTAAGCATCATGTGATAGATATCCTGTCGTATATTCTGTTTTATTTCAGTCTTATATCATTTTATACTAATTTCATCTAATACAAAAAAGAGAATGAATCATGGTAGTATATTTCTGAGTGAGTTGTCTCCTATGAACCTAATAAGAAGCAGAAGAGAGTGAGGATAATGAATATATGGTGAGTTTTATCTGTAAAAGTTTGACCTAATAGAAGTAAAGAGTGGAACTCATCTGTATATTTGACGTGTGATTAGAGATGTTTGCATTTTTAGGAAATAAACTCAGGATGAAAAATAAGAAATTAGTAACAAGACCGCATAAACCGCTTTGAACTGTCTAATTCCTGGAAAGTGAGTATTTAACATATCCGAGAAAGATATAGAATTAATACACTATTTTTGTTGTAATCTAACCATTGTTCGAAGGAGTCAGTTTCTTTCTTGAAGTGAACGAGGAACGAGCCATTTTTTAAACAACTTTCTGGATGGATGGTATATATGTTTTACATATATAGTTATATATGATTTGTTCACTCGATACACTGTCCTTTGTATTTCTAAGCTAATTTTTAATCGTATTAATTCGTCTTTTTTGCCCTACTCTACAATCCATTGTAGTGTTGGTTATTCGCTGTTTCCCTCTGTCGTCAATATTCACTGTATCCGTTAAGTCTTAAATTCTTCACAAATCCATTCTATATTTCAAACACGTTAACTGTTATTATGATATATAGTATAATTTTTATTTTATCATCCACTTCTTTAAGAATTCTTAATTGTCTTACGTTCAATTCATTCTGTACAGTTTCTCATTCTCTGGGAGTAGATGTCTGAAGGTTCGAGATTTTTTTTAACTCTAAAGAAATTGTACAGTATTTCGCCGCATATATCCGGACAGATATTACATTATATTTCACATTTCATTCTAATGAAGTTTTTTTTTTCTATCTCATAAAACCTTCTTTATTTCTGTATATTTCAATGTGCATTACAATTTCTGCCTCACTTCCTTTATTTGTCATTAAAAAAAAAACAGTTAAAATTCTCTATTTAATCCAGTCGTCAGTAATTAGTAGTTTGGCAAACTTCTTGTTGACCGCTTTCATTGATTTTTCTTTCTCAATTTCCTTTTCTGGGTGTTCAGCACAATCTTATCTGCCTATAACACATTGTTAAGACTATATCCGTCAGCTACAATTTATCATTATGAAAATCTCTTCTCTTTTCGCTTCTTGTTTACATATGACTCTTTATATGGAAAGCTCATGATAACTATATTTTCTGGATCTAACCTCTTGAAGAACTCCATTGCTTAGTTCCACTAATTCAGTTTTTTAGACCCAGAACTTGCCATGGCACATACATAGTAAATTATCCTCATTCCATTCGTATAATATTGATAAGAACAAAGTACCGCAGCTTCTTCCAAAGAATTCTTACTCCGTGGATTAGATTCTGGAGAAATTGGCTGTTCATTTACGTCAATCTTTATCTATGCTACATATTAGGTCTACAGTTAGTTTTGTGCCATGCGTGATAGACGTTTCGGCGATCATTTATCTTTCGATATATATTTGACGAGGCATATTTTTCCCACAGTATTTGACATTTCTTTCTGCGGTAGAACAGTTGCAATCCAAGGGTATAGAACCCGGTCTGTCCTTCTATTTTTGGTCGGAGAATAAGAGGATTCATACATTTTCCAATGGTATTAGTACGTAAATGAATGTAATGGATTGGATTGTAATTCGAACTCGGTTCTCCGATTCCTCAATCCGCGTCTCAAATAACACTTTAACATGCGTGGCACTAAAACCTACTTTTGAGCGAATATTTGGCATAAAATTAGTGTAATATTTCATAACTAAGTCTTATATATTCTAAATTATCGGACGATGCTGTCTTGCATAAATCTAATTTCTAACGTGATGATAATTGCATTTCTATTGTCGTAAAATTTTAGCTGATGCCACCTTTAGTTGGCAAAAGAAATCTTGGTCATTCAAATGGATAAAATATCATATACAGCTATTTGATAAAACCTCGTAGCATGTAAATCATTATCATTCTAAATACAGACTACATGATGGGGAAAACTTAGTGACAAAAATATATATTAATGTAATATAATCACATTCGATAAAGGATGCTTACTAACAATACTGATAAAATAAAACAGTATTTTATGCAGTCAGAATGACTAGCTAGACATCTGAATTAACCGGAATCACAGCCGCTACATAGTGAAGATGGTTCGAATCGAAACTATTTCCCGAGCAACGGCCAATCCAGATTAGTTCGCTTGCAAACACTCTAAGATACTTTTCTTTGTCCTCTATAGACCGACCACTTTTCCTCAGCTTTATAAATTCTTCATTTCTTAAGGGAAATCACTTCACTCTTAGAGATGCATTATTGCTAGGTATGAAACTATTAGAATTTGACCACAATTTTCTGGGACAGGTTCCCCGGTAGCTATTGAAATTTTGAAACCGTACTATAAATATGGCATTTTCAAAAATAATAGAAAAATTTAATAAGAAAGAGACAATGTTACAAGCTGAAAAAAAAAGACTAAAGGTAAAAACCCAGAAAAGAGTGAGGAAGATAGACCCAGAATGATCGAGTGAAAATTATTTTAGTAAAGAAAACAATAACCAGCATTAATATTCAAAACAAGAAAAAAAATATAAAACTGAAGAAAAAAATGGAATACTAAGAGAGAAACGGGAGAAAATAAAGTAGAAAAATAAAAATGATAAAGGAAAAATGACAGGAAAAATTGTTTATTGTTCTCAAACCAAGTTCTGAAGTAAGAACTTCACCGATAAAGTTTTAATTAAAAATCAGAAAACTTTATTCTCATCATAGTTTGTGCAACACCTAATGTAAGATCTTTTAGTAAATTCTCATATATCAAAACCTGAGCTGAGATCAGTAAAAACACTAAATCATTCTAACAAAAAGTGGGGAAAAAAAAAAACGTCTCGAATCCAATTGCGTCGCTTGACGCTTATTTTGACATGATAAATCATCGTTTGTGACACGTTCTTAACATTTTCTATCCTTGTTCAGCATCCAAACGTTATCTTTAATAAATTGTCAATGGAATTGTTCAGCAATTTAGATGTTTAAAAATGCGTCAAAACTTTCTCATTGTAGAGTATTGGTTCTTTGTGCAATCATTCTGCTTGGGAAAATTTATATTTAAGTTCTAAGATTTTTATTTTTTACGGATATATTAGGTTGAAAATAATTCTTGAAAAAAATAATTTACTTTGTCTTATAAATAAAATACAATACTTGGAGCCGTCTCACAGTATCCCACACTCACTCCTCCAACGCGCACGCGCACACATCTCATTTATTCATATATATATATATATATATATATATATATATATATATATATATATATATATATATATATATATATATATACACACATTCACACACACATATATATACACATATATATATTTGTGTGTATACAGTCTATTTCACTTTCTCTCTCTCTCTCTCTCTATATATATATATATATATATACGTATATATATATATATATATATATATATATATATATATATAGCAAGAAAAATCAGTTAAATATGTTTTATGAAATGATCAATACTATCATATATAATACAATATGATACACGTGCTCTCTCTCTCTACATATATATGTATGTGTGTGTGTGGGTATGTGTGTGCCTGTGAATGATGCCATTCTCGCGTTTGTAAAAATATGAACAAGCATTCAGTTACAACCGCACCATTATATATGTGTGTGCATGTATGTTTGTGTTTCTCTCTTTGTATGTATATGTGTATGTTTTGTATGTTTGTGCGTGTCTATGCATGAGTCTGTGTATGCAAGCATGTGTCTGTTTATGTGTGTGCGTGTGTGTGTGTGGACAGCGTAAGTATCGTGACCGTGTATGTGTGTGTATCGCGGGTAAATTTTCAAATGTTTTCAGAAAATTCATCTTCCTCCGCTATCTATAGCCTCATAATCACCAAAGGATCTTATTGAAAGTCCATATCCGCGATCAAATAAACAGTATTCTATATAAGGATTATTAGCCTCCCAAAATATACTGCATAAAAATACGTACAACATACAAAAAACTAATATTTAGACTGCATATATAATAAACAGCAATATATATATATATATATATATATATATATATATAACCCTAACTATTTGCCTGCACTTGATTCCGATGTTTATGTCGACCTCGATCAAACCTTCTTAGAAATTAGAAGCAGGCCAGGAGCTCCCTTTTCATTGTTTTCCTAGGAAGAAAAGAGGATGCTGCATCTTCATATAGTGGTTGTGTTTGCCTTTGAAATGCCAGATTAGTGTGACGTCGTCCCCTGGTCGCAGCGCCAACCGTGTCGTTCTATCCCAGTCTACCACGGCACCAACTGTGACGTCCTACTTTGATTCCCAGTCTGCCTACCCACGTTGTGAATTGATCTAGGTAGAGTAAATCAATCAGTCATCGGGGCCGTACTGCAAACCGAGTCCAACGGGGTGATACCAGAAAAATACGCATAAAAGGCAATAAAATGAAACTCAAAAGTTCAAAGTATCAAAGAAAAAGGTAACAAACTTTATGTCTAGTTGTTCGTTACATAGTACTGCATCTCTCTCCCGACCCGTTCTATGGATTGTGACACGTCGTTTTCCGCTAGGCAAGTTTTAACACTTCAAGTCGTCTGCTCTCTAAGAAGTTGGTGTTTCGGTGGGTCTTTGGACGAAAGTCAAAAGAAAAACTTATTTCGGTGATCTGGATCTAAGTCGCTCGTCAAAATAATTGTTCTTGGGTTGAAGAGATGGGTCCGGAAAATTTGCGTGAATCCTGGTCAGCTATCTGCGAGGCTTGCCTCAACCGGAGACTGACTCTGGGAATTGCTGGGTCTCGACTCATTTCTGCTCGTTGTGGCTTCCTCGATAATTCTAAATACATATCCACCTCTTTGGTTAGGAATTTCCACCTTTTTCCATTTTTGGGAACCTTTCCTCACTCCCACCTTCTCATCATACTTCAGAGGGGCGTGAACTGCCCTCCCCACATCTTCGTGGCAACCTCTCTTACTCATCCTCCAGATGGGCGGCAACAGCCTCCCTCGTGCATCACGTGATCACCACTCGACCAATGATGTCTTAGTCGGGCGTGGACGAATCTGCGGCTTTGTTTCGGGAAGAAAAAAAATATCTTGCTTAAAAAAAAAAATTATCTCTTCTATTTCCCTTTTCTTCCCCTTAATGGTTTATCATTTCTCCAGCCGCGAACGGGACAATATGACAATGGCGGTCATAACTCTTGTTCTACACGTGGTTTACGTCAGGTATTTTATCGCTAATTATCAGAATGTGTGGTCTTCTTGACATGGTCTCAAAAAGGAACACCTCCAAAGTTCCAGTCCGTCTGTCGGTTCAAATTCCTGATAACAAAACTTTATTATCGCAGGCCAAGAAGGTTTCGTGGGTGGTTTTTAATTTTTCATATCTGTCCAAGTCTTTTTTGGTTGTCTGTTTTTCGTCACTTAACGAAATAACATTTTCATTTGAATTTTTCTCTCTTTCTCTGGCCAGCTGGTCTGTAGTTGATAATAAGATGTCTTTCCGTACCAATAGTTTGTTTTCATATCCTTAGATAACACAGCCGATGCCAAAACATATCTGATTCTTTCCTTCTTTCCTTTCTTTTTACTCAGAATTTCCCTGTGATTGTAATGACACTCTTTCGCCATTTGTTACTTATCAAAATATCCTTTTATCCATTGTCTCTTAGCTGTGTATGTGTTCTTGCTTATCACTCACGATTCGGTTTTTAGCCTCTCTTTTTCTTCTTTTTTTTCCTTTCCCTTTCTGCCTCGGTAAATGGTGCCACATTAGCCTTCCAAATGAACTCCTTGTTAGAAGCTGGTCAAAAGAAGTCTTGTAAGTCTAATTGAAAATACGAGAAAGATGTTCTGAAAACGTGAGATTTTTATTTTGATGGCTTCAGTATCAGTCATGTTGCATATGGCCAGAGCTTCACGTTTTTGATGCGTTATATATACATATACCCCACTGGAATTCCCATTTCCAGTCATTATCCTTTATTCTAACAGCATATCTGTTGAGGGGTCCTCCCCTTTTTACACAGATGTGATCACCCAGGGTATACTTATACTACTCCTAGTGAATATCCGGGGGAAAGAACGAAGAAAGGACGAACGAGCACGAACCAGAACGAACGTAACGAGCAAGAGTTACATTGAGCAAGCATGTAGACTCAGTAAGAAGTCATACAGTGATACGTCGATACCAAAGACTATATATATATATATATATATATATATATATATATATATATATATTTATATATATATATATATATATATAATGTTATAAAATGGACGAAATCCGACAATTACTTTAATGCATTTTCTGTTTATACGTTAGTTTTAGATACAATTAAGTATCTCTTTAATCTCTTTATAATAAACAGTATTGATTGCATTTACAGTTCAAGAAGTTGCGCAGAAAATATGGGTCCTCCGAAAGATATCGAGCATTTGTCTTACAGGGAGACATCGTTTGATCTCACGTGCGATAACACTCAGCTACAGAGGAAGCGTCGATTAGTATGCATATCATTGAGCGTTCTTAAAAATTCTGAAAAATAAAATGTTTATTTTCTGTTTGTGAATAATTGTTGCTAAATACCATCCTTACATCTGCTTTGCTAAAGTATAACAGGAATTGAACTTGTCGACTAATAAATGTTTTCCTTTCGTCTTTATTCATATTGACTGTATATATATATATATATATATATATATATATATATATATATGTTTATATGTATATATATATATATATATATATATATATATGTATAGTTATATCTGAACTTTTACACACACATATACATACAAAGATATATATCTATCTATGTATATATATATATATAATTATTTCTTCTTAAGCCAATATTATTTCGCGTCAACATGCTAACATGCTTAGTGTTACATAATTAAATATCTCATTATATTATAAAGAAACCTTTGTGTAAAAAATACTTCGTATAAGTTTTCTTTTATATTAGCTTTCTTTCGATAGTCTTGGTTTTAATAATTTGAAAATATTCTTGGATACAGCAACAAAGTTAATTGCTTTGATAAAAATTGTAGACTATTCATGCATAAGACATAAGCAATGTAATTGCCAAGTTTCTTAAATATGCCTGTCTATTGTTTCAATAATTAAACACTGTCTGAATTTAGCTATAATGTTTGTTAGACAAGACATTTGTCATGGGGTACATGCTCACTAAGTACTGAGCCTTTCTGTCTGTATATAAAAAAGAAACAAACAAAAACATAAGTCTTTTAAATGAATGTCCTTTTATAGAGATTGCTAATTCACTGAGTGTTCCTACTAGTGTTGTCGCAAGCTTGTCTGATAAATCATGCTCAAAACTTTTTGACATCCATACGAAAATTTGTCTCTGAAAAGGGTTATATAAATTTGTAACCTACAGTCTTATTTGAAGAATATTACACCAAACAGCCGGATCAATATATATATATATATATATATATATATATATATATATATATATATATATATATATATATATATATATATCATGTACATATAACTAGAGTAACTATAACTAGAGAATTGTGCCTTACCAAGCTTACAATTCTTTCTTAATGAAGATAATAACTTTGTACCTTCTGGTTTACAATATTTATTTCTAAATAACTTTTTTGCCATTCATTTCCTGTTTTCTCGCTTTGTGATCATTATGGAATATTGGTGGTTTTATTAAACTGCGTAATTATTTTAATAATTTGCTAAACCTGGTTTCGATGCTGAAAGTGGTAATGAAGTTAGCATTTAAGTCACGCATCTGCAATAAAAGAAAGTGACTATTTTTTTTTCAATAGCACGGTTTGAAAATCTAACATATCTAAATTTTAATTAAAAATATTTGTTTTTATTTTTTTTAAATATTCAAACCTAAAACTACAACATTGTTCAAAGTTTTTTTCCTGTAATAGTTATTTTGATATCTTCACTTGGTTTAAATAATATTTATGGAAACATACCACTCAGACACTGCGTAACAAATGCCTTAAGAAACAAATAACTTACAATATAACAACAGCACACATTTTTTCATGGATCAAATCACATTAATGTCCACTTCTGCGCAGTGCAGTCGTTTCATTGGGAGATATGCGCATGTCGTTAAAAGGGAAAATGCCGCAGACGAGGCAGTTTTATAGGCTTCAATATTTTAACAGACTTTTTTTCAGATAAGCGAAACTTGTGGTATGGTAAATATGATCGCAAAGTAAGAGAATGTCTGCTGACTCAAGAGTAAAGAAACAGAACTCGCAAATTACAGACGTAGCAGTGTATTACAAAATCCGCCTCTGAAACCGCGAGTATCATTACTACTTAAATATTGTAAAAAATGGCGATAAAGAGATGATCATTCAGAAAACATAAAAAAATAAGGTAAAAACAATTCTTCATTTCATTTTAATCTGAATTAAAAATATCAATTCAAAAGATGAGTTGCCATGATGTTAACGGAAAGCACGCTCTGAAACAATTTCCTGAAACAAACGATTTCTGTATATTCAAATTATCCTTGACTTTAAGGAAATTGGCTAATTAATAATTTACTGTAATTGGGTAATTAATAGTTTACTGTAAAAATACAGATTAACAATTCCAGTATCAGAAAAAGGTATATATTTTCTTATCAAGATCAAACCAGGAATTCGGATTCGATGACGTAATCATTTGTATTCAATTTTCACTTAATTTTATTTCTTTGAGCAGTGACCGCTTTTTAGAATCTTTTTAAGATCATGATTTTTTTCATTTTGTTTTAGACATTCAGTTTTTCAGTTGCTCTATCTCTCTATAAATAGTTAAATTTTCTACTCGCTTCCCTTATAATTCAACATGCCTTTTTACTTCATCGATTTCTCATCTGGAAATAACTCTAAACATCTCGCCTATGAAAAAACGACTCACTGGAACACTGATAAATCTTTCTCCCTTTAACTTTTTCTTTTTTAAATTTGTTGAGTCAAATGTCATACTAGGTCAAATACTAAACTATTTGTTTTGTTTGGTTGTTCTTCCTTCTAGAAAAGACGCAGGCCTAGCCATTACTTCTCTTCTCTGCTTACATTCTCTTTTCGAAAGCTCCAGTAATAATGTTTTCCTTTCTTTTCTTTGCCGTCACACCGGACGCTATCCTGTCATTATGGCGAGCCATCCAGCCAGTTGCTTATTTTAAATGCAGTTGTTTTGCTTTTTTAATTTATTCGTTTACATTGTTTTTGCATGTTAATCATTTAAAATCTTTTTTTCAGAAACACCATTATGCTGGCTAGTGCTATCATGTTGGTTATTTAGCAACCACGCCACATTTGGCAGCCTTTTCATTGCCATATTGGATTTTACTTAGCAACACAGACAATTTGATTAGGTTTCACGCCAATTTCTGGATTTACTTAACAGCATGCCTTGTTTGGCATCTTTTTTATTCGACACGTTTTAGGCTTGGATTTCTACTTACCAGTCCCAACTCACTTTATTTATTTGAGTTTATATGTGTTTTTCTATGAACTCTGGTGTGTCATGTACCGATGCATTATAATTTTAAGGTCGACGAGTTTCAACTACGTACTTATCCTTTCATCAAGGACTGTACCAAACATGAACATTTACAAAGTTATACCACTTGCCCGGGGTCACTGTTATCCTTTTCAGGTCTATTAAATTAACCATATTTGCACACAAACAATTTGGAACTTTATTCTTTTATTTTGAAATATTCTTAATATCTCAGCACTTATCATAAACCTCATTCAGTTCTTACAAATGAGCACTTGTACATATTGTACAAATTTTGTTGATTTTTGCCAATAATAAATGTCTGGCCTTTAAATGAGAACTCTGATTTTGTAATGTCTCAGGTTGTGTGTCAATTTCTTCCTTTATATTTCTATATTTTATTTACTTGGCGACTCCTCATTGGTCCGCTACAACTCTATTTCAAAGCACGAGTGCCAATGAACGCAGTTGACTAGAACCGAAATGGTAAAGATGAATTGGGTATTTGATATGTAAAAGTGGAGATTTGGACGGCAAAGTGGAGAAATAACAATAAAGAAATCAAGATCGAAATACACAGAGAAGTACCCCCGCAGGAGTCTATTCCTCAAAGTGGTAGTTTTAGAGGTAATACCTCTACGAATGGAACATTCATCGGACATTTCTGATAAGAAGGACACGATTCCGTTGAAGAAGCCTGGCTTCAGCGACCAGTTAACCTTGAAACTGAAGAAAATAAAGAACGGCAAATGATGAATTATAGAATAATTTTTATATATTAATTATAATAATAAAATATAATTTTAATTATTTTATTAATATTGGAATATTACTAATTATATTAATTATATATTAATAATATATGTAATTAATATATAATCTCCATAACGATTATATATAATTAACTAGCAGCATAGCCCGGCGTTGCCCGTGCTTGATTCAAAAATCGTACGACTCATAACAGCAATCGCTATCACTTGACTTAAAATATTTTTGACCTTCCTTGCCTTTAAATGAGTGTCCTTTTCCGTGCTGATGTTGCTACATGACTTACTTCTTGCCTATCTCACACTGCGAATTTTTTCGTAGTTCTATACTAAACATTAAATCTGTTACGAAAAAAGATCTAATCAAAATGAACGCAAAACGATCAGCTTTAAAAAAAAATGGACTCGTCACTGGAAAAAAACGAATGAAAAAAGAATGTTAACAACAAATACTTTTTCACACCCAAGTCAGTTCTGTGGAATCAGATTCAACGTTTTTAAGCAAGCGAATGACCCAATTGAGTAAAGTGCCATGCACATTTAAATTTTTCCCATTTTTAACGAATACATCTATCGATATATTTGCATGCTTGCATGCTAGTTAACACTCGTGTCTGTCAGCTGTTGGCTCTCACGCTGGCCAATAGAATCTTCCTGCCTATTCGTGACAGCCAGCTATAGGCTCTCACTCTGGCCAGTAGAAAATGGTCGCAAACTACATGAAAACTGCCGTAGAAACATGAAAAAGTCGATTTCCACTATGGATGGGAGTTGGGAAATGCAAAATCGGTTTTTGCGTTTCCACTAACTTAAAGCATGTGCATGTAAATTTTGGTGCAAATCTGTCGAAAATTGCTGCCGTGCATTCGTTACGCACACACACACACACACACACACGCACACACACATCCTGCTATTTATAGATAGAGATTATATATTTATTAATATCAGAATATATAATATTCTAATAAAGATTATTTATATATTATAAATATTTTTTTCAAAGAATAATGAAGAAATATTATTTATTTATAGAATTATGAATTATAGAAGGCAAATGAAGAACTTTTTTGAGAAACAAAAGAATTCAACGATTGCCTCAGAAACAGCGTCTGTGGAATAACATACTGTAGAATTGAAAATAATTCATCTTCCACAGGACATCTACGTAAACAATTTGAACTATAGTCTGGACAATGAAGATTGATCAACGCAGCCCATATATGACAGCAATACTCCATTATTTGTCTAATCTGAGTCTTGCATGGATAAACCATGGTAGAAAATCTCTATTTCCTGGTGTGTTAGACTGAACCAGATGTTTTTTTAATCAACCCTTCTTAAGTTTTTGGAAAACAAGATATGATCTAGTTAATCACTGAATTTCGATATAGAATTCAACGGCAAGTGTGTATATCTAATCATTTGAAATATTAATACTATATAGTCATTTGACATAACAAACTCTTTTATTTATTTTAGAGGCCGTACGTTAAAAGATGAAGGAATATTTAAGATTCATTTTGTGATGTTAGAAGTTTTCGTTTGTTAATTTTGCTATGTCAAGCGAAAGCTCGTTATCATTCCAAAAATGATCTTTATATTTGAAACTTCGTAGACTCTAGTACTAGTAGTAACACCTTCCACATTATATCTGATTTAGTAATATTTGTTTAAATTATATAATGATCAGAAAAGAATCGTAATCCGTATAGTAATAGAGAAGAGAGAGTGAACGTATAGCTATAGTGTAACGAAAAGAAGAGTGAACAATGATAATATAATCATCATATTACTACCTATTTATACATTTATGATCACGTCATGTACTTAATAATGCAATCGAACCTGGCGATCAAGTTTCAAACCACAGTGCCGGCAACAACACTTACTCTTATACAACAATTTATTGGCAAAAGGAACAACCTATACAAATTAAAAATTGGATGTACCAAACTCAAACAATTAGAACAAGTTAAATATATGAGAAGTGTTTAATAGTTGACAGAAAATGCGACACCGAAATCCCAAGACACATCAGGATAAAGAAACATTCCTCCAAAAAGCTAAGCAAAGTATTAAAAACATTTCTTTAAAACAAAGAAAATAATACCGAACTATTACGGAATATTTTCGTCCTATAATGAAGTGAAACTAGACAATCTCCGCAGAGGTGAAAAAAGACATGTTGTTACAGAAATGGTGTCCTACAGAAGGATGCTGAGAATACAATCGACTGGATATTTATTTAAGCAATGACAAAGATAATGAAGAAAGATGACTTAGGAAATGTGAAACTCACAAGAATTATTGAGAGTAAGGAGAACAGCTCATAATCAGTGTAATAATTCTGAGTCAATGGATGACAAAAGAGTGCTTACAATATATTACAAAAAACATTCGAAGTGCTACAAAATACAGGAAATTGTGGAGTACAATGATCGCCGAAATAGATACTGAACATAGATGAAGAAAGCTCTTTAGAGCTAGCTAGATCTATGAAGTAATTGTTGATCCTTAATCTTATAGTTTCATCAATATCAGCAGTTAATTGCTTCTTGTCATTTCCAGATCAGCAAGTATTTGAGTCAGGTCAGAACATTAGATTGTACAGGCCAGTGCGATACTTGCTTGGACAGCTACTTGTGACAGCGTCCCGACACGCTCCATTAGGGAATGTAGCAGGAGTTAAATGAAGGATGTTCCTATCGCAATATACAGGATTGAGCTGGTGAAGAAATCAACACTAATGCAAACTAATTCGTAACAATAAGAATATGGAAATATATATTATTACAGAAACTACAGGATTGAAGCTGCGTGTTAAATGAAGAAATTCAGAATAGTGTAGAGGATCGCTAAATTTATTTTAGATGATTTATATTTTTTTTATAAACCGTTTTTAAAACTATGACGTGTTTATTAGCTATATGAGTATTGAATATATGCGTGTTTTCATTTTTGCTGCTTAATGTTTCGTAAGGTGTTTTTCGGTGTGGCACGCAAAAGTAATAATGTAAAGAAATTTGTAAGTCAAAAGGTTCGTTTTTACTACAGTCAACGCTTCTTTATTTTATCGATAACTAGCTTAAAAACCAAACATTTTCGGACTTTTAAGCTAGCTTCCGCGAAATGGTTAATTGGGCCTTCGGTCCAAAACGGACCTCTAGTTCAGCTTAGAAAACAGCAATGATTATTTTGAAGAAATAACTTTGTATTCCTCAGTTTACTCCATGGAAGTTTAAAAGCTCAATTTAGCGATGATTTGTGCTATAAGTACAATTCCATCCAAAAGACCAATTTGGGTCGAAACTCTGATTTGAACAGAACTTCCAATAAAAATCATAAACTCCGTGGAATATTAATTGGGTTGAATTCTTGAAATCACAAACTCTGCGTAATTTTAAATCCAGATGGTACCTTTCTATTGAAATACTTTTTTGCCATACCATTTTAATTTTATACTGTAGCGACTAAAATTTGTTCATATAAAACTATATAAAATGTCGAATCTTTTTCCTTATTAAATAAAGATATTGTAACAGTTTGTTTTTTAAAGCAAATATCAAAGCAACATGTAGATATTAAAACATACTCCCCTCACCATTTGATATGATAACTTTGTTAAAACAAATTAAATAATTTGAAGCTCGTTTCTCCGTACGTGCCGCTGTTTTCCTTGTCTCTTTATGACATGGGCGCTCATGGCGGCCAATCTTTCTCTAATTTGTAATAATGCTTGCCATTTCACTATCATTGTAAATCCTTGTTATCCAGTCAATTACAAATTATTCCATGCAAGATTCGCCTGTCCCATTTCCATTTTATATATCTCGTGAATGCCAAATTTCCCAAACGTTCTTTCCTCGTTATGTGCGGCATAAATTAAAAATGTCTCTTTTTGATTTCCTATGTTGTTTCAATTTAATCTTAATCCGCCATTGATATTCTAAACATAATTATATAGAACAAACAACATCTAGTTGCCATTAATTTCCACTTTATCTGTGTTAACATTGTCTAGCATTCTGTACTATATAATGTCCATCATTATTTCTTTAGTTTCTAAAAACATTTATATGATTCTTACTATTCTGCTTAGTTTCTGGAAAGAATATATAGCTATTGCAAGGCGCCATTTGATTTATGTATCACATATTCACTTATCTGTTAAAACACTTCACATATAATTTCATCTTTACTCATTTCAAACATGCTAAAACTATACATTATGTTTGCAAAAATTGATTGGGTCCTCCATTATTCAGGCCTCCCTTTGTTATATTATCTAGAATTTCCTCTTGTTATCATTGTGTATAAACGACCAACAAAGTATTATCTGAGTATGTAATGTTATTGAGATTGTGTCCACCGATAACAGGGAATGCCAGATCACATAGTAGAATTACGGCAAAGGTTGAATAGGTCCGTTAAGTGGATACATATTACCTTCTAGTTTTGTGTAACGACTCAACGACAGACTTTGTGACAGATGACAAATGTCTGAAATGAAGATATATTATTTTTATTATTAGGTTGGTGCAAAAATAATATCGTTTTTTGATGTTAAAAAATACGTGGAAAAACGACATTATTTTTGCACCCACCTAATATATACATTCTGTCTACTGCCATCCTATCGTTGTTCGTGTTCTCTTATCTATATCGTGAGGTATATCGACCTGTTTTTATCTGCTTAGTTACTGATCTTCTTTTCTCTGAGACTAACACTACACTAACAGGATTAGGGAGACAGGAATTAATGCTTTAATCAACCAGGTAATTTTAAGCTAGACATGGACTGCGAAATAAGAACTATGTAGAGGGTCCATAAATAGATTGGTCAGCTTGATCTTCCATGAACTTTATTAGCAAACACCTGTAGAAGGCATCGGGTAAACGATCGAAACGTTGTGCAAAGAATAATTTAGTTGTTTCTATGCCCTCATTTCACTTAAAGTACTTCAAAAACACTTGATACTTGAAAACAAACAAATTTTCTAACGACCATATAATCAACCAGCATCATCTTTCAATTGATGACATTTATTTTTAGGTTCACGCTTTTGTAATAAGCCCGTTAAAAGGCGGAGGTAAACGACATTTTTACTTTTGAGTTGATTTAATTGACAGAGTTGTTTTGTTTTTCTTCGAATGTTGACTGCCGGAAGTATAATCAAATTTGTTTCTTCCATTTACAAAGCGTTTATCAAATTTTGTCCGGTTGCGAGGCTTTTAGACAGGATTTACTTGTAGACACTAGGATACTTTTTTTTTTCTTTACAAACTTATGGGTACTTTCTTTTATTATAAGTAGACTGATAAGGGTTCGCATTTGTTCGAAGTTTGTTTATATCTGTAAGCGAAGATTAACTTTGTACAATTGTTTTGAAACAATATATAATGCATTTAAAAGAAAAGCATTCGAAGTTCAAGTAAGGGCTAGAAAGATAATAGATTCATTTAAAAAGAAAGTTTTAAAAAGAAAAGAAAATGACAATTTAAGTCAATGGGCAAAAAGCTGACTAGATAAAATAAAAGATATAAGATGAAGGGAGATAAAAAAAAAGAAATAGAATTAAATGAATGTTAAGCAAAAAAAGAAATGAGTTGAATGACAGAACACTGACGATAAAGGCAGAGGAGAGAAAACAGAAGCCTACAATGATGGTACGAAGTAAAAAGGGAGAGAAAAAAAAAGCAGGTGTTAAACGAGAAGGGAAAATACAAAATTTGAGAATTTTAAATAAAGGTTAAAAATTGGAATTACATCAGGAGGAATGGCAAATGTAACACTGATGCAGATGTTAAAAATTTGAAATGAAATAAACAAGCATCAACAGTAAGAAAGGAAAACAAAAAAGGAAATAAAGAAAAAGAGGACAAAGAAAATTAAACTGTCATGAATAATGAATAAGGAACGAAAAAAAGAGAAAGAAATGAAGTTAATTATGACAGATGAAAAAATGTACAAAGTAGAAAACTTCTAACGGTATCAGAATATGTTACCGAAGTCAGAAAAATAGGAAAATAGCCAAAAAAAAATAGAATACAAGACGAATTACGAAAGATTAGATAAATATTAAAATATACAACATTGTTTAAGGAAACGTAGACAAGCATTTAAAATTCATAAATAGATATAAAGTCAATAATAATAAGAAAGCATACACAAGATAATAATTATTTGACGACACTTCGTATAGGAGACACACAAAGAAAAATGCAGGGCCTTCGAGACAACCTCGTAAAATAAAGCTATTAGGTTGGTGCGAAAATAATGACGTTTTCTAACATATGTTACTATGTGATAAAACCTCATTATTTTTGCAGCAACCTAATAGAAGAAAAGTATAACCATTAAAATCCAAGAACGTAACCAAATAGGACAGTCAAACATGCCAGCTACAAATTCGAGGTGTCAAAATTGGGCAAGTACATAAATTTATCTCTCTAGGTGTGTTTTAACAAACACAACAAATCGTGACAAAGAAATCTGAAGGCGCATCGAAATAGAGAATATTACCTTCCAAAAGTTAAACAATTATTAAGAGACTGCGGAATTAAGTTACAAACAAATAAAAGAATGTAGTACTGCTGTCTCATAAAAAATCATCCTTTATAGCAGTGATGCTTGAAGCTAGAAATGAAGAGAAGAATTAGGCTGACAAAAAATAGTTATATAGAAGAATGCGGAGAATAGTATAGATGCAAAAAGAGACTTTTGGAATTTCCGGAATATATAGTATTGAAATTTGGTACTCACGTGACATAATGAGACCAAGTTGGCTATATTGAAAAACACGACTAACCTACCTAGAAGTGGGTGTATATCGATGGCAGAACATGAGCTGTGGGTGTTAGTAAAAGTAATAACATTATTAATTGATAAAACTGTAGGGATTGTGGCAGGCTATGATCGACCACGACTTGATTGAACAAATAACATGAAATAATAACTATAATAAAGAGAAGTAAAGAATCGAAAAGATGAAATTGGATGACCTTGACATATCTTGGAAGAAGAAAGATATAAAAACATCAAAAGAGTAGATTAAGTGCAAAATTTGAGATTCACAAAACATCGAAAGATAAAAATGAATGAAAATGGTGACATAAATACTGTTGAAAGAACAGAGGCTGTGGCGTATGAAATCATGTAAAATACGTAAAGAAAACAAAAGGAAACATCGTAAAAAATTTAAATGATTGTTGTGTCGGAAACCTACCCCACCTCTTGAAGATGAACTTATCTGCGTCTGTAAACAAAGACTTTAAATTGTGGCATGTCAGTCGACATGAGAGAAGACAGCGAGACCGAGAAGTTCTTAGCTGAGCTAGTTATTGACTACTCAGGCGATTTCTGTACCTTTTTACCAGCCTATTAAAACCCCTTTTATTTGTTACGTGTTATTTGGCGTTTGTCTCTACTAACCCAAAGTCAACATCATAACAATGACATAAGATAAAAACAACATTATTCACATCAATGATGATATCATTTTATACACAAACATAAAAAAAAAATCATCACAAACTTTCTCCTAGCATTTCTCAGTATGTCAATTGTAACTTCCTATATAGTCTTAATATGTGATAGTTTGGAATAGAATTGAAATATTCGTTAGAAAGTTGGTGCTGCGCCAATCAACCTTCGAATTATTGACCGACGATATATCCAAGAACACTGAAAACTAATGATCTCAAATTGTTCTTCTCTCCCCCACCTTAAAAGATTTTTTCTTACATTACCTCACACTCAGTAACGCTTTACGTCTTAGTCGCTTTTCTGCTTTGTTAGGGGAGAAATTGTTTAGAAAAAATAATTTCCCCAAATAAATAGGTATAAATTGAGATGAATATGGATTAGAATCTGACAGAATAAAATGATACGGAACAAATAGGAAAAGTTTATAAATGTAACACGTTTCACTTTTAGTAAAGCTTCATAAGAGAATGAAATATATTGAGGAGAAAATGAAAATTTTGTGATTATAAATTTTGTGCTGTTTCATTCAGTAAGCAGACTACACGGGAAACTGTTTTACTGAACATTCTTCGTTGGATAAATCATCTGAGTATGTGTCTCATAAATCTATGCGGGATTATATATATAGGGTGTTACGTTTTGTCTTTGTGTCTCTGAGTGTGCCTGCGCGTCTGTCGACATGTCTGTCAAGTGGATGGCGGAAAAATAAAATTACACCAGTTGGGGTAGCAGATAAGCTTATTCTTGATTATGTAAGCATGTACACATAAAGATAAACTCAAAACTATATATATATATATATATATATATATATATATATATATATATATATATATATATGTGTGTGTGTGTGTGTGTGTGTATGTATGTATGTATATGTATAGAGAGAGAAATAGAGAGAGAGAGAACAATATAATAAAAATGGAAATCACAAAGAATGGCGTGAAACTATATTTTAATTATTAGAAAATTTGAATCAATACGCGTGGATACACATGATATAAAATAAATGGCCGCAGATTAAGTGTTATCAACCAACACACAACACATCTGTGTGTGTGTGTTTGTGTGTGTGTATATATATATATATATATATATATATATATATATATGTGTGTGTGTGTGTGTGCTTGTGTGCGTGTGTGCGTGTGTGATCATATTTCGTGTGTGTGTGTGTGTGTTCATCTGACGCTCTTGTGTCTCAACAATCTCCAGTTCTTTGAAGTTTTTTAATATATATATATATATATATATATATATATATATATATATATTTGTATCCCTCCTGAAACTTTTTCAACCATTCATTTGCTAAAAGAGACCAGGTAGCCTATGTTCTGTGTTCCGCTGACTCACTTGCCCTCAATCTGTCCCTTGAGTAGCAAATTGCAATGCCCTCTTTCTATTGATCATAGAAATCTCAATTGTCTCTTTCTGATGCTATGCGTGTGTTCTCTGTTTCCATATTTTCTTAAACTTCGTCATTTCTCTCCTGTTTGTCCCATAGTAGTGTCAGTAGTTTTTTCTAGAACCTCATATCCGTAGCTTCATTTATCATCTTCATGTGCGAGGAGATTCTGAATGTCAGAACACAGAGCTTACAGACACGTACCATTTCATAATTGAAGTGTAAATCTCTATTTCATTTTTCTGTTTTACACACACTCTCTCACTCAAAAACAATCTGTCTCTGTGTTTATCTATCCATGTGGCATGTTACACTATTACATGTGCAATTATAATTTCCTGCAGTTCTCTTTCTTTTATCTGCCTCAGCAATATTTTCTAGCTTTTCGTTGTCTTTGTAGTAATTCCCGCTATTTGCTCAAATTTGTAAAGTGTGTTACTCACGTCTTGATTCATTTTTCCCCTTGCACGTGATGCATCGTCTCTGTCCTAAATTCTCGAAACCTTCATTGATCATTACTTGTCACACGAAATCGCGTTCCGATTGTTATCAAGTTTCTTTGTGGTTAATCTTAGCTTTAGAACGTCCACGTTCCTTGTATTACTCGATTGTTCCACATTTCTGTTCTCGCATCATTCTTTTTCATCGCGGATGAAGTTGCTCATATCTCATTCCCATTAAGAGAAGAAATTTCTCCATTTTTAATTTTCTTTTCTATCCTTTACTATCATACAGTTCGTCTGGAATTAAAATTGGGATACCGATGCGCTTTTTATTTCCAGCTTGTGGTATCGTAGTCCTATATTACTCCGTGCTGATAGATGACTTTTCGCAGTTTTTACTGATCTGTTTGTCATTTTCTCAACATCATGCATTCGTCCGTTTCCTTATTAATCGTCAGTGTTTTGTGCTTGTATTTATCAACAATGACAGTTTTTCTTATGTTTACTCTACGCTATCGATTCAGTTATTGTATGTTGGTAATTTTGTGTTTCACGATATCACATCTTAGCTTCTGGAGTAATTGACTTAAAATACATTTCGGTGTTCATGTAAAATTCATCCGAAGAGAATATACAAACTTTTGCAAGTCTCTTTTATAGAAGACCTTCTTACACTTAAATGTTGGGGAAAACAATGTGTTCAATCTTTGAAATTTTTCTCAGCACAAAACAGTAAAGTGGCTCAAGAAACGAAACAGGATGTCATCAAGAAGAAATATGATGCATCCATGCATAAGAGATGATCAAAAACCATATTTTGCAGAAAGTAATTAGCAGCATTTCCTTTCCTTAAGTTATGAGTAATTTGCTTTATCTCATGGGTTTTCTGTTACACGTGACTACCTTTTACTTTATATTGCATACAAACCTTTGTTTATTCAGTACTCCACCTCTCGTATACACTGCTACTTTACTACAATCACCAATGTAGTACCAGTGGCCATTAATCCGCGTTTCTCCCCACTCCACCATCTTCAGTAATCCGATCTGATTAGGAAATACTCATTATATGTATTATGAACAATGATTTTGTTTCTCCTCTTGATTCCAATCTACCAAGTCTAATTGTCCTATTGATTCTACATCACCAATCCGGCCTATTCGGACTAACGAGATTTAACAATGACAGAAAGCACAACATTTGAGGACAAACAATAATAACAACGACAATGGTGAGCACATGTGATTCGAAAAGAAAATAATAGCAATCATGTGTTGGCATCACAGACTACTTAAAGTAAAATTTGAGGAAGGAAAACCCCATCAATAAATGAAAGAGCGATAACAGCAACTGGACTTGTGAAACATTTTTTCGTCAAAAACACTTTTAAGAGAATGAATTTTAAAATTCCACCTGACAATATGATTAGCTGCTCGGTCAATGAATTTGAAATGTTTATGTATTAAGAAACGGCTAATATTTACATTATCAGGACGAAGAATCATGGGAAAAAATTTTTTTTCTCAGTCTCACATAATATTGGTTGCCTGTTTTTTGGTTGTATTTTTGAATTTCCGCAATCTGTATACATACAGCGAACGATGAGTAAATTGCCGCCATTTTATATATTTTTCATTTCACGCATAGGATCGGTTTAGATTTTTTTATTTTGTCAGCTGCAGATTATTGTAGGGACAGCTGGGCATCGTCTGTGAGAAGAAGAGCACCATGACGCAATTCACTCCGAACTTCGCGTCTCAATCTGAGGACAGTGCAGTGAATTCGGAAAGCTTTGGATGAGTCTGATGATGATTAAGACACAGCAGCTCGGAATACGCACTCTGATCGTTTGGTTAAGGAAATAACTCCCGAAATTATTGGTGAAATCCAAATCAGGATTGAGAACGATTCATCTAAGTCAATCATGTTCATAGCTATGTGCACAGGAGTTTCTTAGTTTCTTATAATGGGTAGTGTATGAAGACATTCGCTATTTCTCATAAAAGATCAGAAAGACAGCGCTACGGATCTTCTGAACAAACTCATGCATCCCCTCCAATCGAAAATACTTTAGATTTTATCAAACTAGAAAAAAATTCTGCGAGGATAAAAAGGGAAACAGACAAAACAGCCGATGCCTTGTTGTGTCCCTAAAAGAAGTAATGAGAGTGATGAAAACTAATTATCCAGTCAATGTTAAGGTGTTTGGATTGATAACTAATGATGGCGGCGTTGTGCCTTCATTCATCTTCCCGCAATCCCGCAGATTCAACACTGAAGTGGCTGGAGGAAGTAGTGTTGCCCTGGGTCAAGAGAGTGGCTGCTGAAAGACATTATGTTTGGTGAGAAGATTCGACACCATGCCACACACGCAGTAGAACCAGGTTATGCCTGTCAGACAATTTCTGCAACCACATCTCCTCTTGCATGTGACCCCGTACGTCAACAATCTTGATTATTATGTGTGGGGCGGGTTTGATCAAGAAAGTAACGACACTCATTAGAACAGCAAAGATGAACTGAAGGCAAGGATTATGACAGCATTCAGCAACATAAACAAGGAGAATGTCCAGAAGAATTCGAAGAGATTCCGAAATCCATGGTTGATATCAGTGGAGATTTTAATGAATAACTTTAATCTTTATTATGCCAGGATAGTTTTGTGTAATTTTAGTAAATATATCTGTTGAAATGAGATTACAGTGTCATATTTGCCTAATGTGGATGACAATTTATCCATCGAATCTTGTATATATTTTAACATCAATTTTAGACCTACATTATTCCCATTCTTCAAGGAATATTGTAAAGAAATTCTCAGGTTCATTAGAATATTACTTTTTCAATATCTGTAATGCGTAGGGTGGTTGTACCTGTTAGGGATCGAGTTATGATAAAATATACCAGCAATACATTTTTCTAAAAGAAACTACTAATGCTCTCTCTTCCAGGGCATGACTATAAACTTCCTACGGCAGCAATGCCTGTAATCGGGAGATTGGAGGTTTTGGTAAGCCTAGAACTACCTCTTAATTGTTGTTATTACCTGGTCCACCTTGTTCAGGGGTGGTAACATCTGTTATGGTCCCAGCTATGAGCAAATATTGGCCTCCCAAATATTTTTACAATAAAACGCACAGTAGTACATTTTTATAGCACTATGACAATAAATTCAAAAATATAAAAAATGCATGTTTATAGAATAATTACCAACAATAACTTCTATGATCTACAAATCATATATCTAATACAACATTCATTTACTCGAAAAGTATAAAATTATGTACAAGATATATTCAGTTGAAGCTATAATATTGAAATTGAAAGTCTATAGATTTCAGTATTAAGTAAAGCATAGTGATTGATAACCCGATTATCAAAATCATCAGCAAAAACAACAAACCTGCGGGATGTAAGAAACATTAAATTAACACGTATATTAATAGAATATACAAAATATTAAAAATACATTGATGACATGAGAAACACAATCTTCTGTAGACTAAATTATCACGTAACGACACTTTCTGCAAATCGTGTACATATCGATAATAATATCTGGAAAAAACTACAACTTCAGCCATGAGATAATGCCATCAAAAGCAAATGACACTATATTATATATATATATATATATATATATATATATATATATATATATATATATATATATATATATATAATGTCCGTAATTCGTAAACGAAATTATCATTATCATGTCTTCCCGTCGCAGTTGGAGCTATTTTAAAATATGCAATATTTAATGCGCTATAAAATAGTTGATACTTTCATTAAGCAAATATTGTGATAACAGTTTTAAACATTACTTGTACTATATATATATATATATATATATATATATATATATATATATATATATATATATATATATAGTTTTATTGGAGCCCTCTTCACGTTAACAAAGGTGGGATTTAAATTGAAAGCTTTAAGTCTATAGTGAGAATACGCTCATTCTGTACGCTATACTGGGAGAGATAACTCGAATTAAGTTATTATTCTAATTTTATTTGGTTTTGTTGTAGCCCTGTTCACGTTAACACAGGCGTCATTTGAATTGAAAACTTTCTTTAAGTCCAAAGTTAGAATACCGTCATTCTGTACGCTATACCAGGAGAGATAACTCGAATTATGTTATTATTCTAATTTACTTGTGTGATCACCTTTAGATTTTATACTGAAAAAATTAATTCACGAAGCATTTGTGTTTAAGTTTATGTGTGTAAGTGTATCATAATTCTATTTGTATCTGTGTGTCTGCCTTGCAGGTAATTTTATGTATGAATGGTGGCTGTATTTGTAATTTTATTTATGTGTGGTGATCTGTATTTGATCTCAATACTCAGTAGCAACAGCTGAAACTGTAAATTGTGCCTAGAGGAAAAACTAACAAACATTATATTTTAAAAGAATAATGATATAATGGGGAAATGTAGATATTTAAACAACCGTCTACTTTTCCACCTAAATTATAATATAAATGAAAAGAAATGTATAAAACACAAAATGCAATCTCATCACAAACTCAAACTACAATACCTAACATCTGAGCCATATCAATCTCATAGGAAATCCACACAGAAAAGAGTAACCACGATATAACAAATAACCCCCCCCCCAAAAAAAAAAATTGCTATAATTACAAACTTTACAAAAAATCACACGGACACTAAATACAAAAAGAAAACGAAAGTAGAAAAAAAAAAACAAAAAAAAAAACAAGAACCCATACCGAGGCGCAAAGATACACCCACATAAACGCAAACATAAAAGCAAACACAAAATCTCGCACACACGGAGACAAATAATATACGTGCGATGTTTGTATGTACGTATAAATGCAAGCGTGCACACGCACAGACACACAAACATAAACACACACCCGAACAGAAATACACACAGCCGGACAAATTATATATACACTGGAAAATTCAATCATACCATTTGACAAATTAATAATAATAAACCCGAGATCAACGGAAGACATATACATTTAACACAAATGCAAGCGTAAACATACAATTCGGAGATATAAGCACACATATAGGCGCACACCCGCATATACACACAGAAAAATCGAACCATAACATAATATCAATAAACGATAGAGCAAGAAGAGCAAATCTACAACAAATCATCACGCATCAAGCGAAAAGTAAAGGAAAGCACACGTATCACAATCTCTATCTATAAACGGCAGGATGTGTGTGTGTGTGTGCGTGCGTGTGTGTGTGTGGCGAATGCACGGCAGCAATTTTTGACAGGATTGCACCGAAATTTACATGTATATGCTCCAAGTTAGCGGGAAGGTCAAGACCAACGTTGCATTTCCCAACTCCCATCGATAGTGGAAATAATCGATTTTTTCATGCATCTACGGCAGTTTTCATGTAGTTTTCGGCCATTTTCTACTGGCCAGAGTGAGAGCCAGTAGCTGGCTGCTACCAATAGGCAGCAAGATTTTATTTGCCACCGTGTGAACCAACAGCTGACTGACACGAATATTAACTAGCATGCAAAAAAATCGATACCTGCACTCGCCCGCCACAAGTGGGAAAAAAATTAATTTTGGATGGCACTATACTCCAATTGGCTTATTCGCTTGCTTAAACTCAACGTTGATTCTGATTCCGCAGAACTGGGTTGCGTGTGAAAAAGTATTTCTTGTTAACATTCTTTTTTCATTCGGTTTTTCAAGTTACGAGTTGTTTTTTTTTTAAAGCTGATCTTTTTGTGTTCAATTTGTTTACTTCTTTTTTCGTTACAGATTTAATGTTTAGTATAGGGCTTAGAAAAAATTCGCAGGCAAAGTGTAAGACATTTAGCAACATCAGCACGACAAAAGGCAAGGAAGGCTAAAAAATATTTTAAGTCAAGTGATAGCGATTGCTGTATGAGTTGTACGATTTTTAAATCAAGCACGAGCAACGCCATGCCATGCTGCTGGTTAATGAATAAAGAAATTGAGAAATATTTAGAGTTTGACTCTGTTCTCAAGGGTGGTAGCATATATGTAACCACGGATCTATGAAGTAAACATGAGTTAAGCAAAAAAAACGTTTTTTATTAATTCTATTCACGCTCTATCCTATCTTCTATATTGAACTCTCGAGCAAAAAGACTTCTTGTCTTAAATGTCAATTCACAGCAATTCACTGAAAAACCAGCATATTTGGCTACAAATAAAGTCATCTAAATAAACATTTTACTTGACTCTCTTGTCGATATTCGACGTATGAGGGTCAAGCAGATCAGTTCACAGGAAAACGACAGCTCGACAACAACGCATGAGAAATGATTATAGTGGTGAAAGTTTCGTGCAGGACCATCGACACTTTTCGAAGGGCCGAATACAGAGGACCTGGTACACTACGTGCCACAAGGTCCGCAAACGACCCTCCACAAGTTTTGAATTCAGAGTTGCCCTTCTCCTAGTCAAGTTGCCATCCAAGTGCTATAGAACCCAGCTTGTCCTGCTATTTTACGCATAGCTGGAGGGAGAAGAAGAGGATCCACACCTTTCCAAAGGATATTAGCACGTGAGTGAATGTAATGGATTCGACTGGAATTAAAATTCGACTCTCCGATTATATATATATATATATATATATATATATATATAAAGAAAGAACAGTAAGATATATAATCCGGTGTTCTAATTGATATTTTTTATTTTTTCAAAATAGTGCTCAATGTAAATTTACAGAGCATTAATATTATAAATTGATTGATTTAATGTGTTTTATCGCTACACAGTTCTAATAATGTTTCAATTTTTTGAAACATGGTTAGAACTGTGTAGCGAAAAAACGTATATTAAATCAATCAATTTACAATATATATATATATGTGTGTGTGTGTTTATATATATATATATATATATATATATATATATATTATTTTACTATTTGCAATCGAAAATGTCTTCATATTCTCCCATTATTTGTAGCTTAAATCTGGATATATATATATATATATATATATATATATATATATATATATATATATATATATATATATATATATTTATTTTTCTTTCTTTCTATTTATTTTTTCAATGATTAACAGAATGTTCGATATTTCTGCTTGTACGACTATTTTGTAATCTTTCTTGCTTTCTATTATCTTTTTAATATATATTTAACGAACCGTTAATTATTTGGAAGCTTGTGAAAGACGTAATGTTTACATTTAGTTCACCATACATTGCATATTTTTCAAAAAGGCGCGATAGTTATGATAGGCTCCGACATTTGATCTAGTAGCACGTGCCTGAAATAGACTCATACAACAAATTCCACCTACAAGCTGAAGAATGACCGAAAACGGACCTCTGGGGCGGCTGTTTCGGATATTATGAGCTCGTATATACCGTTTTGGCAGTTAATCTAACTGGAGGCAATCCATGATTTTAAACATTTTGGTTTGCTGTCATATCCAAAGACGGAAAAATCTATGGGTGAAAATACAGATGGAAAACACTGGGAGAACCCTGAAATCGGCTTTTTGTTAACACTGACATCTTTACGGCTTCTCTTGCAGCCAAGCGGGCACTTATCTAATATTCTGGATTCAAGTATTTACATTAAGCGGACTATTGTCCTCATCTTTGTCGCCATATTTCACAACGTTTCGGCCGTTGTACGCTCCGGCCTTCTTCAGGTGGTTGGAATTTCCAACTGAAAATGAGGTTCTAGTTCCACGTGCAATGTTTGATGGATGTCAGTTATCAGTTATCTCCTGCTAATTTTCCCTCTGAAAGTTCTCCACTGCCTTAACCGGGTATTGAACTCACACTCTTTTGGGTCTGTCACTGGATCTAATCAACGCCTTTATCCACTGTGCCATGTGTCCTTGAGGACATCTGGGTATGAATTTCTGGGTATTGTAAACCTAATGTTTTCAGCAACCATTTTACCAGTGCTCACAATTTTGCTGTTATCATTTTATATTTTTACCAGAGCTCATATTGCAACTTTGTTATCATTGCTTTTCTCTCGCACACCTTATTACTGGTTCCCATATTGTATTTATTTCTATGCTTGGTCGGCTCAGGAGATGTTTGTGGCTTAGCATATGTGCTGATTTCTTAAGTTTACGAATTTTCCAATGGTGTTCCCTGTCTATGATCTCAACATGATCCCACAGGGGACGGTGATTACCCTCCTCTCTCCATATGTGGTCAGCCACGCACGAAACGTTGTGACAAATATGGCGACAAAGATGAGAACAATAGTCCGCATAATGTAAATATGTACATAATACCTCATCTCAGAAATATAGACAGACTCATTCTGGTTTCCTTTGGTCTGTCTCTGGATGACATTATATGCTCCTGAAAAAATATTTTGGCTGGACTCTCTGGAGAGAATGTGTGAGTTTGCAAACAGCAACTATTACTGCTACTAATGCAATACTCTTCGATAAAATGAATTGAGTTCTCTCAGACACTGGCATGTATATCTAAAATTAAATACGCTTAAATTTAACTTCATCCCTGACGAGCGTCAACTTCGTAGGGGTAGATTCAAGAGTTTAATTTTTCCTGAAGTATTTGCGCAAAACAAACCTGAAAGAACAAACTACAGTCATTGCTATATGTGTGTGCATATTCCTCAAAGATGAAAGAGGTGAGCAGTAGTGATATGTCATAGAAATAATTTCAAAATTCCAATTAGCACAGAATGGTTCAAGGAATAACTTATTGTTACAAATATTAAATTTAGGAAAATTTCATTTAATTTATTTCCCATTGTAATTTATTTTAAAATCTAAAATAGATACAATATTATTTTCATAGTTTTTGTATACAATTAATGCTAAAATGATCAAAAACGTTATTCATAGCAAAATATTTGGATCGCTTTTTAATTCTTTGTTTTGAAAATTTGTGCTAGTCTTTTCTCGCTATTTAAAAGTGAATTACCTTGAATTTATGTTGAGTGGGGCGAATATTGCCATAGATATTTATGCGCTTATTTAGATATAGTTTTTCAATATTAAACGTATTTATTTATAACTTAAATTCTAGATGACTACTTTTGTCTACGCGTCCAAAGCATTTGGGTCATATTTTCGATACGACCAATTTTCTATATACAATGATAATGGCAGTAAGAATATATATATATATATATATATATATATATATATATATATATATATATATATATATTATGAAGTGGACAAAGTCCGACAATTATATTTTAAGATATTTAGAATGAAAGTAAGAGATTCATGGAATATTGAAGTTTAAATACAGTAAATTCGACCTTCTAACCAAAAGCTCCATCGTGACCAAATCGGTAAAGACACGTCAAGCTAAATGACAGTTCCGTACAGGTTACAGATTTGAATCCTGTCGTGGGACGAATATTTTCTGTGAAAATTTCTCGGACATTCAGGTCGGTAAATGTTGTATTATACTGTTTATTACAAACAGAGCATCTACTTAAAGAGTTGGATCTTTAAAAGGAATGTTAAATATAAAAAAATGTCTTAAAACACACACACACACACAGACATATATATATATATATATATATATATATATATATATATATATATATATATATATATAAAAGGAATGAAAAGCAATCCCGACGGATAATCACACGGAGTATGTAATCCAGAGAGGTGAATATTAAATCAGAGTAATTATCAATTCAATTAAAATAAAAAAACAGACTTAAGTGTCCATCAGTTATAACTTTTCCTCAGGTATTTGTTTTTTACCTGGTACATCAGACCCCGCATTCAAAGTTTAAAAAACGTTTTTTAATTTACATTTCATTTCTATACATTTTGCATATAATTTACATATACATATATTTTTATACGCTTTACATATAATTTAAATACTTAGAAATATATATATATATATATATATATATAGATATAGATATATATATATATATATATATATATATATATATATATATATATATCTTCATAGTCTATAATATATATATATATATATATATATATATATCTTCATAGTCTATAATATATATATATATATATATATATATATATATATATATATATATATATATATATATATATATATAGCTAATGTTTTCGCCTAAAATTCTCCGAATTAGTGAATGTCTAAGGATATAAATACCTTAATGATAAAAATTAGCATAAAAATACATCCATGAGGAAAACGAAGAGTGGAAAAAAAATTCCTGGAAAAGTTGTATCTAATCGATGCTGGTGTGAAACATTCGATTCATAAATATTTCTCCCGCATTTATATACAGATAATAGTCATCATCCATTATATACATAGATCCGTACAAGCAAAACATACCTGTGGCAGGATCGGTTAACGGTGAGGAGAAATATCTTTGGGCCCAAAAAGGGTCCTTTCAGATTTGTTCCGAGTTATTTGGATCTATGATTAAGAAAAAACTCTCTGAAAAGTAGCTGTGGGTCATTTGTTTTCAATGATACATAGTGCTTATATTTCCCCATGATAATATCGCAGTCTCTTAAATGTAAGTTGGATTTTACGCGACGGTATATAGGGTTAGAAAATAAAAAAAATATGGTCCAGGATCTTACATTTGGAAGACAAATGAATTACATTATTTCGATCTACAAACAAAACAAACGATAAAGTTAAAAAAGAGAAACAATATGATTGTCGCTTCACTTGCTCTAATGTAAGTATCATGTATGATAGTATAAGATCGGGGTAAGACCTTTGACGTTTGCAGTGGTAAATGAAATGACGATTAAACAAAGCGTATAAACTAAAAACTCGGTGGACAATTTCATCCTTTGACACAAATTAGTATAGTCCAAAATGCTAATTCTGATATGACACAAATAACTATTTTTCAAAAGTTTCATGGTGCCACACGTGATGAGCGCTTAGGCGATAATATATCCTTCCATACATGAATGACGAGGCAGTTTTGTTTTTGTTTCTTTAGTAGGTCAGATGTCATCCAAGGCAGTAGAACCTGTTTTTGGTCTGACAGATGTGCTGATTCCTTAAGTTTTCGTATTACTTTTAAATCAGAATTATAATTTTTAAAGCGTATGCCAAAATGAAATTAATAATAAAATAATTGTTTGTTTATTTTTAATTTAATAACAATGAACATTTCTCTATCCTTTTCTTATATAAGAATAAGGTGTCGCTGCCGACTTTTGAGTTTGATCATAGATCGCCAGTGAGCAAAAACAGGTGATCCCATTATTGAATTAAGTAGATCACGTTACCATAGAAGAAACACATTATTAGGAAGACGCGTGACGTCTAATTGCTCACCATTTCTCCTCTATGCACTATAATATAGGTATCGTTATTTCTGTTATCTCCACTATTGCTATTGCTATAAGGATTATATTTTCTAGTCTATCCTTTGTTACTTTCGGTCGCTATTCTCTAATCTATTCACTATACTATTTCTCTATAGAGGACTGAGAAATCGGAGAGCCGTTTTCGAATACCGGTCAAATTCTTTACATTGATTTGCGAGCTAATATCTCTCGGAAAGGTATGGATTCTTTTCTTCTCTCGCCAGGTATGCTTAAACAGCAGGAAAGCCCTTGGATGGCAAGTGGTCTACCGCAGAAAGAAATGGCAACCTACAGCGGAAAAATCCCTCTCAGTCATGTATCGAAAGATGCATGATCGCCTATGTCTGTATCACGCCTGGTGTATAACTGACTGGCTGATTTCTCTACACAAATTACAATTCCAGCTCGTATTATCGAGCAAACACTATTATTTCGAGACTTGTTCGAAGGTGTCTGACACCAGAATTGTTCGACAGCGTACTATAGTTGAATCTGCGATTACAAAGTATCTACTAAAACGTGTATTACGAAAGTGACAACGAGTATTCGTTGACATCACAAAGGTGGTAACGAGTGTTACTTTTAATAACAATGATATATAATCTCACCATCTCTTTAATTGGTATGAATTGTCATGACTTATTTGAAAGATATTGCATTAAAAATTCTTAGTACGATTCACAAATTATTTAAGGAAAGCACCACAAAGTTTAGTTTCTTCATAAATTATGTTCGTATATCCCAGTTTTCTGCACAATTCAAAATGTATTAAAAATGAACTAAACAGATCTTATAGATTAAATTCAATGTAACTTTATTTTAAAAAGATAAGGCAGATAAACATGTTAGGTTTGTCGATATAGGAATAGATAATTATATGAAAAAAACTGTACATAATGATAATTATAGATATGCAATTTTATGATTTATGAGATGATGTTTGTGCTATTGAAAAAAAAATCAGATCTCTTTGTAGATAGTTAATAAAAACTATTTGCGATATCTATAGTATCGATTATTGAGGTATATAAAACTAACTCTAAGTATATATTTTTGCATAAGAGCTAGAAGAGCAATTTTGTGTTCTATATCTCTTCTGGATATAGTCATTGATGGGACTCTAATCTAGCCCTCACTTTAAAAGACGTGAATTAGCATGAGTTCTTTTGAAACATTTTGCAGTTGTTTACCATAATCTTCCCCTCGATTTTTCTATTCCCAATAAGTAATGATTCTACGAAAAAACAAAAAACAAAATCTCTAAATAGAAAATAAACAAATTAACAAACGACGAATGCACACATAAACACAAGTAATTGTAATAATACTCATCAAGAATAAATAATTAAATAAACAATATAAAATAATGGTTGAATGTTTAGCAAAGAACATTATAAACTGCCTATTCCGCATTAGTTTCAACCAGAGTTTCTACCCAATAGCCCATGGAATAATTTGAAACAGAACCTGAACTGCTAACGAAATAACCGTTACGAAAACACAATATAGCTTACTACTAGTAAAGCATCACTGACCAATATATATATTTATATAAGTAGACGAGCTGAAACACAGCAGCCATCGGCCGGACATAGGGTTCAAGCATGCAATGGACTGTCCACTTACAGGGTGCGATGCGTAAATTGTCATCTAAATTACGCAGGAATGAAAATAATTCTGGCATCTAATTTTAACAGATATATTTAACAAAATTACAGACAATTACAAAATTACAATATCTGTTATTTTCCTTTAACTCAACTCTACAAGATTTTATAGCCAGGCAAGAATTGTGAGTGTTGTGTATATCCCGTGAGTGTCAAATTATCCAGGTTCTTTTCATATGTATTTTAGAAAACGCAATAGACACATTCTTATTAAACTATAAAAAGTAATTTTGTTTTAGTTTTTCTTAAATATTCCTCGGTATTTACGCGCTTCTTCAATGTAATTCTCAGCCCCTTCCGCAAAATCCTATCACAATTGTCCCCTCTTTATCTGTGAGAGAATTTATCTAGACATCAATATACAATGATCCATATCATTTAGAATTTGAGCCCTATTATTTTGGTTGCCGAAGTGTGTGTGTGTGTGTGTGTCTGTGTGTGTGGGGGGGGAAGTAAACATTGAAATCAACACTTAGATGCGGCATGCTGTTTCATGCTGGGCGATTCCACCCAGCATGAAACAGACTGTCGCCTCTGAGTGTTTACTTCAATGTTCACTTTTATATTTATATTTACATATGTTCTAACTCTGATATTGAACACTTTATCCCATAAATATAGCACACCTTAACACTATATTTCTTCATACACACACACACACACACACACACACACACATATATATATATATATATATATATATATATATATATATATATATATATATATATATTCTTTCTCAGTATATTATCTATCTCTTACCATTTCATCCATCAGTGTTTTTGTTCATCTCTGTTTATTCATCCTGCTTCTTAATGTCGCCCGCTGAGGTCTCTCCCTTGGTGAAAGACTGCATCGAAACTGCTCAGCCGATATAACCCCCAGGAATAAGTTCTTCCGGTTATGTCAGAGCAAGAGTGTTTATTATAACAGACAACTCTTTAGCATTGCTCGTAATCAAAGAATCTAAGTCATCGTTGCTGATAGAATGAAACCACCCATAGAGTCTCATGGGTTTTGTTCTACAGATTAATGGCAGCGCTGCAAGAATATGCTGAAGAAAATAATCCTTGATTCAATCATGTCTTTGATCAGTTTAAAACAGTGTTATCTACTGCAGAAAGTAAAGTGTTTTGCTCATAATTTTGAGATTTTTCTGTACCTTGATGTACTAGTGATCCTGCCAAAATGAGCTGACTGATTTCATAGTTCACCAATACAAGATTTAACCAATCAGAAGACTGAAAATATTCAATGCGACGTTTATAAAGGCCGCCTTGTTTTTTCCGAATATTCACAGGCAGCCTTTGATATCAGACTGAAGAATTACAGAACAGCTGTGGTGGTTTTGGCGATATTGGCGGATTCAGTAGAGTGTCTGTCACGTGAATATTAATCTTTAACGTTGTTTTATTGAACAGATTACGTACTGCTCTGTATTCTATTAATATATTCATAGACTATGGTGTACATGGTTAACACAGAAGTTCTCTTCAATTGCAATCTAGTTTCATCTAGAATATTTTTCCAGATTCCCACCGTAGAACAGAGGCTCTACTGTGTTATGATCATAAACCCGTCAGTCATTTTAAATATTGTTCCTAAATTAAATCCTCACAAATCAAGTAGATGTGAAAGAACTGGCTCCTTTTCTTTCCAAACGTTACAACTAATGTTTTGCTTCTTTCTGGCTTCCAGCTCGTTGGATATTCTCTGTAGTTCCTGTTTTTAAGAACTCTAGAAAGCCCTCTTGTACCTCTTATATTATCGCCCTATTAGACTGTTACTTCTTTTCGGGAAAATAATCGAGGCTCTAATTAATGCGAAATTGATTAAGCATCATACTTCGCCCGATATCCTTTCCGACAAACAATGTGGCTTCTGTTTCTCCACGTCTACCAATGTTGTTTTAACGGCCATAATTGAATTTGTCTATCAAGCTATAGATAAGTACGGCAGAGTTCTGGCTGTGGCCCTAGATATCTCGATAGCGTTCAACAGGTTTTGGCAATGTTACCACTCTACTTACGCTCAAGAGATACGGTATTACACAAAGTATATTTTTCTTAATCCAGTCGTTAATAACAAATCGTGTAATGAATATTGCGTTGAGCGGGTACGCTTCCAGATCTTTTTATACTAATGCGGGGGTACTCCAGGGTTATATACTCGAACCTACGCTTTTTCTGCTCTTCATCAATGAGCTTTGCGATGCCATCAGTTTTCAGTTACGTAGATTACCATTTATATCTTAGTAGCTAATCCGAAAGATCTAACAAAATAAAACTGGCAAATGCGCTTGAAGAGGACCTCCAATCAGTGGTTAACTGCAACAAGAAACTTATTAAACTGTAACAACTTAAAAGTAAACTGCTTTCATTTAGTTTCAATAGAGAAAAGTTTCTGCCTACGATTAGCATTAGAAAACTCTAGGAGAGCAGCACACTACGTCTTCTTGGCCTCACGTTTTCCACTAGCATGAAACAGAGCGACTATATCGAATCAACTATTTCGTCTACTGTAAAGATATTTCGTTCATTGTGTGGTGCCACATTTTTTTCTCGTTAGAATTCATCTTGCACATTTCTACCATTTCTTCGTGAAATGATTACTGCTGCCATATCTGGTCTTGTACTACTGCTAATCCAAAAAGGGACTGTAATGTAATCGATCCTGACCAGGTATCACGAATTCACGCGCTTTCTCAGTAACGTGACGTGACTTCCCACTGTTTTTTTTTTCCACAAATATTTTATTGACATCTGCTTTGATCTTTTTCCCCTGGTGTCCTGACTATATGAATTTAATCACATAGATGTTGCTCTCTAACACACACACGGAGACACACACAGAGACTCGCACACAAACACGAACACACGCGCGTGCGCGCACACACACACACACACACACACACATATATATATATATATATATATATATATATATATATAGTTACATGAGAACATGTAAATATCCACTACAAAATTGTACATTCTGTTTCAAAGTTAAAATCAAATGTTTCTTCAGGTGGGTAACAAGATAGCTAGCTAGCTAGCTAGATATATAGATTCTGTTATACCAAAAATGTTCATATCTTTATGGATATTTTTAAAATTTATTTTTCTATATTTCAGGCTCTTTTACTAGTTTTTGGTACATAAGAATAAACTGACCAATATCTGAATAATTTCCGCTCCCATCAGCAATTAATAAAAAAAGATTTTGCATATTGTGTCTTCGCTTTCAAATATCGCGGATTAAATACAAAGGTTACAATATTTCAGGGTTGCTTATTTATTTTTTTTAGTATACTTTTAGTATTTGTAGTTATTTTTTACTGTGTATACTATATAGAATGTTGTGTTATTGGTAAGAATTTGCCGAGTTTCATACTGGTAATGATTTGCCTTATTTGTTTGTGTTGGTTCGTAATATGCAATAATATTGTGTGCGTGTATGTGTGTGTGTACGTGTGTGTGTGTGTATGTGTGAATAATGTGCACTAGAGTTTTGTTTTTTTATGTGGAAGTGTACCCAGATGCACTCAATCCTGGATTGCTTTTACAAATAATCGGTTTCCAACGATACTTGTTGACATAACGGGTGTTATTTAAGCTCTGATCTTTGCTTTAGTGACCGTGATGTCTGTTACTAGACATCTGTAATATTTGCTTAGTAACTCCATTGTAAGGCAATCCAGAACCTTGTCTTCAGTATACGAATGTTTATTTGAACAATGTCGCCACCATCGAAGATACATTATCCCATGTATAGCATGTTGAGTAATTCTTCGAGATGAAATCCAAAATTAATATTGTACATTAATATTAACGGATAACAATTACGTCTTTATTTTTTTTCGTAATTGCCTATGTAAAGATGGTTAATTGTAGAAAATACATTCTTGAAACTAGATAAAATCCTAAAATGAAAACGAAAAATATTTTTCTAATATAAGTCAAATTAGGTGCAAATTTGTTCAGATCGCTTTGAAATATGTGTGGTTGTAACCGTCTTGTAAAATAAATTATTTTTTATTCATGTTTCATATTTTGTTTCCCTTTTTTCTTGAGGAAATTTTACCGGCTGTTATATCGTTTCTTTCATTATATGAATGGATGCTATTTACCTGGTTATAATTTATGAATATTTCAGGAGTTATTGTTCCTTTTGTGTATTATTTGAATCGCTGTGACTAATTAACCCAGACATCCTTTGTTGATAGAAAATGGTGAGAGATATTTGCACTCAAATATTATGGTTAAGGACAGTCGTTTTTTTTTTCTTGTAATTTCTGTGATAAGTCTCGTTTAATTATGGCTGAAATGCAGTGCCGAGTTTTAGTATTTGTAAAACATTATTTGATTTTCAATTGTTATACCGAGAGAGGCAGGACAAGTATTCCAAATTAACTGTGTTTGTGAAAGGGTCATTTATAAGGATTTTATATAGATATTTCTTTCTCCCGTCAAGATCGAGGTCGGTTTGATAAGTTCAAATTGGTTGCTGAACAAAAACAATTAACTCACAATCTATTTTTAAATGAAGCAAGGTATGGTTTGTTAATTTACACGCATCTGAAATTGGTCTCTTTTAATCACATAAGAAAACTCATTTTAACTTCTATCTAAATGACTGAGGCGAAACTCAAGGAGTGTGATCCATTGCAACTTATCTGAATAACGTTTCACGCTGACATGAAGTGAAAAAAGTATATTGAATCAATCGCTAGGTCAGATGTTATTAATGTTGATTCTCTGAGTTTTTCTAGTCAATGTTAACATATTTATGAGTATACCATTACCCAATGCTTTGAATATTGTTGCCACATCTGATCTGGTGTTCCTTCTATATATAGAGAGATTATTTATAAAATACAAAGAGGGATTGCAATGTTATTGATCCTGACCTGGCTTCACTCACCTTCTGTACAATTTCTATAATTATTTTCAGAGTAATAGATCTGATGAAATTTCCTTTATTGTACTATGACTTTATAAATTTAAGTGCTCTACTAAATTCACCACAAGTATTCATCATTTTCCAATTGCTAGATTAAACCACCAGTTCTATGCTAACAGTTACTTCACACACTTCTCGTTTGTCGAACACCCTTTCAGCTTCTTGCCTTCCAGTTAACTTTGTTCTTCAAATATATAAATCATTATCTTACCTTTTATTAATTCATATCTTTTATTGTTCTCTCTTCTTAATATTATGGTTCTACAGCATATACTCGTATAATCAGGAAGTAATTGCCCCTTAATCAGTTTAGCCCCTTGCTTCGGGTAAAATGATTAAAAAAATCGTATATTTCTTGATTTTCAAATCTAGATGAACCTCTTATTTTCAGCGTATGTGTGTGACAGTTTTTAATTTCATATGTAATACAGAATTACACACTGAAGCCAGAAATCTTATCTTATATTTGAATTACTTGTAACGGTGATAGAATGATGGCTTCAGGCGATTCGATAAAATGTAACAGAAATATGATGAAAGAATTACTCGTTCCCTAAATTAATAATGAGTGACAATTCTTCCTCTATGAAATCTAATTATTTCCCCATTATTAGTAGACTATTCATATCCATTATCTATAATTCTTCAGGGTTAGGTTGAGGATAAGAGTCAAGATGTTATTTTTCGGAATCGGGAAAATAATTAAAGTCGCGTTCTGACTTAAATTTACTTTCTAGTCTGAATGTATCTGGTGAATGGTAAATTGTGTGATTAAAAATGGCTTCGGGCAAGAGACGTAAAATCTAACGAGGGCCATACTTCGTCAAAATTCATGGAGTGGCGTCACCGAATCCCAAACAATTGTACAAGTTAAGAGAAAACATATAAATTGAGAAGGTTTGACAGAACAACGTCTACAATGGATATCACGTGTCACTCGTAGGATGAATAAGTACATAATCAAGATACTAACGTGCCACAGAATTCAAATAACATACGAATAAGAACCGTCAATACTGGAAAAAAAGCAATAATTCTTACTGTCCATGAGAGAACTATTTTTTCCGAATAATTACTTTATTAAATAGAATATATATATATATATATATATATATATATATATATATATATATATATATATATATATATATATATATATATATATATATATATATTGTGTATTAAGGCAGAAATTCTTTTTTCAGTGAATCTTCATTCAATATAACTGACAAGGTACTTTGATTAAGTTTTCTTATATGATTTCTCATATGATCTTATATTAATTCTACGACAAAGAAAAATACTTATATATTAATATTTTTTGTTTGCCGGGGAAAATAAGGTATAATATATATTTAAAAATCCACGTTATAACCATAAGTGTTTGCGGCTTCTGTCTTCTCTTTAATATATATATATATATATATATATATATATATATATATATATATACACACACACACACACACACATATATATATATATATGTGTGTGTGTGTGTATATATATATATATATATATATATATATATATATATATATGAATATGAATATATATATATATATATATATATATATATATATATATATATAGAGAGAGAGAGAGAGAGAGAGAGAGAGAGGTATATATATTTATAATTGGGAAACATCATTTGTTTTAAACATCTTTCGTTAAATTTGACGGAAAGGAAAATTTTTTATTCAATTTTATGTAGGTTCTATAACGTACTTATATGTTTCCGTTTGGTGGGAATGAAGTAGTAAAATCTGTCCATACCGTCCCTTATTCAAAGCTCTTTTGACCACTGCCTTCGAGGATGTTGTCTTGGTGTTGTTAATTTCCCTTCTGGTTTCGACTGTCTGGGATGAATTTTTGAGTTGAATCGAATGCTAGTCGGAGTGTTTTTCCTAGCCTTTGCGTTTTGTGGGCGGCTGGTATTCGTGCGAGCCTCTTTCTATCTATCTACTGTTCTATCTATCTATCTATCTATCTATGTATCTATCTATCTACCTATGAGGTTGGTGAAAAATTAATGACGTAATAATGTCGTTTTTTGACGTTAAAAATACGTCAAAACGACTTTATTACGTCATTATTTTTGCACCAACCTATTATTTATATATATATATATATATATATATATATATATATATATATATAGTGTGTGTGTGTGTGTGAGAGAGAGAGAGAGAGAGAGAGAGAGCGATACCCAATGTCATAAGTTGCACTGACGCTTAAACTGACAATAAATGCTATTTTCTTGAATTGCGAAACATACTAATGGTTTACGTTAGGAAGTAGTAATTTTTATTGATTTAAAAAGAGTATTTCAGATTTAAATTGAATATTAAATGAAAGTAAATGCAAATATGTAAATATTGAATCTGAAGTAGGAGAAGTTTTTCTGATTATTTAACGAAATGGTTGTTCAGATTAAAGATACAAGATTTATATTTTAGGAAGCAGAACTAATAATCAAACAGACCTCTCTGTTTGAAATCAAAATTATAAAAACTCATTATAGACAATATAGGTTAATTTATTTATTTATTACCCGTTCTGTAACTAGAGAGAAATGTGTTGTAATGTTACCCACTAGAATAGAATTACTACTCCTATAAAACACATCATAACGTAGAAAAATAAATAAACATATTTTAAAAATCATTTGAAAATAACTGAAGCATTTGTTGAATTCACCTGCTATACAGTTTAACTGACTCTTTATCATCTTAAAATAAAAACGTTACGTACGCAATTATTCTTCTTTTTACGGGTTAGCAGTCTTTTGCAGTTTATATAAAGCCAGAATGTTTTTTTAGATAGTAACAAGTATGTGAAGTTAATAATTTTATACTGAACTGGTCCTATTAATTAACCTATAGTTAGGGAGAATAGGTAGATTCGTGCCTTTTGTAAGGGTATTTACGCTTAAGTGAATATATAGGTTCCGACTGGAGTTTGAACACTGATCTCCGATTTACAATTCTGAGCCCTTCTCCATTACACCCCACGCAAATCCGAGCCGACAGAAGAGGCTATTCCCCAGCGGTCACTCATATGCGCTGTGTTCTGTCACAGATAGGCATGTTTACGCAGAGGAGCATCTATGAAATAACCATGAATGTGCTCTGGCTTGTCACTGAGATACATTTTCTCAGATGTGAGTCGAGCATAGTCGAACATTCACTTAAAATATTTGGCTTCAACATACAGCTCTTCATATGTAAAGAGGAGTGGTTATTAGGTCTGATTTTAATTAGAGTTTGATGATGATACTCTAAGCGTAGCTTACATGTGACGCAAGGCCGAAAGTGTGGAGCACCCAGTGAGAATCGAACAGATCGAGAAAGTCAAGCTTCTTAACCATTACACATCAACAAAGTATCAAATGATTTTCTAAGCATAACACAAGGCCGAAAGTGTGAAGCAATAAGCGAAAATCGAATTCATTACATAATTGTCATTGATCTAGCGAAACAAGCATACTAACCATTACAGCAGGTTAAATTGCCCATTTTGTCTGATATATATATATATATATATATATATATATATGTATATATATATATATATATATATATATATATGTATGTATGTATGTATGTGTGTGTATGTATGTATGTGTGTGTGTATGTATGTGTGTGTGTCAGTTCATATTTTTCACATACGTATGGAAATTGAGCACACATAATGTTCATTTTATTTTAGACATTACAAACACAAATATCAACTTCAATCAGTTCTTACATTTATTGGGACGCTGGATGATCGTCACACAGCGGCACAATTGTTTTAGTTTAAAATCATGAGGAATAGTGTCCAGGAACCTGACGTATGCTGACATTTAAATTTATCGACCAACCATTTCCCATTGATATGGCATAAGGAGTGAACAGATTCCTAATTAAAATATATGTCCTCTGAGACATCTTCCTTGATCAAGGGTTTGTCCAACACCGCGATGTAAGCAGATGATTTGACTCAGATTCACTGCATGAAGAAGCGAGGAATCTAGACATGGTTCTTGTTTCTCACGAAAATCAAAATGATCAGGATCGAACATGATTTGGGATGCATCACCCACTAAAATTAATTTTGGTCGCAGAAAGCAGTATCGTTTCTTCTATTCTAATATTTCTCCAGCAGATCGGGCACTGTATATTGTTAAGGTTCAACTTGTTAAGCATAATCGTCGAACGGTTGATAGGTATCTTAACGGAAACAATACTTAAATAGATTTGTTGACTCGTAAAGAATAGTGAAAAGGATTTGAAAATCATTTTTGTAGGCTGTTTTCAGAATCGAAAAATACTGATTTCTTAAAACCATTTTTGAATTTTGAAACCTTTTATATTATCGATATACTGAAAAATCTATCTCTGATTTTTGATAAATTTATCTATGTAAAAATTTTCCGTGTATCAGAATTAATTTTTTTTTCTCTTTTTGCCAAAACCAAATAAAATATCGATCACATACACACACACAAGCACACACACACACACACACACACACACACACACATATATATATATATATATATATATATATATATATATATGTGTGTGTGTGTGTGTGAAAAGTGTGTGTATATAAATATAAATAAATATATATATATATATATATATATGTATAATTATTTATATATTATATGCGCGGTACTTGTTAGAAAGCGCTCAATATCAGAGACAGAGCTAACATATATGGTTGGATAGATGTGAGCTTGTGACCCTAGGTTTCAAGCTTTAGCGCTCTTTGTTCGACGATCGCTAAAGCGTGAAACCCAGGGTCAAAAGCTCACATCTATCCAACCATATATATATATATATATATATATACACACACAGGCACATGTTTAATTAAAAAGTAAAACGTTGCATGCATTGATAAAAATATATATTCATTTGTGCTTCATTTAATATAATTAATTATTATTCATTAAATGGTTTTACGAGACATTATCTCGCAAAAGTATTATAAACATTTTGAACAATTAAGAAATTTAAAATCTGCATATATCAGTTATTTAAGGACTGTTTGAAACTTGATATTTTAAATAAAATCATATGACAAAAAGAAAACTATTAAAAGTACATTAGAAAAAATATTGAATTATCCGACAGAAGATAAGGCTTGATATTGCGTTCAAATTTTTGAAAATCAAATTTGACTACAAATGAAGAAGCCGGAAAGGGGTTCTACAAGCTAGATGCGCGAGAGAGGTATCTCTTATCATAGAACTTACGGTTCCATCTAACAATTTCAAGGGTAAAAGGATCAGACTTCGTTGCCAGTCTATTACTACGCTTAAATACATAAACTCATAAAGTCAATAAGAAAGTCAAATATTTCTATTCTGGCTAATGTCGTAGCTTGAAAAATATCTGAAGAATGTAATTTTAAAACAGTTTTTTTTGGCGAAAGCAAATTCTCTATTTTATACAAGTGAACCAGTTTATTTAACTCGCGTGTAACCGGAATATTAATGCTGCTTTCGTTGGATTTCTACTGGGGAAAACAATTTGATAGTGAAGGACTTTAGGCTGTTCTCGGATGACCCTTATCGGCGTGCTGGACAGTGGTTCATAAGATTCTACAACGGCTGGATGAAGAAAGTAGTTCTTAGGATCTCAGACGCGTATATATATATATATATATATATATATATATATATATATATATATATATATAGATAGATAGATAGATAGATATATATATATATATATATATATATATATGTATACGTGTGTGTGTGTGTGTAGCAATCCCTGGTGGCATATATATATATATAGATATATATATACACACATACATACATACATACATGTATATATATATATATATATACGTATCCAGTTAAAATTTTAGATCAACTTTTACCTCTTGTATATATATATATATATATATATATATATATATATATATATATATATATATATATATATATATATATATATATATATATATAGTCCCTGGTGGTATGCCTTCGCAAGACGCCTCGAATTCGTTACTAACCATAAGCACGAAAAAAAATGAATATTTTCAAGGAGCTGGCATATGTTCGAGTCGTTATCAAAGTGTGTTATAGTCCCGGTATTTTGGCTCCGCTAAATGTATTTTCTCAAATACTTGATTCACAGAGAGATAGTTTTTTTTTTAAATTAAATCGTAAAATATCTCTATGATAAAACACTGCCGAATTTGTATATAGACTTGTATTGACTGCAACCCAGGAGCCGCAATCGTAGAGGGACATTAGATCATGGTTAAACGAAAAAAATACATATATAAAAAAAAAAAGATGTTTTTTTTTCAGATTAAATAGGTTTCATTTGAACAATATTAAAAATATAATATTAAAATAGTTACATTTAAACATTTGGTCTCCTTTATTTTGTGTGGGTCTTTTAAATTTGATGAGGACCTTTGAGGATTTACATTTTGATGCCTATTTTTTAAAAATATATTTTATAAACACGGGGGGGTAAATATGCGTAATGAATGGGCCCCACATACTATTAGCCCAGTGGTCTTTTATTTGCTTTCAACCCGGCCCTGATGGTAACAGTTATTGGGGTTGAAGGGCAATCACGTCTTCTTAAATCTCCAGTTCTATTCATATCAAATGCACACTATGGACGATTACGAACGTGTGTAATCAGTTTTGCCAATCATTTTATTTGTTCTTTTTGCACTTCGTTTTTACATATACCCAGAAGTTATATTTGGTTTGACAGCATCAACACGTGGCCATGTGCGATTCGTTGTTTTACACGTCAAATATAGCAGAGGTAATGAAATAAAGAATATTTGTTGAGGGGATATATTGAGTGTCAAAGACATTATTTAGTAACAACGGTTAACTTATTGCATCGGCAATAACACTTTTCACACAAACTGGCGAACAATGTATATGTATGCGTGACGACACAACATGAGATAAAGAGTAAAATAAAATCCATAAATATTTTATGTGAAAATATACGGATATTATATATATATATATATATATATATATATATATATATATATATATATATATATATATATATATATATTAGGTTGGTGTAAAAATAATGACGTAATAATGTCGTTTTTTGACGTTAAAATAAGTCAAATAACGACATTATTACGTCATTATTTTTGCACCAACCTAATATATATATATATATTATATATATATATATATATATATATATATATATATATATATATATATATATATATATATATATATATATATATATATCATTCATGTTACAAATTCGTTGAGATCGCGGGGATCACCACAAGTACTGCAGCCAAAGAAGCATTGGTATGTCTCGATCAAGAGAACCTGACGGAGTCCATCTATCTTTAGACTGATTCCAAATAACGGGCATTCCAACCGAGAATTTAACTTGGCATGATGATTTCACATTGGACTCAGATAATCGTTTCACTGCACTACACAAACTCTCTCTATATATGCATACATTATATTAAAAACCTACATTTAAAAAATATGACCCCTTTTCCCTTATGCGTATGTGTAGTTACATCAATATAAATAGTACTATAAGTATAAATACATCACCCGGATTTTTTTCCCCGATTCATCCTTAATTTTTCACACACACACACACATTTATATATATATATATATATATATATATATATATATATATATGTATTCTTGAAATACGTCTATGCATAGATATGCTTGATTATATATGATATTTTATATTCAAAGTTTAACTTTAAAATGAAGCTCATTATTTATGTTTTCGTGTGAAGATTAATATATCAACTACGAATTTACTCCTGTGCCGTCCATAGAGGGCACTACAAAATTTACAATTATATTTTTTTCCATAATTCATAATATATAATACCTCCAATATATATATATATATATATATATATATATATATATATATATATATATATATATATATATATATATATATATTCTTTTAGATTGAGGTTTATATATCACAGTTTTCAGCTGCATTGTTAATATATAATTGTATGTGTGTATGACTGTTTTTTGTTTTAGTTTTTTTGCTTTATACGTATTCAAAAAGCTAAATTTTCTTTCCTGCTATCTTGAAACAGCTTTTCAGTCGTAATACAAAACGTTTTAACGCTTCAGATAAAACGCTGTCATCGTGATTATCAGCGAAGTACCACCATCACTGCTACCATCACCAGCTGAACCCCACCGCCCAACCTTTAAGTGTCGTTTCTGTCTTGATTCCTAATGAAATATATGGATTGCGTTGCGACATCTTGGCGGCACTTTATTATTGGTGGACGAACTGAGTTCCGCTATGTCACCAGGAAACAGGCGGAGATAAGAAGGATCGATATCCGATCGATATCATAAATCACGTTTTATCGTCGATTGATTAATGCGTTAGCAGATCTGCTGAACTTCTATTTTCAAAACGGACTTTGAAAGAGAAAAGAAAAAAAAGGTGGCATAACACACCTATTCCCCAGAAATTTCCACTCCACGGCATTGCTTTCATTTTGACGCAATATTTCAGTCTGGGTATATTGGTTTAAATGAAACCCGTCCGTTTAATGGAAGTGTTGGTAATGGAGACCTTGATAACATCGAGATACTGTCGACGATTATTTCGACAAGTGAAGTGGACAAAGATTTTTAGATTGTAGCTTTATGCTGATTTGGGAAAAGTGTGATTAAATCCAGGAAATTAAACTAAATGATTCACAAATGATAGTTGAAGTAATTTACTGTTCGTAATGATACTGGTGTTTTCTACATCACTCGCTGAGTTTGACAAAAAGTCACGAATCTTGTCACACATGAGATAGAAACCATCATTAACTGTTTTCTAGATCACGTGGCTGAGTTAACCTTGTAGTTAAAATCTTGCCTCATTCTTACTATTGCTTAAACTAAACAGCTATACATCTTGTGTTAGCGAATACTGAGCTAATGCGATAAATGGCTAACTGTTAGTTTATTGGTAACATTATTTCTACACTAACTTTCCTTCTTGTATTTACTAAAGACATAGTTGGTTGTAACTGTATTTCTACACTAATTGTCGATCTTATAATAAAAAGCGATTTATTTCTGTGGAAACAATATATCTACACTAAGTGCCCTACTAATATTTAATAAATGACTTATTTCTTTGAATAAATTATCATTACTCTAATTGATCTTAAGGGTTTATTGCTTTAGATACCGTATTTATACACAAGTTGTCCTTAAATTAAAAAGAAATGGCATATTACTTTCGAAACACTAATTCTCATCCTAGGCGCCTATCCTATATTAATAAATAGCTTATTTCTTTGTATACTTATGATCTACATTAGTCGCCCTTACCTATATTTACTAAAAAGTCTTATTTCCATGATTACTGCAATTCTAGCCGATATGATCTTATTATATATTCCAAAAGATTTCTGTTTTGGGATAACGTATTTCTACAGTAAATGCAATTCTTGTTATTACCTGGTAAACCGTAGTTGTATATTAGGTGTTCATCCTATATTTACTTCAAATTGCATTTCTTCGGATACCGTCCTTGTAAACATGGTTTCATCCTATATTAACGAAAGAGCATATTTTACAATGGAACGCTTTGACGATGTTGAGACCTGCGAGCTCAGTTGTACACAATTGCTACACGAACTAAATAAAATAATCGACAAAAATAATGCAGGCTTCTACAGGGACGACGATCTGATAATCTTACGAAAGTGTAACAAACAAAGCATAAAAAACTAACCTAAACGACATGGCTTTTCTAGATGTACCCTGCAATCTAAGGAAAGTATATATAAATGATATATAAAAGCCAATGTCAAACCACTGTATATGCACATTTCTTTCAAACACTCGTCATCAATAATCAAGAAACTACCACAAATAATTAATCACAGGCTTTCCAACATTTCTTCCAGTGAAACCATTTTCAATGAAGCTAAGAAAGACTGTAGACGCTGAAAACCCTCTAAATTATAGTGGATTTTTGGCAACACTCAAATACACACCACACAGCGCAAAAAAAACCCTACAGAATGAAAAAGATCGTATGGTTCAAACCACCATACACAAAAAAGAGTAAAACTAAATGTATGGAAAATATTCATTAATAACATGCCCAGATACTTCACCGCTACAAGTAATCTCCAAAGTTTGTTCAACAAATCAGCTACATTTTCACCAAGAACATGGCCCATATCATAAATGTACAACAATAAAACAAACAACAAAACACCTGAACAGTTTAAATCCACGTTTAATTGCAGATCAAATAATGAATGTCCCTTATAAAGCAACTGCTTGAGGAACAACAGAATACATCAATCCACTCTAAAATCAGCAGATAATGAAGAATGCATATACATGACTAAATGACCGTGGAAAGAAAGAACCTCCGCACACAAAACACCTTTTACAAATAGTAAATACGAGAAATAAACATATCTGGGGGATTATAAACAAAAACTTAATGCCAGCAAAAATATCATCGAAAATATGGAAAGCAACATCAGCCAAAGATAAATCCATAAACGGTAAACTTTGTTGGAGGGAAAAGTAACTATATTTTTTCTAACATATTTAAAAATGGGAAACTGAAAACGAACAATTATAAGCGAAAATAAATAAATAAAATAAAGTAAAACAAATTACTTCAAATAAATAAATTAAACAATCCAATAATGTAAACTAACAACATTATACATAGCCCCAAAACTCATTTCATATCCGCAATTATTGCGCCTTAGTAGACCTTAGAATAATTCGAAAGCCAAACGTTACCACCCACGAAAATAACCGTTAAAATAATGATACTATTCACAATGGTATGCAAAGTACAACACACAATGCATTACTTACCTGTATATATAAATAGTCAGGCAAAAATGCAATCCACATGACTGACGATTGCGTTTAGCATAAAACAGACTTTTTCCTGTAGGTGTTGGTTTCAATGTCCACTTTTATATTTCTATAGGCTCTATTCCACATATTGAGCTCTTTAACCCATGCATATAACATACGTAAAAAATATATACACACTTAAAACTATATATATATATATATATATATATATATATATATATATATATATATATATATATATATATATATAATTGATTCATCGAGTCTTATAGAAACCTCAGGAAGCACTGGACGGCCGTTTCATAAAAATATAAGTACGTTCACATTAACGAAGGTTTTAAATCTAATCGACATTGATCTGAGGTATTCAGAAACATGCATTGCTCATGTGTAATCAGTGTTGATAAGAAATAAAGTTAAAATCTCATTATTTTACGATCTCATTGGCTTCAACTATGGCTTGCAGATGACTGGTAAACGCCTGCATCTCTTCTAGACAGTCTCCTTGCTTGACTTGGTTAATTCTTTCATAATGCTTGCCTTCAGTTCATCTTTAATGTTGCAAGGAATTTTAGTGTCAACGCCGACTCACACATAATAATTAAGGCAGTTTGGGCACTTCGGCGTGGTGCAATGATTTGCGAGCTTCTCTCGCTAGAACAGTTAATACAAAATAGTGGTGCCTCCATACTTTCGACCTTGTGCCACATATATACTATGCTTAGAAAATCGCCATAATAATCAAGGCAGTTGCAGTCTGGGTAGTTAGGTGGTCTGATCTAAGTGGTGATGTGGACGCCGAAATTGTTTGATCGTCATTACTGGGTTCTCCTCCTTGTGTGGCATGGTGCAGGGTCATGTTGCCGGAGATAGGTCTTCCAGCAGCCGCACTCTTGACTCAGGGCAACACTACTTCCTCAAGGAACTCCGTGTTGAGTGTGAGGCCCTGTCGGAAGAGAAATGGAGGCATAATGTCGACATCACTAAAGAGTACTCCAAACAATATGATGTTAACTGGATATATCATCGAACTGTTTCCGAATACTCGGCACTGTCCTCAGATTGATACACAAACACAGTGAAATGTTCGTATTGGATATCCCGCAGTACAACATGTCTTTTCCAAATTTCTGGCGGAGTGTATTGATGGTCTTTTTCTCATAGACATTGCCCAACTGACCGGACTATAATGTGCAGTCGACAAAATCACATACAAAGATCGCTCATGGGCGAAATTAAAAATATGTTTTCCCATTGTGCCATGTATTCGTGTCGATGAATATCAGTACAGCAGTTTTATTTTTGTAAACTCGCTTTTTACATACTAAGCCTCAAACAAACACGTTAGCATAAACTACATTTCATTCAGTCATGTAATGTGATAAATGCTGGGCCCCCAACTGCGGACCCTACTCTTTAAAATAGTGAAATACTCTTGTCCACAATTATCGCACAGTACTATAGCTATTTTCTAGGGATACTTTCCTCGAGCAAGAATTCAAGTTTGGGAGACCATGATAGAAATTACTTCGAGATTAGCTGTTAGCTTCACAGGGACTTTTAAATTTTTAGGTATCAACTTTAGTTTATGGATGTTTTAGGGATCTCAACGCGGGAATTGGAATGGGAAAACGACTCCTAACTCAGATATCCTCTGTTGCATTCAGTTTCATAGAAATGACCTTAAGTAAGACATGCATTCATTTTATTCAGCCCATAGATTAAATAATAGGGTAGAGTGACTCTCTAGCATTGTTTGTCGAGAAATCACTCTCTATATTCCAAATTGCGAAAAAAGTACCAGGAAACAATTGTAGTAGCTTTCCTATGGCAATATACAGATAATTAACAAAAAAAAATGTGGAGATTTATGTTCGACTACATACGGAAGGAACATGACATTAAAAAAATATGTTCGATTTGTCTGTAATGAGGCGTCAAATGTTAGACACCCAATAAATATTTAGATTTTGATAGAGCTACAAAACTATTAATGCTAGAAAAATGAATTTATTGAAATTTTATGTAATTAGATACGGCAATAAATATGAGAAAATGACTTCTGATTAGCAGGCTGTTTTTAATTTATTGTTTTTTTTTAAGTTGTACACACAGTTTAAATTTGTTCTCCATTGGCTCCGCAGTGAGGTGATCAAAAAATGGTTAGCCGATTTTGTTATTTACTTGTTTATTGCTGTAACCTAGGGTAGGTTACTGATTAGAATAATCACAGGAAGGGTGGTAATGAACGATAATACTTATATATAAAATTCGCCAGCGGCGCGCAGAAGTAGTCAATTGCTTGAAGTGAGTCAATTGAATGCCACAATGAATCTCCAGGATATCTACCAACCGCCCCACGTGGTCAGATGTGATACAAGGCCGAATTTAATGTGGGATACGCGAGCCCGTAGCCTCAGCTAAAATTTCCCCGTAAACCCCGTGTAAAACGGTGTCGGGTAGCGTTTTCCTGACACGAGACACTGCCCTTCGGCATTGTCTCGTCAGGGGATTCTCTCTGACCGGAGAGAGAAAGTTTGACCAGCACAGCTGGAGACGAATCTCCAACTGCAGGATATCTACCAACCGCCGCACGCGGACAGATGCGGCACAAGGCCGAATTGAATGTGGATATCCGAGCCTGTATTCTGTAGGCTTAGCTAAAAATTCCTCGTAGACTCTGTATAAACGGGATCTGCTAATTGTTTCCCAAGATGAGACTCTGCCATTCTACCTATCATCGTCAGGGGATCCTCTCTGGCCGGAGTCAGAGAGTTTGACCAACACAGCTGGAGACGAATTCACAACTGTAGACAAACATACAGTATTTACTACTGTACTTATGCGAGTCAGACATACCCATTATCGTCCGTGAGTATGCTACAGCATTTATTGATGTTATTTCGATTCATCTTTTTACGCATTGATAATTTTATTATCTATGCTCTCATTCACTATCTATTTTTTGTTTTTTGTGTATGTAAAATTTATATAATTCTTAAGATATTTTCTTGTGAATAAGACAATATGCGTATAAGAAGACCCCTGTGTTTCGGAAGCTAAAAACAAGTAATAAATTAAATCTTAAAGTATAATACGAGGCGGTAGTACAGCTATCCCGATGCAATTTTCTTTTTTTAAAGGCAATTCACACCAAGCAAGGTGGGAGTGTCACTAGCACGCAAGGGGTTACAGAGGACTGAGAACAAGAGTAAAAAGCCTTGTTTGATGAAAGGATGCAGAGAAGGACGGGGAACAAACTCAAGGTGTAAGCATGCTAAAAGTATCAGAAATTTTCTTTTTAAATGGAAACCGGACTTTAGAGGACACGCGATCCAAAAACGCTAAAATCCTTTACTTGTACGAAAATATCAGGTATGCATATCCGTGGTGTGTCAACTGCCAACTTCCAGCACATACCACCTGACCCCAGCTTGCCACATCATCAGAATCTCAGATATACACGTTGCCTAGGATTATTACTACCATATGTTCTTGTGTATATAGGATTTCGTGCTACTGAAGATAAAAACTAGGAATAAATTATATCCTGAGGTATAAAAAGATCACGTACACACTTGTGCAAATTAATTGAAACAACCACTTTAGTTTCCTTTCTTACATCATACGGCGAGTTTTAGACCCACTCAAGTGACAGGGTGGAATCTTTTTTCCTCAGATTAATTAATTTGCAGTTGTGAGCAGTACTACAAATCTAATTTAGGGGCGTATGATGAATACTGTTTCGCCTTTAAAAATACTGCTGCATCCGTGATTGCATCAGATTTTCATCAAAAGAGAATGTATTGTTTCGACTTTGGATTAGTTGTTCCACGGCCATTGTCTGCGATGGACATTACTCCAAGGAAGCGTACGAAAATTGTAACGCTGCATGAACACACTGGCAACCTTACCAGTGAGCAAATCAAAGTACTATAGACTGGCCCGGAATCTCCCCTGATTTAGATCCAGTCAAGAATCTGTGGTCAATCTACAAGGAACCTCTTCGTGAAATGGACATACGAAGCACTAACATGTACAATATCTCACGTTCCATTGTTATAATGCCAAAAAAGTGAATAATAACGGAATTATTTGTTTTGTTTCAATTATTTTGCATAAGGGTATATTAATGTAATACCTATGTATTTTTATGTTGTAAGATATTAATCTATACAATTTTTATATCGTACTTATATTTCCCTAAAATATTCAACTTCCGGTTAGATTGTTCTATTTTCCGGATGTCTAAGTTACCTCCTTTTAACACATTTCTCCAAGTTTTTGTTTACCAATGACGTAGCCAGATACTGAACTCACATCTCTTTGGGTCAAGTCATGGATCCAACTAATGTTTTTATCCAATGGGCCACGTGTCCTTGAGAGCAAAAGAAAGGGTTCAGTTTGAAATTTCAATCAACTGAACAAGACTGGAGCGTACAAAGGCTGAAACGTCGAGAACATGACAATATAGATGAGGACAACTGCCCGAACATTGTAAATAATGTAAATAACGTCCACGTTCATTGAATAACCACAGGGACAATTAACCTTGTAGAAAAGGGTTGAAAGAAACATGTTTTCTTCTTTTGCCTGGTTAATTATTGTGAACGTAGTTTTCTGTATAGCGTAATTTGTACAAAAGTTAAAAAAATATTAGCACAAATCGCTGTAAAAGACTTACGTACAAATACACAAAAGATAGACGCTGAGTTTTTCTAGTTTTTTTTTTTCAGTTTTATTTTCTATATTCTTATATAAATATCACAGCCTGCAGACACTAATGCATGTTTCATTTTCTCGCGCTGTCTCCAATAATTGTCCTGTCGTAGAGGAAGTGTAATTTAGAACAAATATCTCGGAAAGTTTGCATTGTTACATGAAAGAAATACCATCGGAAATAATTGCAACCAAAATTGATGCATTATTCGTGTAAAAATGATTTTAATACGGTCGTTATTTGAAACGTTTATATCATATAAATATTATAAATGTATGAAACCAAAAGAGAAATAGAATAAGTAGGGTGGTGCTGAAAAATTTTCCAACGGTTACATTTACCAATTTCTGTGAATATTCTTCCAAAGTATCAGTATCCGGGGAATTACTCCTATTTTCAGCGTGTATTCCAATTTTCTAAAATACTTTAAATTAATTAGAAAACCATGCTTATAATTTCCATAGGATCTAAAACAGTGTGGATACCTTGTATAAGTTAAACTACTTCCCCTGAAGATTTAATTTCCTCGCGAAAATAAAGATTTAAAGTTCACTCTGAAGGTTTTATTTTACCCCAATTTGTTAATAATTTTCTATTCAATTATATAGAAGAAAAAAGAACTTCAATTTGTACCCTTCATATCGTCTCCATAGAAATTGTAACAATAAAAGAAGGTACCTAAAAAAAAGAAATAAAGCGATACCTAGGTTTAAAATGCATTTTAAAAATGAAATTTTATTTCGTGAATCTTTTAGCTTAGATTTTATTCTAAGGTAATAGATTAAATTTAATATTTCCAAGGAGCAGATTATTTTATTGTACTTCTAACCGAATTTAAATTGATTTGAATTATTTTTTAATAACTAAAATCGTCAAAATCAGCTATATGGATATATGTGTCAACATAGCATCATGATCTTTATTAAAAATTGTTCAAAAATAAAATATGTTTTTCTGAAACTTTCTATGACGAAGACTATCTGACTTAAAATTTAATTTATCTTAATTAAAACAAATATTACTTATGTGACCTTAAACTATCTTAGTAAACCGTTTTTGTCATGGAGGTGGATGTTTTATTAAGTGTTGACGATTGCTTGATTTAGGTAAGTGATAAATAATGTTTTAACTACTCAGAGATCTTAAAAAATTAAATTATTTTAAACATTCTAATACTTTATTGAATGTTACGTACATTGGTTTTATAGTCTTACGAAGATGCTTGTTGAGGATATGTTAAAAAATTACTAGTAAATTTTGAATTTACTACAGCTATCGCTCTTATTTTCTGATAATATCGTGTATAGACGCCCGTACTTATAAAAATCGACACGTTTATACAAATACGGAAAATATGCATTTTTTTTTAAATTCTCAGGAATGCTGAATTGTAGTAATTTTTTTTTCCATTTATGGTTAGTAAATATAGTTTCTGCTTTATTGTAATATAACTTAACCGATACAAAGTAATACAAACTTTTAAAATATTTAAAACTTTATAACTTTAAAATATTTAAATGATTAAAATTTAAAAAAAAATGTATATAATTCTTGCAAAGGTTCATTATTCATCGATTTTTTCTAAAGACAATGTCCATAATATATCTTAATCGTAAAAGCAATTAAAAGATTTTCTAATTAAACATGTCTTAGTTTTATTGCATTTTTTATTTTACGATTCACAGAAAATTTTATGAAAGAACAGTCCTGTTTGACAAACGTGATTTAAATTCCCTGATGACTTGTTCTACAGAAATGAAAAAAAAAATTGCACCAGATTCAGAAACAGCATCACTTGACGACTTTCAACATCACAACAACAAAAATGTATATCCCATGTAATTCGAACATAAAATAATGTAACATTCAATATATTCTACATCACCTTAAAGGAAAGAAGGAAAACACCATCAATACTGGAAATAGTAATAACAGTTACCGGTCATTAGAAAACAACTTTCCTGAAAACTAATTTCGACAGAGATATTTTATAAATTACAGCTCACATTTTTAGTCTTTGATTGGTCAGTGAATTCCCATTGTTTACTTATAAATAAATAATTAATATTATTATTACAATCTCACGGCTAGCATTATTATTATCGCTTCTCATTAGAAAATTGTTTACTACTTAAGCTTAAATAAACTTAGGAAAAAACAGAAAATGAAAAAAGTAGCTTTGTGCAGACAGTCCCTGACAAAATACGTAACGAAACAATTAAATCTCACGTGTTAAGGAAAATTGCTAACGCTATACTCTATAGAGGAAAACCGTCAATTTCCTCTATTAAATGGCCCAGAGGATATCGCTTCTTCGTCATAGAAGGCTAAGCTCTTTGGTATTACTTCTAACGTCAGGTTAGATTACAAAGACCATCACTTACTTAATTTCCCCCATTTCAAGAAAGTAAAAGCTTCCTAATATCTCCATACCGACGCGGGACTTTACAAAACTGATCAAATCCGTGATTCTGCGAAGGCAACTGATCCGGTGAAATTCCAGAAGCTTTCCTGAAGAAGTTTGGTCCAGAAATCTCTCTCAAATTTTGGCGAAACTGTACAACCTCTGCAATAAGAACTTTTCCCAGGCAGACGAAATGTGTCAAGTGTGTTCTCCGCTTTTAGAATCCAAGTGAACCCCCGTCCACCTGAAATAATTGTCACATCAGCCTCGTTAGTGTCATTAGCAAACTGTTTGATGCTATCATATACAAAGAAGTCTTTGAATACTTCAACGGAAATAAACCCATGAGTGAAAAAACAGTATAGTTTTCTTAATAAAAAATAATTTAATAGTTATTGCCTGATATTTCTTGAAGACATTTCATAAGATGCCTCATAGGGCATTGCTAAACAAACTAACCAGTTATTGAATCACAGGGAGAATTCTGTCCGTTATCAAGTTTTTCTTGTCTGGTAGGTTTACGAACGTTGTTGTTAATGGCCAGTTTACTGAGACATCTGGGTTCAATGCTAGGGTTATCCAAGGCTCTTGACTTTGTACTATCCTCTTTTTAGTTTATATCAACGATCTGTCCCCCAAATTTCTCCGAAATATATATGCGGATCATGCAATAATGTATGGGAGCAGCTCGAATATATTGATAACCAGTGTCTGTCAGCTCCTCCATCATCTGGATTAACTCTCGCAGCTCAATGGAGAAAAGGCAGGCTTGCCTTATTGAATATATTCTAAACAATACATCATCAGGGGGCAGAATTTAATCCGGTAAAAATCTCGATGTGTGGTTATACCCTTAAGGAAATCTGTCTCCTCGAATGCTTGCTGGTGATAAAGCTCACTCCCGATCTCAAATGTTTTCGTTTCATCAGCAAATATTCTGGAAGATTTGTCATTTCATTGTACCGGTCCAAAAAATACTTATATCTTGCTGTCTCGCTCTATCTATAAGTGCCAGATCACAAAGAATGGAGTACAGCCGCCATATCTGCGCATCCTCCGTAGAGTTCAAAAGCGCTTACGCGATTTCTGAGTGATTAAATATTGTCCTTTCCAAACATACCCAACAAATAAAAGGTCACCAACCTTTAACAAATCTATCTCTATTACAGTGTTCGCGGTGTCAAACTATTCGTGTTCCTCTGTTAAAAAGCAATTTCTATTCACACAGCTTCTCCTCCAGAACTGTTACTTTGTGGAACAAACTCCGGATAGAATGCTTCCACGAGAACTAAAATCTCGGTCTCTTTATGTCCAGGTTTTAGCAATATCTATTCTACTCGTCACTAAAAACATCTGTTATTTCCTCTCCAACTTCCTTCCAACCTCAATCATTACCGATATAGATTGAGTGGCTCTTTGGTCATGTATTGGGTGAATTAACAGTAAATTAAAAAAATTAGATATTTGAAAAGTAGAATATATATTCGAAATGGAGATAATTGCCATATTATTGCGAGGGTGATTCGTTAACTTTTGCATATCTACAGGTGTTGTACTCGTTGAATATATTTATTCAGATAAAAAGTTCTTATAACGTAAAGACTACAACTGTCGAATTTCAAATCATGGGTATATTTAAAAAGAGTAAATTATCCCGACAATTATTTAAGGGAAATTAACTGAAGTAGAAAAAATATGCTATTCCTGTGAATCAATCAAATATTATATACCTTATTTTAAATTCTAAATTCACAATCCTGACTTACGGTCCGGTTCGAACACCGTCAAATAACGCCGATAAGAAACACGCAAACGTTGAACTCAGAAAACGATAGTTTCTGCAGAACATAAGGCGCTTTATTGGAATATATAAGAGAAGATATACGACTTGGAGGAATTATTTCTCATCTCTGAGAATTTATCATCACCAAACGTAACCAAAATTTGTGTAGGGAATTTCAACGCATGTTAATTTGATTGATATTAGTGCTGAATTCTGAGTTGAGCCAATAGAAAAGATTTCTAGAAAATGAATTACTAAACAAAACTTTTCCCTATCACTTGTATTGTACAGTAGTTTGATAAGCGAATATCCAGTTGATTTAAATAAATTCTACATTACGAAAGAATTATTTGTATTTATGTATATATATCTAGACTTGTCTCTTGAGAAATGTTCTATATTCTAACGTTTTTATTTTATCTTGCAGATTTGCGTATTTGCTTTTGCAATGAAGTAAAGACATCACGTAGCAGCGCAATTTCTGTTAACTCAGTACCATACAAACGCACTACATTGGAGAATAAAGCAATTTTAAATTCAAGTGAAACGGCTACCGGATAACATGTGCTTAAATTAAGTCTAAAAGTACAAAATATCTAAAAACAAATAAAACAAGTTTAGCTATAGATTAGTTATAAATAATTACACCATTGTGCAAATTAATTGAGAAAAAAATGAATAATTCCTTTATTGATTACTTCTTCCGAATTTTTCCAATGAAAATGACCCAGTGCTCGTGAAATTACTTCGTATATCCGTTTTAAGAAAGTGTTCCTTGCAGTTTGACCACAGATTCTCGATTGCATTAAATCAGGAGATTTTCCGAGTCAATCTATAGTACTTTGATTTACTCATTGGAAAGGCTTGTCAGTGTTTTCGTGCAGCGTTACAATTTTCGCACGCTTCCATTGAGTAACGTCAGTTGCAGACAATGGCCGTAGAACAACTAATCGACATTCAAGACAATAGTGTCTGGGCTTGATGAAAATCTGATGCAATCACAGATCATGCAATATTTTTCAAAGCCAAACAACTTTCATCATACACGCAGAAAATAGATTTATTTTACTGCATAGCAATGCAATTGAGATAATCTGAGGAAAAAATTTGAAATCGATTCCACCCTGTCACTCCAGTGGGAGTAAAACTGACCGTATTTTGAAAGAAAGGAAAATAAATATGTTGTTTCAATTAATTTGCACAAGGATGAATTTTACAATAAATGTTATTTTTGTGAATACACGTGTTTTACTCCTGATAATTCTTAATTTTTTTTAAACAGTGAAGTTAATAATATAACTAAATATTTTCATTTTTTAATGCAATAAAATACCGGGTAGCCTTTATTGTAATGAGCAATAATGTCGGATAAAAATATCCTCTCATAAATTTTATATATATATATATATATATATATATATATATATATTTATGAGAGGATATATATATATATGTATATATATGTATGTACGTGTGTGTGTGTGCGTGTGTGTGTATGCATGTATAAATTATATGGAAATAATGGACACGGGACTGAACCAAATGCCGAGGACATAACACCAATAGAACAAATAAACATCGAATTATTGGCTATCCGTATGAATAGAGCAACCAACAAATTAGCCAGGTATGAATTACATCAGGAATATATTGTGATATGCTTGAAAGATCAATTAGTACCGACTAATTTCAGGATTGATTTGGAACCTTCAATAGGTAACCACAATGATGCGTTTATAACATCATGTCACTGTAAATTAGAAGATTTCTCCAGGGAACTCATGAAGGACACCATGCAATTCTGCCAGGAAAGCATAACAGCAACAACAGCAGAAATTAACCTGCTCGATGAGAAAATAAAAAAAAATCAAACGGACACGGAAGAATATACCAACATAAAGAATGTCGTAAAAGCTCACACAGACCAAACAGTGAGGAAACTACAAAAAACAAAAACTGAAAAACAAAGAAAATTAAAATGGAATATTTCCTCCAACAGAGGAACAAAAAAGAAATGAAGCCAAACTCTGAAAAAAGCGAACGACCATACCCCAAAAGAAAATAACAAAACACCGCAAATACACTGACCACCACACAACCAATGCAAACACAAAACCGACCAAATAAGTACACCAACAGACAACCAGCAGCATCACAACCAACAATACCAACACCGCCACCATCAACGATAGCTAGAACCTCAAAACAAACACACAAAACAAACCGCTAACTTATGCGGACATCCTTAGGGTGCCGTACAAACATACACAAACCAAATCACAGCAGCCCTTCTACAGAACGCATAACCCCATTAGACATCCCAAACCACCTAGATTAGCCCCTAGTAGACAATCAACAACAAACACACTCAACCTTAAAAAAAACGGAATAAGCCCCCAACCAAGACACCTGGATGGGGGTATAGCATCCCTAATATGAGATATGATGCAAGCTATCGAGCTTTTACAAAAGAACTTCGCCATGCTTGCAAATTCAAACTTGACCCATACGGGCGAGTTATAAATTTGAGTAACAATAAATTTTCACTCAATACATTCAGGGTATTAAATAAAGTACTACGCTTTTGCCCTAGTACCCCGAAGGTTTGATAAAGACACCTTGGCAAAGGACCTGAAATCCTTCTTCAGAAGAATCCGGTTAAAATCCCACTCCAGGGAACATGATCATACAACTTCCATACTTGAGACATTAAAAGAGAAGGACACTACCTACACCCAACAAAACACAGACATTAGTATACAGACATTTGAGCTAGCCGTAGCAAATGACATAAAGAAAACAACAGCACATGAGCTGTCACGTGACAATATTACTGAAGGGGAACGTATAGCCCTCGATACGCTGACACATAGAGATGACCTAAACATAACACAGGCTGAGAAAAGGTTGGCGACAGTGATCTGGGGAATCGAAGAATACATTAAAGAGGCCAACAAACAGGTAGCCGACAAAGAAACCTATAAAAACATACCTACAGATCCCCTTCCAGAATACCAAAAAGAATTAACTAGCTCACTAAACATAATGCTTCGCAACAATCTAATCGACAAGGAAACATGCACAGCACTTACACCTACAAACATTACACCTACTCGTTTCTATCTCCTTCCTAAAATACACAAAAGCAACAACCCAGGAAGGCCGTTTATTTCATCGTTCAACTGCCACACCACAAAAATTTCCAAATATATAGACCATTACATACAACCGCTAGCTAAGGAAGTAAAATCCTACATCAGAGACCCAACAGATCTACTGAACAAAATTAATCACATACAAACAGTACCACAGAATGCTACTCTAGTGACTATGGACGTTAGGTCACTCTATTCAAACATTAAAAACATAGAAGGGCTTACTAAAAGAAGAAAACTAGACCCCCCACCAAAGAAGTGATCATAAACCTCATGGAGCATGTCCTTACATTGAATACTTTCAACTTCAATGGAGCACACTTCCTTCAAATAAGATGTTGTGCCATGGGCACCATTGCAGCTCAATCATATGCTACAATATTCATGGGAAAATTTGAGGAGACCCATATCTATCCAATCATTGGTAACGACTGCGTATTCTATGCAAGATATATCGATGATATATTCTTTGTATACACGGGTAGTGATGACAAACTTACCCAATTCCTTATGACCCTAAACACAGTGCACGACTCAATTAAGTTTGACTAAGAAAAATCCACAACATCAGTAACATTTTTAGACACCCGCATTTACATAGATGAAAGCAGGAAACTACAAACGACAGTACACACTAAAATCACCGACACCCACAACTATCTACACTTTAAGTCTTCCCACCCTAAACACCCCAAAGAGAACCTTCCCTATTCACAAGCACTTAGACTCAGAAGAATGAAGAATTAAATAAACACATTGAATATCTGGAGCATCAATTCACAACACGTGGCTATAAACAACACCTAATCAGGGAACAAATAAATAAAGCAATTTCCACACCTAGAGAAGATACCCGAATGTACAAGATTAAAAATAAATCCAGCCGCATCCCTGTAGTAACCACGTTCAATCCCACTCTGCCTCCACTATCCCAAATAATCAAACGTCGCTGGGAAATACTACATCTCAAACCAGACCTAAAAAAACTGTTTAAGGAACCCGGTCTTCTTGCATATCGTAGACATAAGAACCTAAAAGAAATCATAGGTAGTAACATTTCAGGGGACAAGGTAATCCGTAATAAACTAAGAACAAAAACAACAGGATTTTCTCAACCATGCAACAACAAAAGAAGTTTATGTTGCAACAATATTAAAAACTCGAATTCATTCACTAGCTCAATTACTAAATCCACTTTCAAAATCTACCACGATTCTAACTGTAGAAGTCATGCCAGAAACAAATTTGTAGGAAAATCTGAATGGCCCTTTCACTACAGAATTAACAATTATCGTAAACAAATTAAGTCGACTCCCCATGAAAAATTATTACCTGTAGAACAACATTTCCGCCTGGAAAAACATGATTTCAAAACCCATGCCAAATTCACAATAATTGAGAGAATAGAAAAGTTCAGAGCAGATAACATTAGAAAGATTTTAGAGTCCCATGAAAATAACTGGATACAACGTCTAAAAACAAAATATCCAGTCGGGCTAAACCATAAATTTAACAATATATAGATAGTAGTACGAATATATGACTCATCAAATCAAAATCTACCCACATTTCTCACCCACACAAGACAGACATGCTTACGGAGGTGTGGAGGCCTCACAATTATACACTCACCCACACCAATATACACACTTACACACATCATACTCACTCACTCCCTAATGAGCCAAATGATAACACACACCCACAGCAATACACACGCTTACACACATCATACTCAATCACTTCCTAAGAACCAAATGACACACACACAAACACTAAACAGAGACACATCCCCTCACCAGGCCCAATAAAACTGCCAAACTGACCAGAGATGTATCTATCCAGCTCATATCTCAAATAACAACTTAAAAGAGACTGTTTGACCAACACAAGGAATGTTAAAAGATTCATGTTAAAAAGATAAAACAACAAAAAAACAAAAAAAACAAATGAAAACTACAGACAAAAGTTCATTTTCTCCATCAAGACATTCATTTCTGTAGTTTAGTGCTAGCAGCAAGCAGAAATATTTCTCCTCCCGATGATGGCCATTTTGGTCGAAACTAGCCGAAGAATCTAAATGGAATAATAATAAAAAAAACGAAATAATATTAATCTACAACCCAGTGTGTCTAAAGATTTTAATTTTTTAATTTCTTAATGTTTTTATTTTTTTATTGTTCAATATATATATATATATATATATATATATATATATATATATATATATATATATATATATATATATGAGATGCTTTTTATCAATTTTGAGTAACATTCATTAATTTCAAAGAATTAAAAATATCTAATCTCCTTCAATGTAATACCCTCCTACATCAATGCACTTGTAGTGCTCTAACCGCTTCCTGAAGGCCCCATGGAAGTCATCCAAAGTGATATCGTACATAATCATTGTCTCAGCTTCCTGCATTTTTTTTATTGTCTTCTAAATGACTGCTACTTAGGTTCTCGTTTAAGCGGGATTTCATATGTATTTAGCGATGCAGTTTATGTAAAGATAACTATAACTAAACTCCACTCTTTCAAGTTTATATTTGTAAATCCATATATAATGATAATTTATCTACAGATTAACATTTCCTTTAATACCAACAAATCTCAAATCTCATTTTCAACGTTATTTCAAATCGGGTTTTCATTTAAGGAAATTTATATCGATCCTTTTTGGTTGAATTCAAAGATAATTTCAAATGATATAATGTTATTATTTACATTATTCGGACTGTTATCCTCATATTCATTACTATATTCACAAAGTTTCGTCTGTTGTACGTCCGTCCTTCTTCGGTGATTAGAATTTCGAGACGAACCCTTTATTTCGTCCAACTCGGTAGATACTTTTAGTTCTACGTGTCATGCCTCTTCCTGTCTGTTGTCATGTTTCAGTTATTTCCTTTTAAATCAACTCTCAAATTTTGGTTCAAAACTGTTCCGGTCCGGTATGGAACTCACAACACTTTGGGTCTAGTCAGTGGATTTAACCAAAGTCTTTATCTACTGGGCCATGTCTCCTTGAATCTTTGTGAATATGGCACTGAAGATGAGGATAGAAATCCGAATAATGTAAAAAATGTAGGTAACCATAACTATTTCTAACTTACACTTATACATCCCAATAGGATTAGATATGTATAAACCTTATATATTTCAATAGGAGTGAGTAAGTTCGCCTATCGTCCGGTTCAAGTTCCTCCGCGCTCATTTCAAAAGTAATAGAGGTTTATCCCTTGTTTTCTCTTTAGGATTGAGCTTCTGTTTCCTTCTAAAGTTTACTTCAGCTTTATACTGCTCACATCTCCTCCTGAACGCTGACATATTATAATTAGAATGTATTTATTTTTTCTCTTCTCCTAATAGGGGTAGATAGATACGCCTATCATCCTGTACACACTCCTCCTCGGTCTTTTTAATAAGAGCTCATCTTTAATCCTTGTTTCCTGTCTAGGAGTGAATTTCCGGGTGCTTCTAAAGTCTACTTCATACTTCTTATATCTTCATTTGAACTTTGATTTGTAACAATTTATATCTCTCTCAATAAGAGTAGACAGATTCGCCTATCTTCCAGTTCACATACTCCCACCCGGTCTTTTATACAGGAGTATATGTTTCCCTGTTCAGTATTGCGTTTACAGTTACTTCTAAAGTTTACTTCCACAGTAAACTTCTATCCCCAGCTGAACTTTAATTAAATTTTGACTTCTTCAAGCCTAAAGTTAGACATTATCTTTGCTGCATAGCGCCAAGAACTTCACATCTTCTTTTTTCTTATGCTGATACATCACACAGTAATCTTCTACGTTGAATGACTCTTGGGCATTTTATTGGCTGAATATTAGTAAAAATATAAATATTACTGAATATTGAGCAAACTGTACAGTGGTGCCGCATTGATACGCTCGATAGAAGACGGGAATGGAATATCAACCGTGAGAAAAAAATTAAAATTCTGAAGAATTTGAATGAACTGTATTAATTAACAGCACATCCTAAAATATGACTCCAACATCCTTAAACTACGATGATCTTGTCCCTGCTTCACCGACCGGACGTAACAAATTTTAATCGAGAAATATGTTGTTGCGTGTTAAATTAGTCGGCAAAAGTTAACAAAAATCACTGTAGTTTTGACTTATCTACATTGTAAGATAGACGGTGATTTCTACTAGTGACAGATAGTTGGAACTTATTTAACAACATAGAGTTCGTATACTGATTTGCAAAACAGCGAAATTAACCCTGTTGCAATCTATGCTATTATCAGGCTAATTCCTTAAGCCTTGTTTAGATTGACACACAATATCACATTACTTATAGAATCCGTTCTCCCAAGGGAACACTCTATGGAATGATATGGTTTGACCTTGTTTATTTAATGTGATGTGTCGATAAAGTACTTTCTGTCTAAATTCAGTAAATATTAAAAAGGAATATGGAACAAAGACAAAAATAAACAAAATTTCTGTCCTGTCAGGAAAAATAACATATTTGCATATTTTCTCCCTGCCAGTAATCGTATTACGAGACGAGTTAAGATCAATTAATATAATTATTTTCAATGGCTTCAAGTTATTCCCCTTAGCGTAATACAATCTTCCTTCCTTTTCCATAGACGTCTAACCTTATCTTGAATTCAGCAAAGCCTAGTAAATATCAATACTCATAAAAACCTCTATGTTTATATAGTCGAGGAAATATGTGGCGATTGTAACATAAGTGATATCACATAAATGTTCTTCCTGTTTTACCAGGCCGCAGTATTCAATGTATAATACATATTAAGGGCCTGAAATGAAGATGCTGATATTTAATTTATTTATGCATTAATAATCTACTTTGAAGACTGGAGAAGTATATAATATCAATATTGACTCAGCGTATGGTCATTTAATGGTCAGGGTCTGCTTGATATCTTAATATCTATTGTCACCATTGACCAGAATTTAATTCCAGGTTAAGGCCGAGAGAACTATTTCTGTTGCTCCTGGTCATTGATGAAGAAATACCATTTTCTTTATATTTCTGTATCCAGCTAGCAGTCAGAGTTAAATTTAATATACTTGCTTGAATACGATTTATTTCAAATATTTAACATATGGATTTATTTAATTTTCAATCTCTGTAAAATGGACTCTGTAAATTCTTTTATCTTATATACTTATGTTTTTTCCCTCATAGTATTTCGTAAAACACATCTATGGGTTGCTTTAGTATACATAATCAGTGATGTTTCTAGCCGATACTGATCTGGTATCGACTTGTGTACATTCCGTCAGCTACAAATTTTCCATCTTCCGAAATGCACACCATACGTTGTCCAGTTGCGGATGACTTCCGGTTCACCAGCAGAATTGGTTCTTCCGTAAAATATGAAGGAAATACAGCCACAATTTGCATCTGATCAGGAATATAGCGGCCTGCTTGGTTTATAGTGGTAAGTACAGATTCCCCTCCCCAAGAGACATATACATGGACACACAGAGAAACACAATTTAAAGATAATTGGCGCCGAGGAATACAAGGTCTCTGAATAGAATTTAAAGTCAATCAAGAAGTATTCTCCCAGGAGGAATGGATATGACTGATTAATTCATTTATTCTGTTTTGACAGCTTATCAACCCTTTGTATATTAATAAAGGCCAGAAAATATTTCTATATTTTAAGATTTTTTTTTGGAGATCCTAATGATTTTGCAATACAAGTTTTACTAATTGATACATAGCTCTGGGAATAAGATGTGCACTCATACATTTCTTAAGGATATTTCCGCATGTTAATATTAAGACACAAACGAAAATTGGAACGCGGATTTTCGATTAAAATTCCGAGCCATTGTTGATTTGATTAGGCGCACATTCAAGTTTACAGTACGAGGTATTCACAAGCGGTCACTCATCTTGGTACTGACCAGGCTCGATGTTGCTTAACTTCGGCGATCTTACGGGAACCAGTCTTTAAACATGATATGTTGTGTCCCTGTATATGATCAGATCACAATAATAGACAGCAAAATAAGTGTCGCATTCGGTGAGACACCAGAACATAATGGTTAACCCATAGAAAATATAGAATCGGATCCCAGTTGAGGACAGTGGCTCCGCAGATATTTCTACAGTCATTCAACCTAGCAGGATTTGTTATACACGCATATAGGACAACCAGTTGATAGGGTGGTTTAAAAAAATGGAAAGCTAGAGTCACCCAAATCCTCGTGAGAGGTTTTGACGTTCGTTCCCGAAGCGATATACCATTATGGATATTATGCGTCTGATAGAATCCTGACATAAATAAATATTACTTTTGCATAATAAGGATTAAGCCCCGTGTTCTTGTCAGACGTCAAGAAATATAGTTAGACTCGCACTTGCCTTCACTCAGAGATGTTGTCAACATGCATAATGAACAATATGTAACACTGAATATTCAGATGAAATAATTATAATTAATACACCTAATGACCCGTTTTATTAGATTCAAAAATATAATTAAAGGAGTGTTATTAGAGAACGATTATGTCCTTTATATGTTTACACACAAACGCACACACACGCTCACATACACAAACAGACAGACAGACAGACAGACACACACACACACACACACACATATATATATATATATATATATATATATATATATATATATATATATATATATATATATACCATTTTATTACATACACTTGTGGCTCGATGTGCATGTTTGTGCCTTTGTGTGTTGAACATGTAGATACACTGGTACAATCGCAGCTTACCTAAACCTATATCTAATAATGAATTCTTCGGAGAAATCAGAAAGCAAGTAAAGATAAGAGATCGATACGGGTTCTTCAGAAACGCATTACGATGAGCAACTGAAATTACAGAACAGCCATTGTTTTTAATAGATTCCATTCTAGAGATTTCGAAACACATCATATGAATATATTAATATGGATTGTGCTAACATTCATTTAGTTTTACATCTAAAAAGAATCTTTTACAAACAATACGATCAGGAATAATAAGTAAATCCAGTAGAAGTATTATAGTAAAGATATAAGAATTTGGAATATATGCATCTATTTTTGACGGATTCTTATTTGGTTTTCAATAACAAATAGTTATAATCTCTTGGCCTGGATAGGGGAATTCGTTTCCATTCGAAATTCCCAACGTACATTGGGAGATTGAAAAATATGATAGTTTGCAAATTTAACAACGAGATAATCGAAAGGCAAAGAAGTAGTACATACAAAAATATTAATGCCTGTAGTTATTTCAATGGATCAGATAATAAAATCGAATATCATTACCAACTCTAATCAGCATTCTTTATTATATTTACAAAATCTGATTTTAGGGTCGATCGGTTTAGTAGAAAATATATATTAAATTAGAGAGAATGAGTGATTAAGGAACAAGATAGAAATTTTTATACATTTGTCCTGTTTCGCTATATCTTGGCTTCATCATAAAATTTCGGCGTGGAATGATACGCACTTAAACCCGGTGCGGCAGAAATAGCGACCAGATTTTACAAGTTGACAATAAGAACAAAGTAACTGATATTAAAAAAAAAAAAATCACTGTTCTTTAAACAAATAGGTAAATTTTTAGGCCATATTTTTCAATAATTCTATTGCGGTCTCTCTCGTGATACATTTTGTAATATTCCATAAACCTGTATTTCTTCCGCTTCCTTGTCATGCAGGTAGTTTTCTTTGAAGCGGTCAATACGTGACCCTGATTTTTTCAAACGACAGCAGTGTCAAATTTTATTCAGGACTGCATCATTTCGACGCTGAAATGAGTAATTACAAATTCGCCTAAAAATGTTTGACGGGCAATCGTACGGTCTACAAGTGGCCCAGCCATTATGGTAACATGATTTTGTCTGATAAAAGATGGTAAGACATTATCTAAATGAAAACACCATTGCAAAATTGCCAGAGTTCATTAGCACTACTCAGGTGAAATTTTAAAATGTGGGAGCTATTTCTGGCACACCCTATATGATTGTATCAATGCTTGACCGAGTCAGGCATAGAATTAAAAATATGGCATAAACAGAACACGAATTACAATGTAAACGTGACGTCGACGCACCCAATAAAAGCAATATAGTAGAAATTAAAAACTGAAAAAAAAACAAACTCTGAATCATTTCCACTCCCAAATTCTTTGATATCAATGGTAATAATGAAGTGAAACATCACTTTAAAAAGAAACATTCAGTATTTATTTGTCTGAGATATAGCATAACTGTCGCTTGAAATTTATAAAATATTACTCTTAAAAAAGCCATTTTTCAGGGATATAGGATTCTGATTTTATAATCGCTCTTTCTGGAAATAAATAGAATTTTCTTGGTAAACTTTTATTTGGGGTACTCTGAAAGTCTTGATTATGTCATTATTTATACGTGTGCTATTCATTTCAATTGATGCTACTCTTGCAATACTTTCTGTAATCTGCTTTCTATTATTTAGTACTGTTATTTATTTAAGACCGGCGCTTTAATTACTGTGAATTTTTGCCGTTCAGTTGGAGCAGTTTAAATATAAAATCAGCACCCAAACGATTACAGATTTTCAATTCTCCAGATCCAAGATTGAAATTTTTCCAGCCTCTTTAGACTCAAAACAGGCACTGAAGAATTATCTCTCAAACGCATAAATTTCTTCGACATCGGATGAAAAATGTAGAAACGCATAACCAACACCGATCACACACACATACACACACGCAAGTCGAGAATTATAGATATAGATAATATTATTGTAATATTATAAACTATATATTTTTTATTAAAGGTTTTATTATATATATATATATATATATATATATATATATATATATATATATATATATATATATATATATATATATACAAGAACAGACAGTAATCAGCAAAACGTTTCTGAGAGTTATAATGGATAGAACATAGTGGACAGCCTTTGACACCAACTATTTTGACTCAAATTCGGCACTGAAGAATTGTCTATCAAACAATAACTAATTCATCGAAATCAGATGAAAAGTCTGGAAACACATAAACAACATCTGATCACACACACACACACACACACACACACACACACATACATACACACAGATTTTGAGAATTATAGATATAGATTCTGTAGTGCCTGACTACGTGATCCTATGAGGGTCTGTAACCTTCAAGTTTCTTCACTACAGGTTAATTCACTTTAGTCCAATTAAATTATGAATTTGAAAATCTGTTGTCTATATCAGATAGTTAAGGTATTTCCGAACAATCTTGACTATACGCATGTTATCAAGTTAAATAGATCAATGTAACATATATACAGCTGGTTAATTGTTCTCTCTATTTGAGTCTGTTGGGTTGCTTGATTTTTGAAGATGTTGCGTATTCTCTATGGTGATCACTACTTAGTGTAATCAGCTCAAGTTCACAATATTGAGGTCTCATCAAATATAACTAGTATGTCAAATCAAATGTTTGCATTACGGTATATACTCTGTATTATCTATCAAGAAATCTCATGGGACATTAGTAGCGGGCTACTGGAAGCAAATATAATGTAATTAGCGAAACTAAAAAGACAGAACGGTGTATTTTGTGGTGAACATTTGGAATGGGGATATGGGCTATGCAGTATCAATGAAGACATTTCTTTTGATTAGTACTACAGCAATTTAAATGAAAAAGTGTTAAATATTTTCCATGGTTTAGAAACATATCTGAATAGGCTGGTTTGTAAATGTCATTATAAATTCGAAGTAATAAGGATCTGTATACTGTTTACATCATTCGGACTGTTGTCCTGATCTTTAGTGCCATATTCGCGAAGTTTCGACCGTTGCACGCTCTGACTTCCTTCAGGTAATATGTAACACAGTATCCTCACTTCAAAAGACCGCCTGTTGGTCCGGTATGGTCTAGTGTTACAGATCAGACACAAGTCTCCGGTTACAAATATAATTCGAAGCCACCCTCTAGTCACGTTATGATTGATTTTGATCCTGGAGAGTGGTCATCAGATCGTAGAAATCCGGAAGCTCTCCGTTTGTTAACCTGCGTGTACGTCGAGTGAGAATTGGGTTAACAGAAAAATAACTATAACGCTGTTGATTCGATTCGAAAGGAGAAAATTTATGTATATATATATATATATATATATATATATATATATATATATATATATATATATATATATATATATATATATATAAGAGCAAGCACACGAAAAAAGTAATTCTCGTTGCTTCTTGTATGTGAACAATAAAAAACAAAAACACGAATACATCGAATATTTTCGTAATGAGAGATGCGGCCTTGGTTTTAAACCTTTTTGGTCTGTTCTTACCGCAACTACTACAAAATTTGATATTAGCATTCTCAGCAGTAGTAGTAGGACAAGTAGGAGGAGTGACAGTATTTAAATGATAGCGGCGGCATTTCGCTTCTTCGCCCGCAGCTTCAGCAACACAGAGCAGACGCTTCCTTTTCAATGAAATGAAGTCTCTCCATTCAGTTCGACTGCATTAGAAGACAGACGAACCCCCAAATTCACTCTCCTCCGATTGGATCACCTCCTTATCAAGAGAACCGGCCTCACGTTTCCAAGAATGACGAAGTATCTGTTTTAAAGCACAACTTCACTCCTCCGAGAATGAACAATTCATTTTTTCAATGATTGGTTTCTAATTTCAAAAAAGGCCCTATTGTTTATTAACTCGCTATTAATTATCCTGCCGCTCTTTGTAAACTACAGTGATTCTTGTTTCAAAAATAAATTCTAGATCAAAACATCCTTAATTTTAACTTCGATTCTTATAGTGTCAAAATCCATTTTTTTTATTTCCAAGATATTATTGTTCCATCAATTTTCTATTAGTTATCTGATTTTCTTTTGTACACCCAAAGAAAATTGTATTTTGTGTTGTAAATTAACTTTCTGCAACATTTACATTTCAAATTCTTTAAAGTATATTAAGTTCTTCGTTATTTGAAAACGCCTCAATTGGTATTACGGTTTTACAGCATATCCTCCTTTATTATCATTATTATTATTTTTCAGGGGTGATATCTCCCCTGCCACAATATACATTCTAATTTCGAACCGGGTAGATTGTTCTATCTGCACGTGCCATGCGTTTTTGGATATGTCTTGTCCCAGGAGGAAAATGCGTTGGTTGAAATAATCCAAAAATTGAATTTACACAAACAGTTTGGATATCAATACCTGTTCACAGCAGAGGGAACAAAAACAATGGATATTTGAGATACTATATGCAAATGACTGAAACAGAGATATCCCAAAAAAATTCATGGCAAGTGGTATTAGAACAATCTACCCCCATAGAGTAATAGAAAAGCGTCACGGATTGAGAAATCGGATATCCGAGTTCCAATTCCATTCAGATCCATTACATTCACTTACATGCTAATATCTTTGGGAAAGGTATGAATCCTCTTCTTCTCCCCCAGTTATGGGTAAATAGCAGGATAGAATTGGTTCTATAGACGTGGATGGCAACCAATCTACCACATAATGAACTGGCAACATACTGTGGGAAACATCTGCCTCGTCAATCATGTATCGAAAGAGAGACCATCACTTAAGCGTGTATCACGTATGGCACATAACTGACTGACCCCCATGAACTAAATGAATGGTTCGGGTTGTATTTAGGGCTTATATTACCTGAGAAAGGCAAGAGCGAACACCGGGGATTTGGCAAGAAGACTAGAGTCCGATGTAAATAGTAACAATAGCTCATCTCAGAAATATAGATAGATTTTATTATTGATAGATATTCATGTATGCAACTTTAGATATCATCGTACTGGGTAGTTAATTTGACATCTGGATGCATGGGTTTTGAGAGATTCAGGATATGTTTGAAATCACGAAAAATTAGTGAAATAATGTTATGAAAGAAACTTTCATCAGGAAGCAATATCATTCGAGCCAACTGAATTTCCTGTGTTTAAGATGAAGAAACTCTCAAAGAGGTTTGAGAGATGTTTCCGGAAAACGGTACTAGTTAGCGTTTATCTTTTGACGGTAAATATGTAGTTTTGTTTACTTTTTTAATTACCAAACGTGAGAACGCATGCATATCAAGTGGCGTGTCAAGTTAAAATTGCAGCCAAAAGATTATCGTTTCAGAACAAATGACTCCTTGTCTTCTGCCCTCCAAGCTCGATTTTAAATTTAAGATTAATCATTGATTCAAGTTTTATGAAAAAGAGAAGAAATCATTTCCAATGATCATTTTCTTTCCTTCTTGTCAGCAGTTTGACATCAGTAATAGAGTTCTATAAGGACTCTCCAAATTTTCAGCATTTTCAGCTTTTATAATCAAAGGTTAATGGCAGCTTATATTTGGTTGAATTTTGAATATATTTTATGTTATATGTTACACGTTAGTTTCGAATTTGCCACTGGTGTATATTGAATTATGCTGTATTCCATATACTTTTCATATTATATATATATATATATATATATATATATATATATATATATATATATATATATATATATATATATATATATGTGTGTGTGTGTGTGTGTGTATATATATATATATATGCATGTATATATATATATATATGTATATATATATATATGCAGATAGATAGATAGATATATAGATAGATAGATAGATAGATAGATAGATAGATAGATAGATAGAAAGACAGATAGATAGATAGAAAAATATACTTGTCAATAAAGTAAATAAAATTTATTAAAGGTTGGTTGTTTACGTTGTGATTTAAGCATTGCTTATTTTAATCATGTTTTGAAATTATTTGAGAAAATATTTTTGTATTGGCTATAATTGATTATCGAGTTTTCATTTGTTTGTATTTTGTTTGTTTGTTGCTCATGTTCAGTTGTATAAAAATAGGAAATTTCTCTGTGTAATAATGAAGTAATTGAGTAACCGACCCATAAGTTAACGTTTTTATTATTGGCGGAATATTCCTCAAGTTGCTAAGTTAACTGATGAAACCTGCCTAAGATTTGATAATGCTGTTATTGTGTTAATACTAATGATAATACATGAAGATTTTTTTTTATAAGAATTAATAACTTAAATATGCTTGCTTATGTTGGTATGTGGAGTTTCTATGCAAATTGAAATATTTTTTTCTAAATTTTGTAATTACCTTCCAATTCGTATATGCGGAAGATTTAAATGCTATTATTTATAATTGCCTATTTTTTATGATTATAGCAAGACTTATTACATGTCATTTAAAAGAAGTGTCAAAAGGTTGCATGACGGCGGGATATAAGAAACAGCATAAAATCAATTTAATACTCTCAGGAGTCTTGTAAAGAAAACATCTATATTTTTTCGTTGACAATATGTATGCATGCCATTTATAATGAAGAAATAAAAATTAAATAAAAGATAAGATATGAAGAAAAGTAATTTCACATTTCCGTTCTACTTTGTCAAATCTGATTTTTCGAATTGAATAATATTTTGGACACCTCAAATAAGTGAAAATCAGCAGCAAGTACACGTACAAATTGAATTAGTAAGTATTAAATATTAGAATATTCTAAAATATGAAATATTTACAATATTGGTCAGCAGAACTAACACCAAACAATATAAACAATATCCACTGCAATGTTCTCTGCTGATGGCTGAGTAAGACCGAAATTGACTGATTGATTGTTTTATTTTACACTCCGGTTTATTAACACTTTTTACTTTATTGAAAGCCATCAGATTTTTTGGATGAATATCGCACTGACAATTTCTTCGAAATAACGATAATTTTTCAGATACAAATCATACTCTAGAAATCCGAGCAGAGCTGGAATTGATGAATTCGTAACTTTCCAAGGGTATTTTCGCGTAAGTGAACCCAGAAAGAAACTTGAAATATTTATTCTAAAATAGTGTAATAAACCAATCAAAAGTCAATATTTAAACAGTAACTCACTAATGCATGCGATAACAGTAGACATCCTGTACAAATGAAAATATTTAAAAAAGAATTGTTTCCGTTATTGGTTTCTAAAAAAAAAAAACGATACTAATTCTAGGTTTATAAAAATGTCTACATTATTGGTTAATAAAAATCGTATGCTTGCGATAAGTTTATACTATTGATGTCGATCCTCACAAAAATGTGAGTGTGGATATTAAGGCATACTGAGTCGACTCATAATGGAAAGTGGTTAGTGAAAAACAGAACAAGCTTCTTGTTGTCGAGTGCTGAAGTTCAACTACCTGGTTGCTGGAATGCTAAACTCAAGGATAGCAAAACTTTTCGTTATTTTGAGCTAAAGTTTTTCACTGAAAAAAAGGGGGGTGGTTATATTAAGTCAATTCTTTAGTCTCCTGCAAGTAACATTGGTTCACTGTATCTTGCCAGAAAAATATTGTATTCAGAAATCATCTGGTACATTTATAACTTTACCATTCGTCCGTGCACTGAATACTGCTGCCATATTTGGACGGATAATCCTACTATATAGCTCGAGATGTTTGACAAAATTCAGTGTAATGTCTGTAATGTAACTGGTCCAGATCTGCTTCAATCACTTTCTCACCAATATGATGTGCCTTCCCTCTGAAATTTCTACAAATATTTCCATTGCAATTGTTCTGACGAGCTTTACTACTTAGTGTCTGGACTGCATGAATTTAAACGTACCACTGCATTTGCAACTAGGCCACACCGTTTTACAGGTGAACTGCGAGACCCATCATGATCAAAAATGAGAACACGCTATATGAAGTGCATTTTTTATTTGTCTTTGGGCAAAGTTCATTAGTGATTGGAAGTCTCAATAATTTTTAAAACATGTGTTGTCAATGTGGTAGACAAAATTTTGTTGGTAATATTTTGACATTTGTATATATATATATATATATATATATATATATATATATATATATATATATTGTTAATTAAAGAACATCAAACACTTAATGTCATAATGTTTCATTAGTATGCATATATATATATATATATATATATATATATATATATATATATATATATATATACACAGTGAGAGAGAGAGAGTGATTCAGACATATTTGATACATTCAAGATTTATATTTATTTGACAAACAATATATCGAATGAGAATAGCTACAAAATTTAAAGTTGTTACAAAGAGTTAAGAATTTAAAATAAAAATTCACGGTTTTATCTGAGATGAGAATATTATCATGCATCATATATACACATTGTTATATAACGTTGCAGACAATATCTATTAATAGTAACGTTAACAACAATACATGTTTATATTGAAGTTACTAACAATACATTTTATATCACAATGACCAAGAAACAAGTTATCTGTAGATGAGGGAATAAAATTTCGTTAAAAATATTTAGATTTCGGCATTAAATAATACATAAACTTGATGATATGAGGCTAAACGGAATTAATCCGCCAACTATATATAAGGAAAATAGTTCTATATCTATATCTTGAATTGCATCGTTTAATAAAGCAAATTGGCTGCAGTATAAAATCTGGAATCAAATAATCTGGTATTATATTAATTCGATACAGCTTCCATTAGCCAATGATTCAAATGGTATTCGAAAATAGAAACCTTACAACTTTAATTATCATGAGCAATCATAATGCCAATGTAGATGTTTACGAGGTTTGTTATGGCTTCGTGCCTGGTGTGTGAACACATACTTACGATCGAAATCCCATTCAATATCAATGCTTACACATGGGAAAGAGGCAATAGCACTCGTCATTATCTCCCGATGCAATTTTGTCGAAGGCAAATGATATGAATTGTGATTTACAACCACGCGAGTCGTTGTGTGTAAATGCTTTGACGAAGCAATTAATTCTTTTTAACAACCTGAGTGATGACGTTTCCTTCGCTGCCGAATATAGGCGAACGATAGAAAAATGGGGATTCCCCAATGATTAGTATGCATCGCGGGAAAGCAGGTTTTATCACAGCAATGCGAAGTGGACAAAATAGAGAAAAGATGAAAAATAGAGAAACGATTTCCAAAGAGAAAATAAAACAGGTACATAAACAAATTAATACCATTTTCCGTTTAACAGGTAAAACAAAGGACAAACCTTAATTAATATTTCTTATCGCTGAATGTTTGCATGTGGGAAATTAATGAATTCTCTTTTCTTTAATTATACATACATAAAATAATCCCTTGTTTCTAATTTTCTTGACATATTTGGGAAGGATATTAGAATAATCCAGAACATATATTGGCAGCTAACCACCTGTGTAGGAGTAGAGAATAAATTCAGTAACGATACAAAAATAGAAAGAGAACTAAAACATGAATCTGTCTTCTCATCGGATGTACTAAATATGAAATGTGGCGATTCTGAAATAATTCATTTCTTACTAGATATGAAATCTAGTATGGTTTTCAATTATACTTAAATATTAACATCATATATACTCAATATTAACAGCATATCATATTGAGCTGGCATTTGATGTTGATAGCAGACAGAGGAACGAAACAAAATTAACTCTTGCAGGATATAGTGAAAAAAAGCGAAAACAAAGCACTAAACATCAATTTCAAGACGATAGAATGTATGGTTTCTAGCAAACGGAACAAGACAATAAGAAAATTACAAAATAGGGGATAAATAAATCACACTAGAACTATTTAAATAACTGTGCATTGTTTTAACAGGGGAGAGAAAGAGCGAAACTGAAATAAAAAAGACACACTGGGTTAGCAAATGTTGTCTTCCAAAAGCTAAGTATTAAGAAAAATGAACATTTCGTTAGCGGCCAACACGAGAATGCTGAACTGTTACGTAATATCATTCATCCAATATGGCACTTAATGCTGGAGAACGTCTTCACATGAAGAAGATATCTGAAGCAACAGAAATTTGATTCGACAGAATATTTCTCAGAATACAATGGATTAAACATTTAACTAACGATGATATAATTAATATCATGAAAATACATTTGAAATATCTAAGTTACATAATGAAGAATGTATGAACGGCAAATTAGATACTCACTGGACAGACTGAAGGCAAGTGAAACAAAAGAAAACAACTAGCGAAATTGATGACGTAACAAGGTTTAAGAGAGATTAAAAAATAACAGACTATATTAAGAGAGCCATATTCGCCAACGTCTTGAAGAGACACGGCTCATGGAATGAGAATATATAAATATAAAAGCAATAATATATGTATGAAGTAAATACATTTCAAATTATTTTATGATATAAATAGCTTACATTTCGGAAGGTGTAATTAATGCACAAACGAAAGTAACTCGGATGCAGATGGCTGCTTTTTGGCCATTTCACACATTTCAAGCTTATGCTCCGTTTCGTGTTATTTCGATTTAACTATAACGATATTCGAAATATTTGCATCAGCCAAAAAAAATGGTATTATCATGACAGGAAAATAATTATTTCAAATTAAAAACAACAAATAACGACTCTATTATCAATGGTCACAAAATATATGTGAACATGAAGGGTGTTTCAATAACTTAGACCGATTTTAAATGTGAATTAAGTTTAAGCGTCTGATGATCATTTACTTTATCCTTTAGGTTTAACAATTTAAGTCTTTGGCAATTTCAACCATGGCAAGTTTAACAATCAAACTGCGCGTTAAAGTTTAAAAATGCAATTGGAAATATTGATCGTACATTAAAAAAAACAAAATAAACAAACTGGGTTGGTGGCAGATGTAAAAACACCAATGCGTGCTCGTTTACGCCATTCAGCTGAAAACATTGCTACAGTGCACGATAATGTGGCCGAAAATCCAGTCACCTCTATTCGTCATCGCGCGTAGAAAGTGAACGTATCCATAACAACGTTACATCATTTCCAATTGCACTCTCAGTTTGTCGATTATGTTGATCAAGAAATCACGAAGTTCCTGAAATGCATTTCTGTTTGAACGTCCATTTTCGTAATAGGCTTCGATAACTTGAACAAGTTGTGTGATTGTTAATCTTTCCATAGCTGAAATTGCCAAAAACTTAAGTTGTTAGATCTGAAGGAAAAAATCATTAGACGCTTAAATTTAATTCACATTTAAAATCGAGCCTAGTTATTGGAAAAAAAACTTTATTTTAAAATGTTAATGATTTCAATATCAAATAATATTCAATGTGCTAAAATTATCCCAAAGTGTCTTACGCCCAAATACGGTTGGTGATGTAATTTAAGCATATGTTGGTGGAAGTTCTAATTAGCAACATAGGGAAAATAATATATATTAGTTAATGCATAGTTTTATTTCCTAAAGACAGGTTTCCCTTGTGTCGAAGGATTCCTGGCCTTTTTTGTACTTGCCTTTTGGATTTGGAAAAAAAATCAGATTTATGACTTTATATGCTTTGAAACAAATAGATTCACGACACGTTTTGAGTTCCTCTAGAGATCTCATTTATTTTTATTTTTTTTACGGCTTATCTAAAATTAGCAGGTTATTTAAAGCCGGGAAATATTTTACAGATATATTTTCTTAACGGATATAACATAATTTACGGATACAAGTCTTATGAATTAACCCATAGCTGGGGGGAGTGATGGAATCATATATTTCCCAACGAGATTTAAGCATGAATGTTTATAACGAACCGGACTGGTATTGGATTTTGACTCTGCAATTTCCAATTCCTTGCCGTTATCCAGTAAACATCTCTCATAACCAAAATTCCAGTACCTGTTATACCCAAGCGGTCACTCATCTAGGTATTGACCAAGCTCAGCGTTGCTTAAATTTCGTGATTGTTTATGATTTTGTGTTTCACCGTAATCTGACTATAAATCTATGAAATACTCTAGAGTATTTGAAATTTATATTAATGTTAAATAGTGTATATATTTATATTTTTGCACTTATACTATTTAGACAAACCGTTATACACACTTCTTAGCTGAATATATATTCGACATTATCCCATCTCTGATCAAATTGCCATGGCCAGAATAACTCTTTTATGCTCTCTATGTCTCTCCTTCTTTACGAAACATCTTTACCCAATAGTGTACTTTTTTTTAACTCTTGTTAAGCAGATAAAACTCAGCTTTCTGTTATGTTCGATGTGGGAGAATAGATACCAAGAAATAAATCCTGTAAAAGCGAAATTCACCAAACACTGCATCATTACGAGATTAGAAAGATTTAAGCTATTTTCGATAGCATCATTTTCTTTTTTTTTTATCGTTCCGAATTTTACGGATTGTTAATAAATTCATTACACTCCGTATTTTCAAGATCGTTTTACAACAAAAACAATTCCGTATATAACATTAAGCACATGTATACTCTTTAAATGGATTTCTTAATTCAATTCATGTAATCTGGGTGGAAGCAATAAGTCGCAAAATATATCTTAGTAAAATATTTTTTTAATCCAAAGATAAAGATGTTGAAAAATATAATTTCACTAATGTATGTATAGAAAAAAGTCGGACACATACTTAAAATCAGAAAAAACAAAACAAAAAAAAAACAACGGAAATTTCTAGGATACATAATGATAGAGAAAGGTTCGAGAATGTAACACTCACAAGACATATTGATGGCAAGAGTGACAAAGGAAATATGTACTTGTCTTAAATCGTTGGCGGAACAGGACCTAGGACGAAGAACAAAAAGAAAAACACTACCCTGAGCTGCAACAAACAGAATGTTGCGAAGGGCCATGATCGTTCATGACCTGAAGGAACATGTCACATAGAAGAATAGATGTATAGCCATTTAAAGATTTTAGTGTTGATTGTTGTATTCCAATGGCCACAGAGTCAAGAGAAATATAGATACACATCTTTTCAGTTTTCTTGAAACATTGTAAAATATTTGGGCAAATAAATATTTAATAAAGACGTAATAAAAATAGACAATAATATTAATTTTTAAATTTGAACAACGTTTTATACATACGGATAATACAGGAAAACCATCTGACACACGCTACGAACCAGGATAAACAATGATGATTGTGAAATTTGATGGTGTGAATCTAATGTTTTGGAGCTTCATTGAAAGCATTGATGGAGTAAATTTGAAAACTATGAGAACTTTAACAGCAGAAAAGGAATTACCTTATACTGATCGACATATTAACAAATAAAGAAGGATAAATATTCACACATGATCGATTTATACATCGGGTACAAGAAACAAGTTACCCACTTATAATGAAATTTCAGTTAGGCAAAATTGGCTTGCGAAGAGCCCAAATCTGTCTTGCATCTCATATCCAATCAAGAGCATAATTTCTTTTATTCGTATCCGTATAAAGTCCTAATTAAGAATTATTTTCATTTATATAGAAATAAATTTAATATTAATATCCTTTACAAGGCTTATCACCATGTATTCAGATCGGCATCTCCTTTCTCACAGTTTCAATAATATTCCAAAAAGATTTACAGGAGTTTCAAACGATCACTGATATTTCTCATAACACTCAAACGTCTAGTAAACAAAAAAAAAAAGAAAAATGAATTAACATAGCTGACTAATTTATTTTGCTCGGCTCTGTATAATGAACCATGAATCTTTAATAAATAATTATTAGCGAAATCTTTCAGTCTTGAAAGCACATTATGTTCACTTTCTAACTCTCTTGATCTCAGGCTCTCTTAATAGAAGCAGCTTGTTCATACAGTTTCCATTTGCACCCGACACCGTTTTCCACAACATGAATCATTGTCTAATGCTATCTTTTAATCACGAAATTTGTCTCAATCCCGGCAAACGACATTAACTCAATGATAAACGTGATACTTTCGGCGCTAAGTCCCTATTAATCCACTAACAAATGATAAATTGCCATGAAAGCTATTTGCCTGCAGTTACGAGTATCGAAGATCTCACGTAGACTGGCTCAAAGTAAGGAGAATAAAAATCGATGCACGCTTCTATTAGCCAATGAATCACTTTCTTTTATTAATGTGTTGGGAACGCCTAATGCACTCCCTAAATGAAATTCGAAATCTAAAGTAGATTTTTCATGCCAGGAAAATGATTACTACACAATGATGTGCTAACATATTTTCTTAATGTTGCTTGGCAAACTATGACGCAATTTAAGCAAGACGATAATATAGATGAAAGATTCATACGAGAAATGAAATAGATGATCAATAATAAAAATAGACAAGACTAAAGAGAAAATATTTGTATAAGCTCCTATCTCGCTTCTCAGTTATGTAATGTGCTCCTGTGCTTCAATAATAATTTCGAAGTCATGACCCTTGTAAGAAATGATTTAATTATTGACTATTGGAATGCAGATTCTTAAAAGTCCAAAGCAAATCGATAGGAACTTCGTTGACAATGAATTTCTGTAATAACGTTATTTGCAAAGTTTGTCAATAATAAAATCATTAACTATATATTTGCATTATGCAAACATTAGTAATAGTCTAACAGAAGAGCTTGTTTTTTATGTACCATGACCTTTCAGGATGTAGGCAATCATGGATCTCCATGGCTCTCCATCTCTGTCTATCCCGTGCACCTCTCAAAGATTTCCACCCCTTTGCTTCTTCTCCCATGCCACGTTCTCTCCTCCAATTGCTTAAGCCCGCTAGGTATGTCACGCGCTGTTTTCCCTTGTCTCTCTTCGACCCGAGGGTATCCGATTCTCCAGGCCCTCCCTCCTCATTATATATCCGAGAAACTTCAGCTGCCTCATCCCGATGTTAAGTATAAACCTCCTCCTTATTTGCATCATCTCCAAGACCTCATCGATACTCACGCGCTCGATCCATGATATCCTTAACATCCTCCTGTATAACCATATCTCCGTTACCTCGAGTCTCTTCTCCATCTTTGAGGAAATCTTCCTACATGAACTGCCGTAAAGAAGGTTGGATTTCACGTAACAGCTCAATATTCTTTTGTTACCAAACAAATCCTTCTGTCTCGCAATACTCTGTCCAGCTTTTGGTATGTGTCCTTGACCATCCCAATAGGTCTACAGATCTGTGTCGCACTTACCATCTTCTATCAAAACGCTACCAAGATATTTAAACTTCCGCTTCTGCTTGATTCTAGTGTTCCCGACCGGAAAGCCTCATTTCGGGCTCATCCTTTTATTGATGACCATGCAATATGCTATCTTTAATCGAAAAAATAATTTTACTTGACTTTAATTATGTACAATGCATTCGAATAATAAAGACTGACGGTACATTTATTTTTGTTTTCAAAATTTATATTAATATCCTTTAGTGTATAACCGTACTAAAATTATTAGCAATAATAGTTTAAAACATTTCGCTCCAATCAAAGTAATAATGCAATCGGTTACTAGGAGTGGAAGATAAAAGAGAAAATTAACGTGGAGAAAGAATCATAAAACACTAGGATAGAGATAATAGGATTATTATCAGTGGAATAAAATGCTCTATGTATTAACTTTATTCTGTCATCTGATATTATTTTAACTGCTGAATACTAAAAATGAAGTTTTCTTAACTACAAGTCTATTCTCATTTATAAAATTTATTTGTGATGCCCTAAAATAAAAGTATTAACACATTATTTGATATGTAGCATTATATTTGTATTATTCTGCTAGTAAGTTCCTGAAATTCTAAACAGTAACTATGTAAGTCCTGTATTGCCCCCCCCCCAAAAAAATAATGATAAATGTAATTTTAGGTAAGAAAATTGTATTTTCGGCTTTGAATAAGAAATAATTCCTCGTCATAAATGTATTTATTATTAAACACAATGACAAAATAAAAATTGAAATATTATTTAATACTGAATTTGCTTTAGACATGCGAATCAAAAACTTGCTTCTGTATATTCGTTTTAAATGAAGTCGGCTTAAAAAAATTATTAACATACTATCATCAAAGTTTGTATATATCTTTACATCTAATCATTAGAGGAACATATATTTTGACTTATATGGTGGGCACGGAAATACACCCGTATTTACCTAAAGTGCATCTTCTGATAAGACAGCCAAACAGAATTTTGAGGCTAAATGTATCTCGCTGGATTGGAGAGACTTTCAGCATCATCCTTGTAAATCTTACACCTAACATCACATGCTAAGTAAACTGATAATATTTATTAAGTCTATAGGGAGAGTAGATTTAAAAGACAGGAAATTATAGCCCTTGCGTGCCCTATGCGACAAAAGCAAAGTAGAAAGAAAATCAGCAACCGAATGATATATAGAGTATTCTGTCTTCAGGACCAAGATTGGTAGTTTCTAAGGTGCGTGTATCCTAACACAACAAAAAATAAAAACCAGTACTGAGATTGGTGCAGTTAAATATGAAACATATAATAAATAATAAGGAAAAATACAATCGTAATATTAACAGGAACATTGATTGAAGACATTGTGACAATGACAATAGGCAAAGAGACTATTCCTATATATCCAGTAGTATGTGAGTTCAAATTAGCCTATGAAAAAGACAGAGAAAAATAAAGACTTATTAAAATATATATTTCAAAGAAGTCGATTGGCTGTCAAATAGTATGGAGATCAAGCGAATCGTGCAGATGTATTCATCGGTCAAGAAGTTTTCGTGAATTTCTACATGAAATCTGTCATTGGCTTCAACATTGATTTTTTAGGCAAAATATGCATTTACTTGCTCAGTGTTATTCAGCAGCCGGGTATGCTTACAATCATTATCCAGTTGGAAAACCCAATCAGGAGGTAGCCGAAGTCTTTCAACAGAACGCATTAAATTGTCTTACAGGATTTTATGGTATCTTTCGGCCTACATCTTGCCATCTATTATTGGTATTCTGCTAACACCTTTTGCAGAAAAACAGCCCCAGATCAAGATACTGCCACTACCAAACTTTACAGTTGGCAACATGTTCTTTGGTAAGTAGGTTTCACCGTCCTTCCTCCACACATGATTTCGATAATTATGACCAAACAACTCTATGTTATTTTCATCTGTGCGTAGTACTTTTTCCCAAAACGAATATTCTTTATCCTTATGCTCTCTAACGAATTTAACCTAGCATCGTTGTGTCATTTCAAGAGGAGAGGATTTTTCCTTGGGATGCGTGATTTCGGACTGTTTTTGTGTAGTTCATTACTTATTGTACTCTTAATCCTTAATACACGCAGATGTTCCTGCAGCTCTTCTCGGGTAACCTCTGGATTTTGTTGGATCTGGCGTCCTAATATACCTGATGATCTTAGAGAAATCTTACTCGGAGCACCTGTTCGTTTTTGGTTTTCGACGCTGTTACGAGTTTTAAACCTTGCAATGAACGAAGCAATTGTAGTAAAAGGAATATTCAGGTTGTTAGAAATCGTTCTGTAACTGTTTCCATCTTTCCAAAGAGACAAAATGATTTGTTTTTGTGAAATAGTCAATCCATTACCTTTAGTCATTATTAGAACCTTCTCGTAAGACTAGAAATTGCTCAATATTCTGATAATGGCTAATAGCGTAAACTATAATTAATGATAACATTACTGGAACATTCTAGTATATACTTTTTTATTCGATTATTGATTTCTACGAAAAATTTTTTCACCAGTTAGAATTTTTAAAAAATGCATTAATTTCTGTTAGAATAAGAATTAATTAAGTTTATTATTATTTTTAATACTAAGTGTCTTTATAGATAAAATGTGCCAAGATTTGTTTTATTTAAAGCTTTTAAATTTACAAAAATAAAATTTTTAAAGTATACGAATATTTATTTCCCCCACTGTATATATATATATATATATATATATATATATATATATATATATATATATATATATATATATATATATATATATATATATTCATGAATTATTCATATATAAAACACATACAAAGGTTAATGGTTATATGGCGAGAAATCCATCTTCGCGAACAATTCAATAATATACAAAAAACCCGAATCTGTTTATGAATGCAAAGATCCTGTTTTAAAAATTTCCGTTGCTTTAGATCTTTTTTATTTTACAAGCTTTCGTCTGTTCCTACAGACATCCTCAGGTATGAAATAGATTGTGTTCTTGTTTATACTCTCAGTAATAAGTGGACAACTAAAACAAGGTTGTAATCCGAAAAATGCTATGACAAATGTGTGTTATTGTTTTGGAACGTGCAGTCGCAACGCTGAGTTTGAATTTAAATTTTAAGTTTAATGTTCTGCGTTTATGTATATCTTTTCATTCATAAACAGATTCGGAGTTTCTGTATATTATTGAATTCTTCGCGAAGATGGATTTCTCGTCATTTAATCATTAACCTTTGTATTTGTTTTATGTATAATTCATGAATTTGTAAACTAATTGCACCTTTATTGAATATATATATATATATATATATATATATATATATATATATATATATATATATATATATATATATATATATATATATATATTAATACTTTTATAAAATATGTGGCCGGTTTCCTAACATAAACAAAACACAAAATCCCTTTAAAATATATGTCCGAAAATCCTTCATTTTGGAAATATTAAGTTTACAGAAAATTTTCGTCAGATAGCTCCGTGTTGCTATGAATACTAGGTTGCATTTGTTATTCGTGTATATGTCGCTAGTCTGTCTTGAAAGTTTAACCTATGTAGTAGTGAGATAACTGAGAATTGTTCTTTTTAGCAATGGCAGGACATTCATATCGTAAGCAGATATTATTTTCCCCTACAACCGCACGAATGTACGCGAGGCTGCACGGCTGTATCTGATTGCGTATCCAGACCGAAGTCAACCGGGTCATCCAACGTTTGCTATTGTTTATAATCGCGTTGCTGAGACATTATCCGTGGCACCAGAAACTATAGACCAAGGACGACCAAGATCCTCTCGTACGCCTGACCACAAAAAACGCATTCAACAGGCTGTCAGAGATGATCCAGGTTTCAGCAAACGTCGTCACCCTAGCATGAACGTTAGATCAAGTGCAGGATATCTATAAGTACCATTTACAACAAGTGCAAGGTATTTTCAAGATTTGATCACTTACCATGGAAGAGCTTTTATAAATTCGTTATTACACAAACTGCTGATGTTTATATGGACTTGTTTTCGTGTGAGGAAATCGCCGCCAACTGTTGTAAAAGTTTTTTTTTTTATAAACCTCATATATATATATATATATATATATATATATATATATATATATATATATATATGTATATATATATATGTATATATATATGTATATGTATGTATGTATGTATGTATGTATGCATATTAGGAAGATATAAAGTGACAAAAGAGAGAGTGGAAAGGAAAACGCGTTTCGTCTTCTTTAGATAGGTGTGTGCAGGTTATAATGAGATACAATTATGCGTGTGTGTGTGTTTTATATTACTGTCAATTTGGTCGAAGTTTTCCTGCCAGAACACACACACAAACATACATACATACGTGTGTGTATATATATATATATATATATATATATATATATATATATATATATATATATATATATATATATATATATATACACACACACTTTGCCGGTAAAATGATTGGTGCCGATCTTTATTTATTTTAGTACACCTTAAAATGAAATAGTTTTGTATTTTTTTAAGTAAAAGATGAAATTGTATAACAACATTGCATTTGATTTGATTTTATAATAAAACTGTATAAAAACAATGTATTTACTTTTGTTTTGAAGTTTTTCCCCAAGCTAGGCTCAGTACCAGTATGTTCAAATTTGGAGACATCTGTCAACAATACATTTTAATAAATTATGAATATTTCATATGAGAAATATTATATTGTTTTTGGAGCTGCTCTGCATTTCTTTAAAACACCTTAAAATGAGTTACTTTTGTATTATTTAAAGTAAAGGTTATATTGTATAACAACAGTGTTTTTGCTTTTATTTTGAAATAAAAGGGAATAACAATAGTGTATTTGCTTTTATTTTGAAGTTTTTTTTGTTGTTTTTGTTTTTTCCCAGGCTAGTCTGAGTACGAAGATGTCAAAATGACAATACATTTTTAATAAATTATAAATAATTTGTATGAGAAATAGTATATTTTGTTTTTGCCATTAACCCCTTAATAAAACTTTTGACGTTACTAAAATTTCCATGTACGTTAAATGCTGATACAATTTCTAAATGGTAATAGTGCGGCAAGTAATATTGTAAAGAAATCATATTTAGCTGTTTCTTATTTGTAGAAAAAAAAATGATAATACGATAGTATTTTAATAGATTTTTCTTTCTTTATTTTTAATTTTGAAGTAATTTGCACAAACTGGGAAAATCAAAGCACGTAATTATTAAGCTGAGGACAAAAATGTAAAATTTTATTTAAAGAAGGTTACTCGCAAAAATAATTTGGCAATAAGTTGAAGATTTAGAGAGTGCAATATTCATTACAAAGCCATTAAGAAACTGTTGCAAATGTCGACATAATAATGCTGACGCAGTGCAATTGACAACTACTGTTGAATATAAACATTCTATTACTGAGATCAAAAGAAATGCTAGGAAAAAGCTCGCCAGAATTGACAGCTGAATTTAATTCTTCTATACTGCAGCCATTGTCGCTCTAATCTCTGCATAATCAACTTAGATCTGCGGGTCTGCGTTGGTGCATATCCATCAAGAAACCTATGACTTCGAAGAAGTATTACCAAAGTGATGGGCGAAAAAGCATAAGAACTGACCATTGAAAATTAGAGTCTAAATTTGAACTTTTTCAGAGCAAGATGAGAGTGTACGTGAAAAGATAGCGAAGAGTAAGACTGAATTTGTGGCTACAAGAGTTAAGGGCTGACGTGTCTGTTATGGTGTGGAGGTATTTTGGAGGAGAGTGGGTTGGAGATTTGGTTCAACACAAGCAAAACATGGAAAAAGAACAATATCATTTGATTTTGCAAAGACGTTATAACATCTGGTTTACGCATAATTGGAAACTAATTAACTTTTCAACGAGGCAACGATCCAAAACACTGTTATAAACTATAAAAAAAGAAACTTAAGCCCGACCCTACCAAAACATAAACAATTTTGGAAATTTTGACATAAACGCCTTAATCGCCTCACCTCGCTCTCATTGAATTAGTATGGAATACAATGTAACCCGGATATAAGAGAGTTGTCGCGATCGGAGAAGAAGTCTCTTATATCCGGGTTTGGTCTATTTTGTTTAGGTAAGTATGGCTTAATTTGGGACCAGATAGAATCTCTCTTATATCCGGGTTTCTCTTATATCCTGGTATCTTATATCCGGGTTACACAGTAACTGGATTGGAGATTTTGGAGGGAATACCTAAAGAGTGTGAATGAGCTTATTTTCCTTCTTTTTTTTTTTTTTGAGAGGTGTGCAGGTGCGTCGGGAAATTTTATTGCCAATCAATGTTGCCGATATTTAAGCGCATGCATTGCACCTATACACTACGCAGTTTAAGCAAATTTACTACAGATGTGAATGTGTGACTATTTTCAGCACCTAGATACATAATAAACTAACTCGGCTAGACACAAATTTCATTTCAGACGTAGTTTTGCCAAATGCGTTAAGTAAGAAGTCAAAGATATGGGTTTTTTCCGCTTTATTTCAAAATTAAATGAATATGAATCCGGTTAAAAAAATCTAATTTAAACCCCGCTCTTACTCTTTAGACACGCTAACCTCTTCTCCATCCATAACAATTTACATATTTGCTTTCCCACTTCAATGTCTACATTTACAATACGCTTGCATTCCCGTTCCTTTCTGGTATTTACTTTTAATTTATTCAAACTTCTTTCGCTTTTCTTTGCATTACACACAATATCCTGTCATTCAATCATCATGACCCTGCTATTTTTTGAAAGATAATTATGTACCCTTCTTTGTGTTTTTTTTTATTCGAATAAAGCAATACAGTGGTCCTTTTAAAATTATCTCCCGAAGAAATCGCCATGTTAAAACCATCGTCGCGTATTTTTAGTGACCTGCAGATTTTTAATATATATATATATATATATATATATATATATATATATATATATATGAAAACGGAGGAAACATTAATATCCCTTAAAAGTCAATTGCTTCCAAAAATATATGCCAAGCCGGCGTAAAGCCAGGAGAGAAAGAAAAGAAGATAGACAACTAATAATTGAAGGAACCACGCAAAAAATGCTATACACAGAAAATATTTACAAATAGTCATTTCGAGAAAAGCACAACTCTTTCTAATCGTATATGACGAAATAAATCAAAAAAAACAAATTACAACAAAAACATCATGACAAGTAATGAAAAGATCATCAATTTACAGCAATAAATATAAAAATTGTAAACTGTATAACAAAGAAAATAGATAGAATCAACTTTCCAGGCGAACAAATAACAGGAAAATATCATTTCAACATTCAAACACAGAGACACAATTTTACTTGCTTATTTGAAAATCGAAAATTAAAAAACGAATACGTTTTAATATATCACCAGGAAAAAGTCAAGTAAATAATAAAAAAAAAAAATACCAAACTACGAATGCACAAATTAGCTCAGGTAAATATAATAATAATAATAATAATAATAATAATAATAATAAGAAGAAGAAGAAGAAGAAGAAGAAGAAGAACAACAACAACAACAACAACAACAACAAAATACAAGGACCTTGAAATATAAATCTCAAAAATATGGCACATGAGAACATCAACAATCTCTGTTGTGGTCGGAGCCCTAGGATTGGTTAGAAAATATTCCAACAGACTAATTGAATGGATTCCTGGAAGTCCATGCCTTAAAGAAATACAAACAATTTTCTTGCAAGAACAGCCCACACTTTACGAAGGGATAATCTGGGGTTTTTTTTTGTTTTTTTGGGGGGGTTTCAGTGGAAAGTGTCATGATGCCATTTCTAACCTTAGGTCCCTGGGTGGGTCACGGAAAGAAATGTGTAAACGCCAGAAATCAAAGAAAATAATAATGATAATGTAATCAAAATAAACAATGAGTAAACAAGGCAACACTTTACAACAGCCACAGTTAAACAGTTATTATGGAGACCGTAGTGGTCCCAAAGCGTAGTAGCGTTCTGGTCAGCATTCATATTCTGTATTATCTATCTATCTATCTATCTATCTATCTATCTATCTATCTATCTATATATATATATATATATATATATATATATATGTATGGTTGGTACAAAAATAATGTCGTTTTCTCACATATGTTACTAAGTGAGAAAACGACATTATTTTTGCACCAACCTAATATATATATATATATATATATATATATATATATATATATATATATATATACATACAAGAGGTAAACGTCGATCTAAAATTTTCACTGGATATTTGCCGCACGATATAATCTAATGGAATCCCTACCCCATGGAGAAAAGGACATCTTGTTAAACCCATTTTTCGTTAAATTAGCATAGACATTACAACACTTTGATAAAACTTCTCAATATTTCATTGGCATTTAATGAAAACTTTTCTCTGGTAAATGTACAAGCAGATAATATATTATACATTGATTTCCTTATTCTTTCATTTCTTGTTTATTGTTAGGCATGGCCATTTAAATTGCGGCGAGGAACTGTTAACATTAATGTTGACCTTGAGATAAAAAGTTGTTCGCGCTCTGTTTATAGACTGGCCTAGCAATGATAGGCCAGACTTTATTTCTAAACTCTGAAATGTCAACTGATACATGGAATTTATATTCAAAACAAAATATCAAGACATTCCTTCTTTTCCGATGATTACAAAACACTTTAACCTTATCTTCTTTAGAAAAAAACAGAATTAAGAGATGCCATTCCAATTGACAAACATTGACATTTTCATCTGGAGCCATATTTTTGAGCGAATTAAACGAGGAGCTGGAAATGGCAAATGACTTCTTAAACGATTAAATAACCACTTTTCAGCGGGAGATGTTTTGCATTTTACGTTTAAATAGAGTAAGATTTTATATACATTAAATTTATAAGAATACTCATCATTAAGTCATATTTATATATTTTGGATAAAACCTGGTTGTATGATTCTATAAAAGCAAAACAATAACTTAAATTGTAGAATTTAAACTAAATTTTGTTAATTTTAATGTCCAGCGTTATATTTGCTGAACAAGTGTTTTCGTTGATTAATTTCATATGTTAGCTCTAATCAACATCATAATTTAAAATATAATATTTTGTAATATATATCAGTTGGTTCTTAGATATTTCAGTGTGTTATTTATATTTGTAGGTTATGCGATCTGTTAATTATATCTTATTTTACATCAGTTTCTCAAATAAGGGATTTCATCGCCCTGACGTTATATGTTTCTTTTAAAGAAACTAAAGTGCATATCTTAGCAGACATTCTAAAACTAAAAATTATTATGAAATAATTATTATGAAATGATGAAAGTGTGAAAAGATAAACTAATAGTTACTTATCTCAGTATATCTAAAAAGCATTTGGAATTATCTTTATTTATGTTAACACTATACAAGGCCATGAGACACTCAAGATAGAGTTTTTTATCTTGAATAATCTGGTTAGAAGCGCAGTTTATGAGGTATGTTGGAAAGACAATGATTGATTCTAAAATTTAAGAATTAATGTATTTAAGATTGTAACGGTCGGGAAACCATGCTCTTGGTTGTCGGTGTCACAATCAATCGCTCCGTTGGAAGAAGCTGTTCGATTTGAACTTCCGTATTACAGATACGATTCGAAGGGAATGAAGGTGGTTCTGCTCAGTTTACGTGAGATGTTCGGTCTAGCTCGGAGTTTTAGTGTTGTTGAAACTAAGAAAACCCATCAAAACATTATCAATGGGAATAGAATTAGTGTTGCGAGAAGATTGTGGGAAAGAGGCTGTTTTAGGGAAAATAATTAATCACCTATAAGGCCGCAAAGTTTTATCGAACTTTTTTCAACACTGGAAAGTGAAGATTTCGCAGCTTCAGAGCAGATAGGTCGACAGTACTATCCACAGTGATAGAGTTCTTGATAGTGGAGTCATTACCTACTAGAACTGTACAGTGAAGCGACTGTTTTCCGTCATTTATAACAACGTACCGTAAATACATCTTCCTGAGGTGGCTTTAAATCCCAATAGGCATTCGAGGCAAAGAGACTCCTGGAAAAAACAAAGGTTCCTCGTCATAGTCGAATATTGATGGTTTGCTTGGTGATAAAGTAAGGTTACTAGTTTGATTTTGGGGGTATTGAATTCGACCAGTCAGTTTCCACCCACTCAATTGTTAGAGTTAGGTCAGAGGAAAGGGAGCAACTGCCAAACACTGGTCATCTAGATTGTTGGAAGTATAACCATATGCCGCTGTAGCTCCTGCGAATATATTCACTAAAGACCGGAATACAATCTTAAGCAGATAAACAAGCACGCACACACACACGAACGCACACACACATACATATATATATATATAGAGAGAGATAGAGAGATAGATGTATAGATAGATAGATAGATAGATAGATAGATAGATAGATAGATAGATAGATAGATAAAATTAAGATATCAGTCCATTCCGTTACATGCTTTCAAACGTTTGGTATCGTTAGGAGGTCAGTATCAGTTGATATCCCAACGCATTTTATATATATATATATATATATATATATATATATATATATATATATATATATATATATATATTAATGAATACTTTATTATTTAAAAAAATAAATAAATAAAAGCACGACGCTGCGTATAACAGTAAAGGAGGAGCAAGATGCGGAGAAGGAGGGAAAGCATAAAAAAAAGGAGGAGGAGGAAAGAAAGGGTATTTTAAATGTATCCGTGGGCGAATAATTGAAATGTACATACTTTTTATCCAGCCTCACATGAACTTAAGAGGAACTTTTTGTATGAAAACAACGGTTCATCATTTCGGATCTTTTTTCGGTTTTTGAAATGGATATGTCATTATTGCTAACTTCTCTTGCTGGCAGAGGTTGCAGATGTTATTGTGTTTGTGGCAAGGTTTCGCCTTTTTTAAAAGCTTACAATTTATAATCGGGTTTTTGCTGTTTTCCCTTTTAATTTCAATTTAAAACACTTCATGTTAAATTTTTATTTTTATTTTTCACATATTTTTAATATTACTGTATCCCACATATTTTAATCCTAATGAAAAGTCTAAAATGTCACCCAAACTCACAAACTACGTTTCGACTGTAAGGTATCTTTCGGCAAGTGGTAGTTTATATATTCACTAAAGACCGAAATACATTCTTAGGCAGAATATATATATATATATATATATATATATATATATATATGTGTGTGTGTGTGTGTGTGTGTGTGTGTTTGTGTGTGTGTGTCTGTCTGTCTGTGTGTGTATATATATATATATATATATATATATATATAGTAGATCAGATATATATATATATATATATTTATATATATATATATATATATATATATATATATATATAGGAGATCAGATATATATATATATATATATATATATATATATATATTTATATATATATATATATATATATATATAGGAGATCATATATATATATATATATATATATATATATATATATATATATATATATGAGATAGTTTGACATTTTAGCCCTTTCTTAAATAGCTTAGCTCTACATACTCACTCTTGAATTTTGTATTAAGATCTTTTTTGTCTATACCTTTTAGGCATGGATGTGTTCAATCGTCCTTTTACATTTCTCTCCGTATTATTATAAAGCAGAAATCAGATAGAACCGAGAAGCGAGACTTAGTAAACGGCTCTCTTAATCTATGACATCTGCATTTTTGCCAGTATAGTAAAATGAGCAACGCAACTCAGTCTATCAGCCACATCATCTATTGGGTTAGGAATAATGTTAATTCACTTCATTAAATAACTTTTCTACTTATCAAAAGAACGATATTATTGCCAACGCAATATTGTTGGTATATGGAATTATTACATATTTGAAACTAAATCTTCATTTATTAAATCATAGAAGTATATTTCTGCGTAGGTAGCATGAAGACGAGTTCTTCCTAGACAGAAAAATAACACAGATGTCAGACATTTGTATGAAAGTTCTTGAATTCCCATGTCTCAAAATAATAACTATATTTGAAAGTTTAAAGCTGTAAAGTCTAATGCTGTAAAGTTTAAAGCTGTAAAGTTTATCGTAATATCTTTTTGACAGAGGAAAGAAAATGTCAAATAACTTCTAGTAAAAATAAATTAAAACTATGGAAATGACTTAAATTATCAGTAGGTACCACTGGTCACCCAAAAAAGACAGTAGATGAATCTGATGCAAGACTTGTAAAGTCAAGCTGAGAAATTTATCTCGCTGATCAGTTCCATATCAAGAGTAAAGTTTTAAACATGTCTTTGTCAAGTTACTAAATTCTTAAAAGTTTTGGTAGATAGATTATCAATGAGAAATTTTGTTCAGGTTTTAAGTGAAGTGATATATTAGGTTGGCGCAAAAATAAATATCGTTTTTTGACGTTAAAAAATACGTCAAAAAACGATATTATTTTTGCACCAACCTAATATCATGTGAGTCCGATACCTACGATTCCATTAAAAGACACCCCTGAGAAAATCTAAATAATTTCGCAACATAATGAATGATGAGCGATTTTCAACAAAAAAGTGTGCTCTACACATCGAAAGAGGCAGATAGGTGTTTTGCAGCAGAAAGAAACACACATGTTGAAACAGGTAAAGGCAATGTTTGTAGGTTGTATTATAGGTGGTGTACAGATAAGCACATGGGGAGATCAACATGATGTTAACATAACATGCATTCAAATTTTGAAGGCACAAGTTATGTTATAGTTCCAGAAACTAAAAACCTCGTCATGCTAGTGATATGTCACATTCGGCAACTTAATGAATATACAAATAAAATGTTCCGTATCTACTCACATACCAAGCGAATTTTGAAGACATCAATTTGAATCATCATACATTAGATATGAAATTAGCGTATGTTTATTGTCACTGGCTACGCTCTTGACCAAAATATATATCCATTTACTGAAGTCAAAATGTCTAGCTGTATTTCAAATGAAGGTGATTTTGATAAAATTGATGTTTAACTTAACTGTACCCAATAATAATCCCTGTAATATTCACATATTAGTATCGTATTCTAAAATACAAACATAGCGAATATGCAACTTTTCTATTGTTTGCATTTATATGTTTAGCTCTCCCAGGTTCTGTTGTTTACGGCAACGGGTATAGCATTACTAACGATAATTTTATTATTCTATTTTCTTTTTTTAACATATTTAACTACAAGATGGGATAAAGAGTTAGAAAGAAAGCTATCTTTCAACAATTGTTTCCATTTCGTATATCCTCTTGCAATTCTTCGCATGTCTTCGGCTGCAAACAGCAGATTCGAATATTTCTCTACACAGCATCCCAAAGGCAATTTTTAGAATTAGGATTGGGCGACTCTAGAAACCACATTACTGTAGAAAAAGTTATTGCTTTATTGCATGTATACATCTGCAACTCTTGTTAATTTGTGTCACGATACGTTTTCCTGCTGACATTGCCTATCAGAGAAGGGATACAACGTAGTCATATATTGACAGACATGGACCTCCGTAATCGATGTACTGTCCCATTTAAACGATATTTCCCTGGCACCATAGTTTCCAATATATGGAAATAAAATGTCCCCCATATCATTGCACCAACATGACCCATTTGAAACGTTGATAAAAAGCAGGGTAGATCCAATGTGTTTTGAAACTTACGCCAAATCAATGCTCCTGTCATCCTCATCTCACAGTATAAATCGAGGCACAGTATTTTCCAATCTCTTATCTTCCAATCTTAGTTTTCTTTGCGAATTGTTGCTTCTGATTCATCTTATTAACAGACAGAAGGGCATTCCTCTGCAGTTGTAGCCCAACTGCTTCAAGATTCCACATGCTATGCGTTCAATGATTCTCTTCTGAGTAAACCGACTATAAAGACTATTTACTTGAGATTTCTAGCAGCTTTTTTATCTGTTCATTCTTATCTGACTTATTTAATAAAAATGTGATTTATGCCCACGGAGTTGACTTTCAAGAGAATTTTTTTTCTTTTGCTAACTAGTTTTGGTAAACTTATAGTTGATTGTACAATAATGTTGGAGTAGATCAGCAGTTACTAAAATACTGAGGACGGCTAGTCTGGCAACGGCGATCAGGCACATTTTAACTCATTGGAAATATCTATATCTCCATACATTTGCATAAAATATATCCCAGAAGATTACCATGAAGAAGTTCAACAACCTCTTTACATTAAATTGTTCCTACGTCATAAACGGAGAAATTAATTGTCCTGAGAATATATGAAAAAAAAAGGTCCCAGAAAGCTCATACATATTAAAGTCACATTGAACTTTACAAAATTATCTGCATCTGGTATTGCCTAAATAACTCAAGATCTTGAAAATGAGAAGAAATAATGTTACCAATGAATGTTCATTAACATTCAATGAATATCTGTACGCAAAGTAAGGAAAAATAATTTTCATCTTTGGATTTACTGAGAGTTTAACAAAATCGTCAGTTTATGTTTCTGAAGTACTTATATGCCGTGTATTTTATGAGAGAGAGAGGGAGAAAGAAAGAGAGAGAGAAAGCGAGAGAAAGATTGTGTGAGAGAGAGAAAGAGAGAGAGAGAAAGCGAGAGAAAGATTGTGAGAAAGGTGGACAGGTACGTGTTATTCCTGAAGTCTAAGTTAAATAACGAAGACCTATTCAAAGATGGCGCTGTCAGTGATTTAGTCGGAGGATTGGGATCATCCAGCAACATGAAGAAAAGTTAATTAACATGTAAAAAAAATCAGTCATTATTTTTTTTTTGTATTCTTTATGCGGTTGTGTATTTCTGTAATTTTTTTTCTAAAATATTTCTATCATTTTTTTAAAATTCAATCTCATACAGATGTTTCTATCTCCTCTGCAAATCTTTATAATATTCTTGATTCTTCGATGCTGCATGCCCATTCAGAACGTAACCGTTCATGACTCTTCAAATCTAACTGTTCTTTTATCCTATAATAAGTATTGTGTTTTTGTTATCTCTCCTAATTTTCTGTCAACCATTTAAACAATATACGTTCCATCCTCTATCTCCCATCCCTTTAATACGTAATCTAAGTGCCATAATTCCTCATTATATGTTATAAAAATGTTAATTCTTTTTTCTGATTCTAAGTATAAGTGTTCTGTTTGATTTTATTTTCACTAAAACCTCTAATTACTCACATTTCCAGTCTATAGCTGTCTCAACATCCTTGTTCAGAGCCATATTTCTTTTGCCTAATATCTCTTCATAATCTCTGAGGAGATTGTCCAGCATTCAATAACATATAAGA
>OZ010573.1:110904567-110907067 GCA_963932145.1 Acanthosepion lycidas
ACCCTACCTGCAATTGTAGGAATAAAGATCATTGTCCAATCGGGGGTAAATGTAACTATAAAAATGTAATATACGAGGCAACTATCTTTCCCGAGGAAAATATAAACGAGAAAAAAAGATATATAGGTATATCCGCCGGTAATTGGAAGCAGCGTCTATACAACCATAGACACTCTTTTAGATATAGATGCCTTAGAAGTCAAACTTCCTTATTCAAACACTACTGGGATCTGGTGGATAAGGGGTTAACCCCACTTTTGAAATGGAGATACCTATCAAGACACAAAACACCTAATAACTTCCGCGATCGGTGTGATCTGTGCTTGGCGGAAAATTTTTTATTATCAAAGATAAAAATCAAGATGAACTGTTGAATCTTCGTAATGAGATATTTTCTAAATGTAGACATAAGAAAAGATTCAAAACATAAACACCGTTTTGTAACTTTCTGTCACTTATGTCAGTTCCATCTTGGTTCAAAACATCGGGCATGACATTTTAACGGAATGACTATTATGTTTATTTTGTTTATCTCTATATAGATCATTGTGTATGTTTTTGTGATGCGCTATGTTTTTTTTTTTTTTTTTTTTTTTTTTTTTTACGCCCAAATTGTTGAAATTTTACTTATTTAGTTCTTAAATTCTAATTTATATGTATGTATTTGTACGTATTTGTATGTATGTGGGTATATGTGTATATATAAATTGTTGAAATTTTTCTTATTTAGTTCTTAAATTCTAATTTATATGTATGTATTTGTATGTATTTGTATGTATGTGGATATATATATATATATATATATATATATATATATATATATATATATATATATATGTGTGTGTGTGCATATGCATGTATGTGTATGTATGTATGTACTTGGCTACGGGTATATGTAGGTATATATTTAGGGGTGTGTGTATTGGTATATGTATGTATATGTATGGTTATGTGTGTATATGTATATATTCATGTATACGTATGTGGGTGTAGGTATATATAGATGCATATATATGCAGGGATGTGTGTATATATATATATATATATATATATATATATATATATATATATATATATATATATATATATATGTATGTGTGTGGGTGTGCGTATGTTTTGTTATATATGTACCCATATATATGTATGTGTATGTATGTGTATATATATATGTGTGTATGTGGGTATAGATGTGCGTGTATATGTGTATGTATGTATAGCTAGACGGATAGATCCAGGGATATATTGTTTTTTTGTTTAATTGTATAGAAATGTAAGGTTTTAGGTATATATGTTTATGCGCATGTAAGCGTACTTCCATATGTACAAGTGTGTGTAAATGTGTAAGGAGTGGATGCCTATGGATGTATGTGTGTATATGTAGGTATATGTGTGTGTACATTTTTGTATATATATATATATATATATATATATATATATATATATATATATATCTGTGTGTATATATATCCGTTTTTTGTATGTGTGTGTATGTATATATGTGTATGTGGGTGCATGTGTATTTATGTATATGTATGTGGTAAATGTGTGTATAGGGTATAGGTGGATATACGTGTATATATGTGTGCGTATGTATATATATATGTATATGTATGTGTATGTGTGTATGTATTTATATGTGTATGTGTGTGTACATGTATATGTATGTGTGTATGTGTATATATATATATGTATGTATGTGTGTGTAGTATATACATGTATGTATGTGTGTAGATGTTTGTGTATATGTATGTGTGTATATATATATATATATATGTGTGTGTGTGTGTCTATGTATATATGTATATATATATATGGATGTATGTGTGTACATGTATATGTATGTATGTGTGTATGTATAGGTATATATATATATATGTGTGTGTGTATATATATATATATATATGTATATATATATATATATATATATATATATATATATATATTGAGGTGTGTGTGTATGTGTATGTGTGTATATATGTAGGTGTAATTATTTGTATATCATATGCGCGGTAATTATTAGAAAGCGCTTAGTATCAGAGATATTGAATCAGATATATGTATATGTGTGTGTGTATGTATATGTATGTGTGTATGTATGTGTGAATATGTGGATATATGTGTATGTGTACTGTACATGGATATATGTATGTGTGTATGTAGGTACACGGCGATGTGTATGTATATACGTGTATAAGTTATCGTGTATGTGTGGATTTGCATGCGTTTTGAACATAAAAATATAGGTCCTCGCCAGATTAGATAATCGTCATATTTATTGTTTATATTTGACTTGTAACCTGCAGTCGATATTATTTTTGTCAAATTTTCTCAATTACACTGCGTCCCTTTCAATTTTAATTTCACCCGCCGCATCTTTCTTCTCCACCACTTCTTTCCTTACCTCTCCCTCCTTCTTTAAGATTTGATCGGCCATGGTGTGTGTATGTCACCTCGAAATGTATCCTTATTGTTTTAGACATCCGACAACAATCATTTTTCC
>OZ010573.1:110912067-110947067 GCA_963932145.1 Acanthosepion lycidas
ACACATATATATATATATATATATATATATATATATATATATATATTGTAAGGTAATTAAGGGTTTGGAAATACGTGTGGATAAAAAAAAACAGATATAGAAGTTAATGATTTAAATGGCGAGAATACATCTTCGCAAAGAAATTTAATAAAGTACATTAACCCCGAACATGTAGATGAATGTTATGATCCCTGTTTATAAATTCCAGTTGCATAAGATCTATTTAAATATTTGTACAAGCTTTCATCTGTGCATACAGATATCATCAGGTATATCATTAACTTCTATATCTTTTTTTGTATAAATGGTTCATGTAATATATATATATATATATATATATATATATATATATATATATATATATATATTGGTGTATACGGAATGAATTCCAATAACCAAAAATTTCTATTCTTAAAAGAGTACTCAGTACAGAGTAAAGCAGATATAATTATTTATTTAAAAATTATAACATAAATATGTTATAAGATCACTACAAAAATAGTCATTTTGTTTCAACACATCCGGTGTCTCATCAAGTGATGATGTTGAATATAAAATAAATAGTTTTTAAAAAAACAAATGAATAATTATATATATATATATATATATATATATATATATATATATATATATATATATATATATATATATATATGTATGTATGTGTATATATACACACACACACACTCAAACGCACGCACCAAACACAACCCCCCATATTGATTTTTACGCACAGATATCAATCTCACACGAAATGCAGTTATCTTTTTCGCTGGGGAACCGCAGGCCACCACCAATGAATGTGTTAGCCATTCACTGCAGTAAACCCTATTGCATTAACAGTTTTTCTGTTTCGAAATGAAACAAATTAAACTTGGCCAAACAAAAGATAGACTATGGTTTCTTTTGAAGACGCAACTATGGTTCGAATGTGTAATCTCACACTTAAATGTAGCACCACAAACGAACTGCATAATCAACTTAAACACTTGCACGAAAGTGAGTGTCTTTGTATTCCCGTGTGTGTGTCGGCAGTTCAAAATTTGCGCAAATCATATAATATGCTCGTATTCGCTTCCTATTCCAAATATCATAACGGCAATCAACTAATTCTCCGACATTAATTTTTGGTAAAAATTTGATTTAAAATATGCCTATGATCGCATACAGATTGATGATAAATTCAATGAAATTATCACAATGAACATCCACAAAGAATTATTATGATGGTTGAGTATTTTATCTTTCTAGCGGAAACAGCCAATGCCTCATTTCAGAGAGTAATGGAAATTGTTTTAACAGACGAAATTAATAACATAATTATTTATGAAAACTATCATTGTCTTGGTGACGCCAGTAAAGACGGATTATAGCATAAAAATCAAAACAGATCTTATGTTAAATAATTACAAAAACGCTGGGATGAAAATAAACACACACGTGTATTTGATTGCGATAAAATATCATTTAAAGCGTACCAGATTTCAAAAGATGTTATCACACCAGATGTAAAGTTAATTTTTAAAAAATAATAATTATCTACATCTACTAATAAAAATGAATTAGAATCCTTTTAGGATTAGCTGATTTTTGTAATAGATACCTAACAAACGTAAAAAGAGTAGTGAGTTCAAATGGATTCAACAGCAAATCTTAAGGTTTGGATATTTGAAAAAATATACTGATAGAAAAACCATTGTAAAATTCTTTGATACCATAAAAAAAGTTCTGTTATCAACGGATGCGAGTGAGTGAGTTTTGTTAGCATTTCTATCGCAAGATGGTCATCCACGATTGACGAGAGTAGAAATAAAATATTCGAATATTGAAAATGTAGCATTGGCCATTGGCTGTAAGACAGAGTTCGAAAATTGTTATTAGTTAAGAAGTTCCTATTAAAATCGAACCATAAATTCCTAGAATTTGTTTTTAACACTAGAAAGAAGCTGCCAAAATTAACTTCTTCAAGATTTCTAAGGTGAAAATAAAATCAATGGCCTATGATTTCCACATTGAATATGTAAAATAAAATGCAATATCACATGTCGATGCGCTGTCAAGGTTAAAATTTAATAAGGGTAAAAAAGAAAAAAAAGAATATCCCAAATGAAGAAATATTACATTGTATTGGCATATTATCTCTACAAAAATTGGTATCGGAAAGTCTACATGATCTGATATTAAGCAAGATAGGAGAGAGAAAAGAAGAATCAAATAGAATAAATATTACAAAGCTGAAATACCTGATAAAGAAATAAGGTATACATTAACGATGTAAAACGGTGTTATATGTAATAAAGTTGTGACAGAACTACGAGAAACAGTAAGAAAAGATTTTTATAAAATGATATGCATTGTGGGATAACCATTACAAAGATAACATTAAAAGGGTAAGTATGTTGGTCGGGGTTTTATTGCAATATCGTAATATATGTGCATAAATGTCTAAAATGTTCAGAAAAAAAAATCGACAAAAGAAGGCACTCATAGTCTAAAGAAAAGGAATTATGTTATCGTATTCAAATGGACCATGCACAGATAAATGGAATGGAGTTACTGATAATTTTAGGAGAATCTTTTTCAGAATGCCCTGAAATTAAAGTTAATTACAGAGACACTACTACAGTAAAGCAAATATTAGGTTGGTGCAAAAATAATGTCGTTTTTTCACATATGTTACTACGTGAGAAAATGACATTATTTTTGCACCAACCTAATATTAAGTGTTATTTTCTAAAGATGGGGTCTCTAAAATATTGATATCAGACAACGCACCAGAAATTTATGATGAAGATTAATGCAATTGATTGACGTGGCTTGCCTGCTTCACTGAAAAAAAAAAAAAAAAAAAAAAAAAACACCACCGTATCACCCACAATCAAATAGGATTCTAGGGATTATGATGCAGGCAGTAAAATGTGATTAATGATAATTTCTCCAAGCAGATATATTATAAACATTTACTTCACACGATTACTGTTTAGTTATAGGGCTATTCCACATGTACACAGATTTCTAGAGCCCATCTACGTTATTGAGAAGACAAATAGAACCTCTATTAATAAAGTCTTACAAGATAAATGCAATATGTATTATAAAGACTAGTCTGGAGAGAGACAATTTCATTATGCAAAGGGAATATATTATAACGATGATGGCAAAGTAAAATTCTAATGGCTGATTCTGACAAATTAAGACCCAGAATTGAAGAGGAAGATTAGAAGTCGATCCTATAGAGTGATTCATATACGGAAGAATCGCTCCATTAATAAGAATAGGACATAAACCTCAAGAGGGGAGATTAGAAATGAGATCATAGAAAAAGTAAAAGAATAACCAGAGATATTGTAAAACATCTTCGGCTCAAGTAGGTTTTATGGGATTGGTAAGCAGGATTCTTATAAGGGAAGTAACGTGTACAACAAACTGTCAGACAGAAGGCTGTCTACTAATCACTTGTTTATAAAAAAAAACAATATACAACGCCAGTTTTGAAAACCGCCTTGAAAAACGTGAAACTTTTACTTCGATATCTCCTAGCCTGACTCTGACTATTAACGGCAGAATATAATATCTATCGAATATTTTCGATCAGCGGGTGGATTCGAATGTTTTCTTCATTATCTTAATTAAACGTGTTCCAAGCTTCTTCTATCTATACACATTACAAGAAAATACCATAGTAATTGTTTTCTCAATGTCAAATCATCTTTAGCTTAAACAAGAATATCAATTATGTTAAATTCTGCATAATTAAAAAAAAAAAAAAATTGACATATATTTTAGGGAAAAATTCAAAATTTCTCTGCATATATTTTTTGACATGATTTTATTGATTTTTTTATCCGTAACACAATTTTCAATATTTATTGTTTTACATTCGTTTGCATGTAAGAAATATAATCGTGTTTTTAAAAAGATGGCATTTGGGTTACTTTTATTAAAATTATTTGTTATACGAAATGCAATGCTGCGAATTTTATGTTCCGGGGAGAATTTTGCAATAGATATAACAGTATTTATTCGAGAATATGGTGAATATAGTAGTCTTTACCACTGTAATAAAAATAAAAAGGAGAAAAAGGAGAAAGATATGTGGAAAACGGAATAAGAAAGAAATGTGGAAAGAAAGCGGACAAAATAATGTGCCAACATCAATAGAAATGAAATCAGCTGCTTGAATAATATACGGAATCATGTATTAATTTATATTCAGAAAACAATAAGATTTACATGCATGCATATTAATGAACAGAATACGCATATATATAAGTATACAGAAAAACAAATTCAGCGTATATATACAGTAAGTCCGGATGCTACAGCAGTCCCAACCTAAGAATCATTCGTATTTACGAGGCAATCTCCATAAATCTTGTTCCGACTTAACAATTTTGTGTTGTATATAAAAGAAACAATGTCGCAGGACTGTGGAAGAATATACTGTGTGGGTGGTGGAAGCATATATATATATATATATATATATATATATATATATATATATATATATATTAGGTTGGTGCAAAAATAATGAAGTAATAATGTCGTGTTTTGACGTTAAAAAATACGTCAAAAAACGACATTATTACGTCATTATTTTTGCACCAACCTAATATATATATATATACATGCATATATATATATATATATATATATATATATATATATACATGTATATATATACACACACACGTACATATATATATATATATATATATATTTATATATATATATATATATATATATATATATATATATATATATATATATATATATATATATATATATACACACAAACATACGTATATATATCTACACACACACATATATATATATATTATATACAATTTGATATATTTATAATTGAGAAGGGTCAGTTTATGATATAATTAGTTAATCGATATAGACAATGAAAACAATGAAATTGGTTGTTTGGCAGAAGATTGCCCGTGTTAATTATTATGTTAATTACGATTTTTAAAACTTAGGTCCACTACATACACACACAAGCATATCTATCTATCTATCTATCTATCTATCTATCTATCTATCTATCTATCTATCTATATATATATATATATATATATATATATATATATGTGTGTGTGTCTGTGTGTGTATATATATATATATATATATATATATATATATATATATATATATATATGTATGTATGTATGTCAGGTATGTATGTATGTATGTATGTATGAAAAAAATATATATATGTATGTATGTCTGTTTGTATGTATGTATGTATGTATGTATGTATGAAAAATTAAAAAAAATCCAAATACTGACAGAAAATATATCTGTAAAGACAAATTAATGGAAAAACGCTCAACAGAAATTTAAAAAAATAAACCGTAGACGAATTTCAGAAATACAATTTACAGAATGTTTACTATAAATTTCATATTTTGATTATTATCTGTTAAAAGTTATATATATATATATGTGTGTGTGTGTGTAGGATATACGAAGAATTTCATATATGTGTTACAATTTATATGATGAAGGAATCCAACACTCTCCTAGTATAGCGTACAGAATGAGCGTATTCTCACTATAGACTTAATTAATGCTTTCCATTTAAATCCCGCCTTTGTTAACGTGACGAGAGCTACAACAAAACTATATATATATATATATATATATATATATATATATATATATATATATATATATATATATATATATATATATATCCTTTAGGACTTCATTGGGATTTTTGATATTACTACGTCTACGCATGCCCTCGAACGAAGGGTGCTGGGAATTTGGGAATTTTTTTTAAATATCTAGAGATTGCCTTGTTCAAAAGGTCAATTTACCGTTAATGTGCGCCCTGGCTCTTGCAACAATTCCTCATTCCTGGCAGATATTCTATTATCACAGTGTGTGTTACCTACTAACAAATGTGCTGGAAAGAAAAAAGTAAAAAGACTTTAAATGAATTCGACTAGATATAAAATTTTTAAAAATATTCTTAAAAACAAATAGAAATAAGTGAAAGATAGAAAATCTATTGGATATGAAGCTTTCCAATACAGAACGAAAAACCCTCAGCTTTGGTTGAAAATTGGTCACCGGAATCCTCAATGGAGATATAGTAGACACTATAGAAAAAATAGCAAATGCGAAACGCTTCCGATTTCACAAAATGTTTCATTCAAGTGATTTTTTCTGCTACTGTAGAAAGATAATACATTGCCACAGAGTTAGCTAAATGCACTAAAGTACTGAATGAGAAATAAGGAAAATCACATCACTCTCTCTTTCTCTCTCTCACAATGGAGGTGGGGATTACTAGCATGAACAAGAATAGACACATATAAAAAAGAATTCACTCGTCAACGATACCGAAACATATGAAAAAGTAAATGAAGAAAACATGACTACTGAAATACAAAAAAAAATAATAATCAAGAAATCAGGTAAATAATTAACAAAGAAAAGAAATCTTGGTAAAGACTTTTAGAATATCAGCCTAGAAGATCCAAAATTTACGGTCTCCATCAAACGCCCAAAACTAGCGATTGCGACAAGAAACTTTGTAAGCAATTCTCCTTAGAAAAATTAGTCCATCTCTTATAAATAATGCAGGCACCCTAGTTGAAAAATGAACGAGAAATGAACATGGCTGAAATGAGCATGGTCAGTCTAAATGAACTTTCTTGACACTAACGTCCCAGTTGAAAAATAACTAAAATGTTCTAAATAAATTCGTCGAATACAATCAACGATAAAACTCTCTTAACCAGCAGCTAATATAATAAAAACATCTACCGCCTCATCACCAATCAATGTTATTTAACTTGTAATAATTTTAGAAACAAAAATTTAGAGTGATCGTTTGTGTCATCTTAGAATTTCTCGAATCTGGTACATTACAAACTATTTTACCCAGACAATCAGCATACTTCCGTTATATTGATGATAATCTACTTATATATTCTTGTGATACTGACCATTTAGATCATACAATAGAATGTACATACGAAATGGAAGAACACAATTCTTACCATTCCTAGACATCAAACTACACCGCGTTAATAATAGTTTAAAACAAATCAACCAACAAATACGACCTAATTAAATTCTATTCTCATCATGACAAGAAAATAATATCCGAAATAATCATCAGATTCTACTTAAGAGATCTCAGAATATGCAGCAAGGATTATTTACACAAAAAAGAGAAATATATTGAAAAAAAACTTCTCTAATACCCTTATTATTTTACATTCAATGTGAAATTAATGACCCATGAAATATTCCAAAACAAAAAACGGCATCCTGAAAAATTCAGTGAATAAAAAAAAATAAAATTATCCTGCCAACTGACTCTATCACATTTAAAATTGAAAAGAATCTATTTAAACTCAATATCAAATTTGTTACATCTATATACAAAAAAATAAAATAGTTCATGAATACAAAACAAAAAAAAATAAGCTAAAACCTGAAGGAGGAATTTACTCCATCGTCTGTAATAATTGTCAGAAAATATATTAAAGAAAACCCAAGGAATCTAATTAAAAGATTATATGAACACAGAAGAGATATTTTACAAAACAATATGTTAAATGTGTTGATTGACTGCTGTAAGGAGGATGACACAATTTTGACATAAAATATCCTACTCTGATCAAAGGAGAAACAATTAACAACGATGTAAATGTGCAGAGAGTGCCGTGTTCGTAAGGGCATCTATTTAAATTTTCGCCTTGGCTCCGACAACATTACGCCATTCTTAGCAGATTATTGTCACAATGATTATTATCACAATGAGGGATACCTACTAACAAAAGTGATGGAAAGAAAAAAAAAGACTCTAAATAAATTCCACTAGATAATTTTTAATAAATTGTAAAAAATTCTAAAATCATCCCACCCCACATTTGTGTGCATGTATAGTCGTACAAACATAAATTTGGTCCGATGAAGTCCTGAAGGACGAAATGCCTTACAAGTAAGATTTTTCAACTCCGTCATACAATTTGACCATATATATATATATATATATATATATATATATATATATATATATATATATATATATATATATATATATATATATATATATATGTGTGTGTGTGTGTGTGTGTGTGTGTGTGCGTACAGGGTGTCCTAAAAAATGTATACACTCTTTGAATCGTTACAACTGATTCACTTTATGCATTTTGAAGTGTACATAAGATTAATACAAGAGAAAATACGCATTTAAAGTATTTGAGGGTAAAATATGCAAAAAACATAGAATATTAACTTTAATAAGATAAAAGCTGCTTGGGGCATTGGCAGAATTTTCATATAATGATGAGTTCCCATCACGCGCTCAAACACGTTGCCGTTCGACTCAATAAACCTTTCATATCTAGACCTACAAACGTCCAGTAGCATTTCCTCGGGTATTTGAGAACATTCTTCTTTAATTGCGACTCTCTTTCAGCAATTGTTTCAGCTTTCCTGCTGTAAACATTGTTCTTTATAAATCCCCACAAAAAGAGATTCAAGGGTTGCAAATCTGGTGATATAGGTTCCAATCAATCTGTTTGACATATTTTCATCCATATCAATATGTATTATTAACTATTAATATTTTGAGGGTGTGTACATTATTTTAGAAGACCATATATATATATATATATATATATATATATATATATATATATATATATATATATATATATATATATAATATATATATATATATATAATTATTTCTTAAAAGTATGATTATGATTCTTATTTAAAAAAAATAATTATAACTTAGTGTCTACTTTTTATTGAGCACTGTTTTTATTTTTAAATAAAAACATAAAATTAAAGAACTTCGGATTATTTACCTAACCTGGTCTTTCCTATTATTCTATATATTTGTACACAAACAAACACACACACATACACACACACACACATATATATATATATATATATATATATATATATACACAAATATTTATATATATATATATGTGTGTGTGTGTATATATATGTGTGTGTGTGTGTCTTTGTGTGCATAGTAGAGCTGATAGAAAGGCCTGTGAAACCACGTAAAAAAGAAAGTGATCGCCATCTAACAATCAGCCTAATAAGCATTATGAAAAATAATCATCGTAATTCGGATGAATAGAAGCTGAAGCAGATTTTTACCGGAAATAGAACAAGAGAATTGCTTTTTCTTTAAAGACACTTGAACTAATAATGCGATATTTATGTCCCGAATTAAACCATAAAGAACAATACAAACGATGAGTACATATATTTTATTCTTTATGCAAAACCATTTTTCAATGTACGCTACGAAGTACTGGTGGTACTGGTAGTAACCATGTCATATTTGCGAAGCATATAAGAATAATCCACAACCTCTATTGGCAGCTAAACCCCTGCACGGGGATAGAAAAAGAATTCAGTAAATGTAAAACAACAGAAAAGAGTATAAAACAAAGATCTATCTTTTTACCGAAACTATTATACCAATATATTGAGGAAATTCTGAAACAATTTGAAATCATTCCTGGTTTCATTATTGGTAGTCACAATCATAAAAATATAAGATATGCAAGAGGCATAGTGTAGGTATCAGTCAAAGAATACATGTAGAAAAATATCTACAGTAATTAGTGAAAAAAAATAAGAAGAAAGGACTAGACATGGTGGAGAAATCAATAGCCATCGTCATTGTCATTAATGGTACGACGCATTCGGTAGAAAAAAAAAACATTAGTAAGGCAAGGGAACTGGTTAAATTCTAGGCGTTAACTAGTTTGCACGTCCCACAAAAAAGTCCAAGACTTCATCTGTTCTTTTTTCCCTATCCTGTAATTTGACGGACTTAAATTATGCAAATTTGTGTCAGGTATAATTTACACAATATAGTGTTGTAAAAAAGAAAATATGTTAACATCGTGATTTTTACAAATCATTTAAGATATTTTAGCAGTTCGTAGATATAACCGATTGGCTGGAATTATATATATATATATATATATATATATATATATATATATATATATATAGTGCGTAATATTTTTCAAACTGGTCAACATAGAGTAGGAATATTATGTTTTTTTCCTGTTAGTAACTTCCTTTTCAGTGCCCCTCCCACACAAAGAAACATTATATTTATATATATAGATGCATATATATATATATATATATATATATATATATATATATATATATATATATATATATATATATATATATAATATATATATATATATATATATATATATATATATATATATATATAAATATATATATATATATATATATATGCATGTGTGTCTGTGGGGTTCAGTCACATTAATCAGTATCATTTTCACTGTGATAAATTGATCATCACATGCTAAAATTTGGAAATTTCCATTCTTTGCTGACAGATGGAATCCAGAATAAAGATTCTCTAAGATAATTCTGCTGTAGACCGTCCCTTGGGACTAGAAGTTATAATACTAGCTCGATTAATTTTCTATATCTCACTATTCATTGTAGGCAGAAGAAAGATGTATGATACGTATACAAAATAATGATCAAAAGATGCCCAAATCCCCAAACATACAACTATACACTTGTATCGACAAACATATCCCCTCGTGCACCATCGAACACATGCTCTCTTATTTTTGAACACACCAGCATACTATCCACTTCTCTGTAGGCAGACACACACCGATGCCTACACTGCCTCTGTAAACGCAGTTTGCGTTGAGTGCGGGGAGTCCTGTTAATCAAATCAACATTTTAGGCGTAGAAATCACTTGTATTTTTCGAAGCAGTGGGAAAACTTTCAATCAATTTAACTCGCATGGGAAAGGCTTCCGGGACCAGCCACCGTCCCATCTATTCCACTGACTTGTCTCCCCTGTCCTCCAGATAATTTTAAATCGTGTACAATCTAATCATCGAGTTTTGCCGCAAATTTCCCACGTTCTGTGTAACAAATATTCACTTGCTTCTGATTTAAATCACTGTAAGTTCACTCAAAATTCTTCACTGCTCACTCAATACTTTCTACCTGCTTTATTTTATTTTGTATTTCGATTATTCCCCTTCAGAATGGCAACGGCTGATTTTATTTGTGTAATCAAATTATTACCTTGTAAGTTGGGAAAGTGCTCTTCCTCTTCTGAGGAGAAGAAAAGTTGAAGATTATTGAAAACTTAACATCTAAAAGCTGAAAGCCAATAGGAATTTGTCAAGATTTGGCTTCAAACAAGCAAACAAGTGTTCTTTCCTTTCAAATGTATTATCGGAATTTCAAATTTGGACATTTTTACATCGCGTTTCAATTAATTTGTTTATTTATTCTTCTCTCTTTAAAATTTGCTTTTTTTTTTGGATCTATCGTATCTGAATGTGAAGAAATAGAAAACATAACAGAATATCGATAAATCTAAAAGCGTCAGTTAAGAATTACAGATAACTCTAAAATAATATAGTTGCCAGAAACACCATTTTCTCTGGGGGGAAAACTGACTGGGGAAGTTTTAATGCCTCTAAATCCAGATGTCATTTAAGTTTACTTCCATCTGATTTAGTCGCAATAATTTATAGTACTGTCTTACTTTGATGCTTTCAGAAGAAAGTGATGGTATCCATTATCAGAATAAAGTATAATAAAATTAGAACAAAAGGAGTCAGCATAAACTTTACAAAGAACACATGCAGTGTTCGATAATTCAAATATTTAAAGTGTACGAAAGTAAGCACTTAGCATGTCTGCTGTCATTAAAATAGTACAAGAAACCCATATCTATCTATCTATCTATCTATATATATATATATATATATATATATATATATATATATATATATATATATATATATATATATATATATATATATATCTTATAGCTTTATTCTCTATATATAAATTAGTTGCTTTGTTTATATTTCGTATAACTTTATAAACTCTCCCATTCTCTCTCTCTCTCTCCCTATATATATATATATATATATATATATATATATATATATATATATATGTGTGTGTGTGTGTGTGTGTGTGTGTGTGTGTGTGTGTATGTAATGGAATCTCCCATCGGTTTCGACGTATGAGGATCTGACAGCTTACTTGATTCCATTATGAAATTTTGTGCGATAATCTTAAGTGGTCTTTAAGACCGGCTAGTGATTTACAAAAGAGGCCACACTTGGAGCAAGTGTGAGCCATAGGGGTCCTACATTCCTGTAGGCCTGATATAACTGTCTCTACAGTAGGATCTTAGGTATCCTGTGATCAGACATTCTCATGATATGACCAGTGCACCGTAACTGAGACTGTGTGTGAAAAGTCTCGATTCCTCCAATATTACACCAGTTAAACAAATCTCTCTATGCATATTGACTGTTGACAAGTTGCTTTTCGGCTTGTCTTTGTATCTTAGCCATAGGCGTCCTACATTCCTGTAGCACTGATCTAACTGGCTTTACATTTGGATCTTAGGTATCTTGTCATCAGGTATCTTCTCAAGACATGACCAGTCCACCGTCACTGAGACTGTATTTTATATATATATATATATATATATATATATATATATATATATATATATATATATATATATATATAAAGAGAGAGAGAGAGGGGGGATAGATAGATAGATAGATAGATAGATAGATAGATAGATAGATAGATAGATATTCATTTTTTAAAACACGTTCAAAATATTGTGTCCATGTTCATAGGTAATATTACTAAGTGTTGGCTTCTTTGTTTTTATTAATAAGGTTTCAATATATATATATATATATATATATATATATATATAATTATTTAAAAAAAACTATGATTCCCTCGCTACATAAGAGTACTCATGTTTCAAAAAGGAGACCCTAAAACCTCAATATAAGTATTAAAATTAAATTGATTTAAACTATCAAGCCCTGTTTCATCCTCAAGCGAACATTTATGAATGAGCAATCTTGAAATTTACGCATCTTTATAAGCATGTTCATTCGCTAAATTAGTTACTATGGAAACGGCTGGGCCGACCATTTTGGTAAAGTGTCTAAGAGATAATTTTTAGCCCCATATCAGTCACCTTTGGAAAGAAGTTAAGCTTAATTAGGGTGGGGCATCCATTTCAAAGCGAATGATTGCATTCATGTGCGTATATCGTCTGGTCAGTCACAGCGAAACATTACTTTTGGTACCTTAATATGTCGTTAAGAGAATTTTGTTTTAGTTTATTTATTTCTATTTTTCCTTATTTATTTATTTTTCTAGAGTGCTGTTTCGTACTTAAAAGCGTCGCACTAATCTACAATTTCTTTTTGACGACTTCATAAAGGGTTTTTCTCTCTTGTGATTGGGTTAAGCTTTTCAAACTTTTATTAGACTATCATCTTTTTTCATGCTATATATTTAATGCGAAACTGTTAAATCATGTCTATGTTTTAATAAACTTTCATTATTTAGAAACTTAATGTGTAATGCTATATATATATGTGTGTGCGTGTATATATATATATATATATATATATATATATATATATATATATATATATATATATATATATATATATATATCGAGATTCACGACAAAATCCAAAGATATTTCTGCATGTTTATCGTTCTTGGTATGCCATCTTGACTTCATTCAATTTTCCACCGCCGTCCCGTGGATCCTTCTGTTTCTTTTTATAAAAAATATATCTATGTCATTTGTTCATAGGAGCTTTACTCGGTGTTACCACTACCACATAGATTTAGGTGTACTTGCCGTTTTGCATCCAGATCTCATCGATTTCTTGGGATACTTCAGATCAATATAAAATAAAGATAATAATAATGTATACCATCGATATACTGAAAGACGATACTCACAAAAATGCGTTTAGAGCTTTGGAAATTATAACAAACAATGATTTCCAAGTTATTTGCTCTTCAGTTAACAATGTTCTTGAAATATTTAGATCCAACGTCAATCGTCTTTTTCTCTCTTCCTGAAAAGTTTTCTTTTATTGTACTTTTTCCTCATTAAAGAATTCGTATTAACTTTCACACTCATTAACCCCTTGACTTTTAGTTGTTTCATTTTCTTGCTTGGGCAACATGATTGAAACGCCTATCTCGCTCAGTTTTCCGTATCTATCTATCTATCTATCTATCTATCTATCTATCTATCTATCTAACTAATATTGGATCTAATGTGAATCTGTATGTGTAACTATATGCAGATGCACTAGAGTTCAAAATTTTGAGGCTACCCCTAGTAATGTGTTTTTCTTCTCAAAGTTATTATTGTTTTATACTGTAATTAAAGAATACTATTATAAGTGGTTCAAAAAATGTGAGACATTATTTTTTTTACTAGAAATGTTATTATGATGACAAGAAGAAAAAGCGTTTCATGATTAATTTTTGCTCTCGTCAAAATATCCACCTTTTCCGTCATTACCGCCGCTCACATTTGTGGAATTCTTTGCAAATCTTTCTCAAAGTATAAGTTTGATAATTGATTCCATTCTTTTTTCAATGACTCTAAGATATTTTAGTTTCATTTTTTTCAATATTCTTTCAGTTTCATCCAATTTTTATCCTAGGGGCCGCTTCCGACTTTTCTAGTGTAGTGTACGTGTTCTTGACTTTCCTTCCGATGCGAAACTTTCATTACAATTATATTTTAATGATTTTCCATTTATCCTGTGGCGAATTCTAATCTCATCAGACCTGACCATTTTGAAAACCAATTGATCATGTTTCCAAACTTAACTAACATTAAATGTTTCTAAATTCAATTTTTAACAAACTTCGTGTTGATGAAATCTATCGTTTTGGAAATGTTCTATTTGCTTGTCGTTTAATGATTTCTCTTATAATTAAACACACAAATGTTTCTTGTTCGCTTAATGTAGCATTTTAAATATAAGATTCAAAATTGAAATGTAATCTAAATTTAGTAAAAGTTAATTTATTTCATATAGGAGTAAATCTTCAAAAGTTTTGTGATTATGTTCCTAATTCCGCTAATCGGATTCATGATAAATCATTGATCGATTCATAGATTTATAGGCTCCAATGATAGGCCGAGTTTCCACAAGAAAAAACGATTAGTCGAACATATCCCCGGGCAAATAAAATACAAAAGTGAATATTTCGTATAAAAATCTATATCCACAGTACCCATAGCTGAAAGGGAGTGCACATGCAGGTCTTCTCATTAAAATGTTTTATTGTAAAATGTTAGAGGTCATTCAGTGCTAAAAATCAAATTGGTTAGTTACAGGCTATACTTGTTGAACAGTGGTTAGTCTATTAATCATTCAGTAACTTTGTAATTGCTTCTTGTCTCGTTGCATGTTGAACTGAATTTGTTCCTTCACTAATTACGTGATAATTAGGAATTTGCATGTTACACACATTTACAAGAAACTCGTTGTCCTCAAATGTGATTAAACATTCTTCACGCATGTTTTAAGCTGATTACTAAGTTCAGCCCTCATCGTATGCCCTATATTCAATTCCTTGTGCCAATATACAACAAATTAAGGACTATAAGAGAATGTCATTTAACCATACTTTGTGACATTTTCGCTTGCTAAAACTCAACGTTGATTCTGATTCCGCAGAACGGGGTTGGGTGTGAGAAAGTATTTGTTGTTAACATTCTTTTTTCATTCGGTTTTTCCAGTTACGAGTCTTTTTTTAAAGCTGATCGTTTTGTGTTCATTTTGTTTAGTTCTTTTTTCGTAACAGATTTAATGTTTAGTATAGAGCAGTGTGAGATAGGCAATAAGTAAGCCATGTAGCAACATCAGCACGGCAAAGGCACTCCTTTAAAGGCAAGGCAGGGCATAGATATTTTAAGTCAAGTGATAGCGATTGCTGTATGAGTCATACGATTTTTTAATCAAGCACGGGCAACGACGGTCCATGCTGCTATTTAATAACTAAATTATTAGAAAATGTTTCATTATCACACTTTAGATAGTACGTCATTTATAAACTTAAATATCAGTTCAGTTCACGTCAATCATGGCCAAATATAATCTCAAAAATCATTGCTAGATTAGTAGAAATATTCATAATTGTTTAAAAGACATTGTGCTGGAAAATATTCTATCCGATCAAGAAACCTTCTCCGAAACAGAGGCCAATGCGTAATAAGTTGATAAGAATTATAAAAGTGGATCAAGCATAAATCTTTTCAAACTTTATTCGACTATCTATATATGCCTTCCAGTTTAACGCTATGAACTATCTTTTAACGTTCATAAGCCATTTTCAAAGAACTGTTGTAAAGTTTTTGCTCAACGGGGGTTTACAATTTTAAATATATTTAACAATAATATTAGTCATTAGGTTTTAATGTGTTTATTATTTGAACAGTAGAATTTCTGATGCCTAACACACCATCAGACCTGAGGAAACTAAATAATTATATATACTTGACAAAAAAATTCGTTGAATTTAAGAGAACACGCATAAAATATAATTAAACAAATTAAACGTTTAACAAAAACGCAATATTTCTCTAAAAATGCTTAAATTAATGAAAAATCACAGAATACAAATTTCGAAATTTTTTTTTTTTTAAATAAGAAAATATAGAGCAATATAGAAATGCATAAAAGGTCTTATTGTTAAATGTGATGTGATGAGAAAAACCGTGCATTTATTATCGTGAATAAAATATGCAACTTTTAACAAGGGGAGACATTGGCGGTTATGCAATATCCCGACCAACATAAGCTGCTAGATGAAAGATCAGATGTGAAGAAGGCGTGCATGTATACCATAAAATTTCCTCATATGCTATAAGCATTGTAATGAATATGCATATAAATTATGCAAATTTCCCCCTCACTTAAGTTACCTTCACCCCCTTTTAGCAGTGGCATATCGATGGATATAAATGTTGATATAATGTATATAATAATTATAAAATAAATATGTATACATATTCAGATGAATTATATTTCATAGATCCAAAAGTCATAACCTTCATGACTTTGAGTCACCATACTATGCATTTGTGGCGAACCAGCTTCGTTCTGCTTGTATTTCATTGGTGAGATGTAAGTTCCACTCGCGCAACACATTCCAATTAACCGTTGCATTGTGCATCAAAATTCTAAGAGGATTTTTCCCCAATCACTACAATCTTAACGTGTAGAAGTCTATTTTACTCAACAAACCGTGCCACTTACTCTGTAACCCTCTACCTCGAGTGGCTCATTTAACTTGTAAATGGTGAAAATTTGTAACAAAATTCTTTGGAAGAATCAATTTACTGTTTGACAATGTCATATTGCTAGGAGAAACCAACTTAGAATCTGGAGAACTTTTCACCACTCCGTCTCAGTGAGAATGCTAGCTATTTATATATCTCACTGTTTACCATTCTCTCTCTCTCTCTCTCTCTCTCTCTCTCTCTCTATATATATATATATATATATATATATATATATATATATATATATATATAATAGAATTTAGGGGATGTTAGGTTAATCTTTATAGTAATTCATTGAGTCGAGAAGAATCATCAACAGAATGCACTGGACGGCCGTTTTGTCCTATATTGCGAGTCATCAGCAGTGCGCATCCACTACCGAGTTTCGAAGCCGAAACGATTCGACACAACGCAAGCGTCATACTAACTGTACCTCGGTGACGAAGGAGAAACTCAATAGACTCAATATAGCCCTGCAAATCGTTATTGGATGCGAACTGCTGATGAATCCCAAAATAGGACGAAAAGGCTGTCCCGTGCTTTCTGTATCGTGATGAGGATTCTTCTAGATATATATATATATATATATATATATATATATATATATATATATATATATATATATATATATATATATCTGTGTGTGTGGAAGAGGCGATTGTTGTTGCAAAGAAAGAAAACTGTATGTATATATTAAAAAGAAGAGAGAAACCGCAAATGTTTTTTTGTTGTAATGTAGATTTTAAAAAATATATTATGCTTTCTTTCCCATAAACTTGTTACACCGGTTTCCGGTCTCGAGAGCTTTGTAGGGCAAAGAGTGGATGCACCCACATATTATGAAAATGAATTAATTTCTCTTATGTTTTACGATGTTAAAATTTCTCGATGTTAAATATTCTCTTTTTTGTGTGCTAGTGACACAAATGTCTTCCTTGACCTGGTAGTGAGAATGTTCTTCAGCGTGAAGGGTAATAAAACAATTAATGACGGTCCGATAAAGGGTGAGGAGAGATATCTCTATTCTTATCTTTTAATGACTCCTGTGTGTTCTTAGATCTATTTCTATTTATTTTGTATTGTTTGTGTTTTTGTTAGCATGCGTATGTATATGTATACTCACTCTCCATACATGCATACTCTCTTATTATAAGGAATTAGTATACGCATATATACAGGAACCTCAAAAGATTCACTAAAATGTGCATACGTTGGGTAAGGTTTAATCATGAAAGTCTTGATGCTATTATTAAGGGGAAAGACCAAACGATGTTTTCATTAGATAATGAAATATGGTGATAAAAGAAAATTCTGCTATTTTTATTATTGCGTTGTCTGTTTTTTTATTGGTTAGGCAACCTCACGTGTATTATCCTCTCACGCAACATTAGTATGTATAATGTGTTCCTTATCCTATCCATCTGTCGGTCGTATTCTAAGTTGTATCTGATCTATATATATATATATATATATATATATATATATATATATATATATATATATATATATTATTATTATTATTATTATTATTATTATTATTATTATTATCCATTATTTGTGAGAGTGAAATTATAATGTATAGGTCTGGAATAGTTTGCTTGTCTGTTAAAGGAAAAATAACTTTCCTGTTAAGTAATTCGACAGTTTGTCTTCCATCACTTTCCTATTTCACTTAGTAAAAGTTACCATGGTAGCATCGCCATGGAACTGCTGTAATTGTTTAAACAGCTTCAAACCTATTTATTCGTTTTCGACTTGCCGCTTTCTGTCAAACAGTGCCGCCAGAATTTCATCTCGAGCAAAACTGATATCGATTTTTCTTATTTTAAGCCTGTTTTTATCCAGTCGCAAATCATTGTTTGTTATAATTTTCAAAGCTCTAAACGCATCTTTTTGTGTATCCTCTGTCAGTATATCGATGGTATACATTTTTATTTCCTTTCTTTTATGTTGATCTGAAGTAACTTCGTGTTAATGTTAGATGAACCGACTAAAAGGCGGCAAATCCGTCTTCCACTACTGTTATCATTCCAGTAAGGTGCGTTGTTATAGAATTTCTGACAAAAATATATATAAACGACGTGTATATTAAATCGTACTTATAAAAGTTGATATGGCAGCATTTATATAGCTACTCATTTGAGCTCAGTAGTCGAAAGCATTTTGCATTTCAGGTACTCAGGAAGATTCAAATACTCTTAAGAAGTATTTGTTTTTGTTTTGTTATTTTGTAATTATATTTACCGTGAGCTGGTTAAGTAAATTTCCATATTGTTATGCATTAATTTGCTAGTTTTAAATTGATCACACTGTGAGGATCATTATTGCCATATTTTCAATCATTTGCAGGTCCAGATAAAAGACAATAGTATCATTACCTATGTTTAGAAATCTGACAAATAACTATATTTACATAAGCGCAATCGAAGATTTCTTTCGATGTTCGGAAACACATTCACAATGAAGCATAAATACGCATACACTTATTTAAAAGCTAAAAAATTACATAATCCGTGTAGTTAAAGATATACTATTTTGGAGCGAATGTGTTTCACATAGTGAAAGATTTGTCAATTTGTTATACAGTTTTCCATCAAATATTCGATATCATTTCATAATGAAATGATATCCAATGACCTGAATTCAGAATAAATGTCTTTTTGATAGCAATATTTTATTTTTGTTTTGTTTTTTCTGAATTACATACAGGGATAATATTTAGATTAACTTATTTATTTTATTTACGCCTAATCAAAATGTTATATGTTGTTGAATGCCATGTAATATTTTAGATTGTAAGATTGTTTGAAGATAATAACCATTTAATGATACAAGTCCTTCTCATTAACCAATAAAGATCTAGGGCTAAATAATAGATAAATTCATATTAAGATTCGTTGTGCCTAAGCGAATATAACGAACTCGATTAGAATTAGAACTCGGCTCCCCGATTTCCAATTCCGAGCCTTTATTTCGTTATTCATTACACCACCAGCCATACAAGTTTTAAGCATAAGCTGTCTCTCATCTACATATGACCAGCATCGACGTTGCTTATCTTCGTGGATCTTGCGAGAACCGGTGATTCAATGTGATATCGTCCTAATTCCTTATTTGAGAGAAGAAATAACAAGTAACTGTCTATGCGTGCATACATTTTTCAATTTTTTTTTCCTAATATTTATTTTGGTAATTTTCCAATTTGGAAACGACCAATTATTTAGCAGCAGAATTCTATCATTGCCCTTTCTTGACAAAGTAATCTAACCCAGGGTCAAATTCTGGCGATTGAGTAAGAAATCAATTGATTTGTAGAAAACGGAAGTGTTCTTAATTTGCTAAAGAATGTCTTGAAAATTTATCATTTATATTACTTACATTCTGCAGAATGAATCATCAGCCGAATACTGAAATTTGTCGTATATCGGCCAGTGTTGTCTCTTTATAGAATCTAATGTGATTCTGTTATATGATGCATTTCCCGATTAAAACAATAGTATATATGTATATTTTCAAATCTTCAAAGTACATTACACTGATAATTATTACCACACTTCCTAGAGCAGGATGCAGCTATATTATACAAAATGCTTTTATATAAATGCGGAACATTTTCGAAGTTAGAATAAGTCTTTGCTTATATTGTTTAGAAAAATACTTCTTCATTTTGCTTGTCGATATGAAAAAGATGTTTTCCGGATCTGGCCATTTTTTTTTTCGCGAATTCTATTCACCAAATACTATAAAGTCTACTGCACTAGTTCTGAGAAATTACTAGCAAACATAGCGAGACTAGCTGGGATCTATTCCAGCTAATCAATCGAACTCTCTGCCTTCGGACAGAGATGAACCAGGACGAGGCTCCGCCGAAGGGCACAGTCACGTTCGGGGAGGTAGACTGCACCTGAACCCGTTCATGCGGGTTCAAAAGGGAATATTTTTGGCCGAGCCTACAGGCTCCGACAACCTTACGCTAAACCAGCCTGGTGCCACATGCAACCCTCGTGGGGGTGGAATATAAATATACTAGAGAACATTAATGTTACTGGCATTTTGGTTAGGGAGATCTTGCTTCGGTAACACTTGGTTATTGATTTGTTCTATTTTTGTCTTAAAAGAACTGTTATGTATATTATTTATATTTATTTTGATCCGTTATATAAAGAATCAAGAGGAAATTATTCATACCTTTATATAATGAATAATAAGTTCGAGTCAATATCCACTTTGAAAAACACAAATCATTACTACGGAAATCGATGTCAACTGCAGACAGACTAATAGAACAAAAGCAGAAAAGAAACTTAATAACAGGTATGATATATTTTTTATTGCAGGAGAATGGTGATTGTAATCCTTGGTGCAGTTACATAATTGGTTGATATTTCCGCAGTTGATTTTCTATTGTGATGTGTCTCTTAATAGTTTTTTTGGTTACGTGCCTTGATAAGTTACAACAGGCTTGTTAGCTAGAGAGCTAGAAGAAAGAAAAATGTATTTATGTGTAGCCTTCATTGAATATGTCATTTTCGTTATTTGTTTCGAAGATTTGTCCTTTTATTTTGTGTTAATTATATGCACTTCTTTGTTGTATATTTTTTTTTAAAAAGAAATATTTTATATCCTTTTTTACAAAAACGCTGGTTTACAAACTATTTGATTCCCATCATTTTAAAATATAAATTAAATTCGGGAATAATGTATTGAGACAATATAATCCGAGCCTCTGAATGTTACCGACGTTGTCGATAGAACCGCTAGCTTTAACTGCGCTCGAACACAGATCGCATCCTGTGGTGGCAAATAAGCAAATAACTCAACTTCGACACAAGCCAAACATAAATGCACCAAAATGATAAAGCAATAAAAAGCAAACCTCATCACTAATCTCAATTTACATAATCTCACAATCATTTGTTTTCAGTGCATCAACGAGTTAGCGGAATTCGTTTTCTATTCAATAATTTAAACATTATCAAGGACAAAGTAAAAACAGCTTTTCAGATGATTGTTCCATAATCTTGTAAACATAAGTCGTCTTTCAACTTTTTAGCTTTTATTCGAGTAAATATGAAAACGAGGACACTAGGTCAGACGAATTTTGTAACGTATGTTTTATTATAAATGTGAAAAATATGAAGAGGCCAGCTAAATTTCCTGCGACTCATTTGTGAATGCTGTTTAAACATTTCAGATGCAGCAGAGAAGAGCAATTATTATATCTAGTGTAAAGGCTATGTCAGTGCACTCCGGGTCGACTCTGTCAAAGAACAGTATCACAACTGAGGAAAATTATACTGAGAGCTGCCCAACTCTGGGGAAAAGCTGCCCAAGTCAGCGGCTTCTCATTGCACCAAGAAGATTGATCGGTGCTCGCACCGTGGCCAGCGCAACCGACGGTTGTAGTTGCTACGGGAAATTTTTGTTCTTGGACGGGTGTACGCGCTCGAGTCCCCAATTTTAAAAAAAGACTTTGTGTCACGACTCGTCTTAGTGGGTACACAGAGTAAATACCTAGTGTTTAAATTGCTCTCTCGAGTAGCTTGTACCACCCTATTTATCATCTGGCAGCTGCGTCTCTGTCCTTAGGTAGAGTGCACTCATGGACGACTCCATCAAAGGATAGAATCGCAAATGAGAAAAATTATAGTGAAAGGACTGGGGAATATCTGTCCGATGCCGCTCCGTCTCATTGCATAAGAGAGAGGGATGGGTGCTCGCACTGAGGCCAACGGATATTTTTTTCCTAGCCCGGGTTTACGCGCTCGGGTCCCCACCTTAAAAAAGCCCTTGTGCCACAACTCGTCTTAGTAAGCAGACAGAAGAAATACCTAGTGTAAATGCTTTGTTGATCGATGTTTTCGATTTTATTAGTTTTCTATTGTATATTTTTTAATCTCCTCTCCTTTTATTTAAATTACTGACTGTCGAAATCATATTCATTTCTGTCATTGTGTCCTGTGACCTTCTTCAGGTTTATCTTGTTGCAGCTAAGCTAAAAAGTTTTGAAATTACCTATTATTTGATCTACCGAAATAGAGTATTCTTAAGTTCTGCTGTTCATGCCTCGGACATGTCACGTACAGACGACAAGGACATTATTCTAAATGGATGCAATGTAAACACCTCGTCCCATTAATGAGGGAGAATCAAGCATGTATAATAATTTTTTCGACTGGTTTCATCTTTAATGATTATGTCATGACGTTTATACTTCTGATACATATAGCTTTCTCCTCTATTTTATTCGACAGCCTTTTAACAACTGCTATTAACCCGTTGATGCGCATCTTAAAATTCGGTATTTATTATGAAACATTAGACTAAAAATTTGGTATTAATAAGAGGCTTGTAAAGAAATTCGGTCTTTCATATTCATTTATAAAAACCATTAGTTATTGGTTTAATTCTGCAAGTCAGCCATATCCAAAAAAAATATTTGCTAATGGAATGAATCATGGCTTTTCCTCGAGGTATTGATTAATTAGTAGGACTTGTATCAGTAAATCATTATTATGTCAAAAACATTTTTTAAAATCTAAAATGATTCTGGCGTAAATACAAATGCAAAATTTTGATAAGCTGTAAAAGAAATATTTCAATTCAGTTTTTTTTTCTGTCTTATTTCTTGCCTATCTGAGAGATTTTATAAACCAACAGATAGTTGAGAATCAAAAGAGTTTTGTAAATTATCAGATAATTCCTTTCCTTTAGCCGGTCACTGAAACCAGAACACATTGATATTATTTGCACTGCTTTACATGATTATAAGTTCAGATCCTAAGTATGAATTTATATCAAATCTTTATTCTTTTTTTACTCTTGCACGATATAGGTTATATTTAGTAAGAAAAAATGTCGCCGCTAGTTATAAGCACTTTAAAATGAAAAATAGGATTAAACAGAGCAAACAATTATGTTGTAAGCAAACAACAGAGACCTATATATCTTCACTTAAAGAATCGATTTCTTTGGGGATATGTGACTGAAGATTTCACCGAAATTACCAACTATAAGCTACCTGAATAATATTTATTTTCCCGATTTTGCTTCTTTTTTTGTGTCTGACAAAAAGAACTGTTTTGCTGAATCGTAAAATATTCCACAGGTCAAGCGAGGATTTTTTCAGCCATTTCTTCGGCGGTTTTTTTTTTTTTGTTCATTATTTTACGGTTATTCATTATTATTTTTTTTGTTTAACCGGTTTTGATTTACTCTTTCCATTTTGTTTTTGATTTGGCAACATTTTGGCCGCCTGTCATTTCATATTCCCTTTTTTTTTTTTTTCATTTTTATTTCTTGCGTCATTTTGTACTCTTGTAATTTTGTTTGTTTTTAATTTTTGCTTTTTATATGAAAACTTTGTTACAGCCTCTTTCTAGGTTTTATAGTTTCACATTTTTACTTCTTTGTTTTCTTGCATTTCGTTGTGTTTTTTTTAAACTTTTCTGTTTTTTTGGGGTTTTTTTTTCATTATTGTTATATTCATTCTTTGAGAATAGCTGTCATTTGAATTTGTAACAATGCAGAATTCACATTGGTCTTACTAGTATCAAGTTTCGAACTCAGAGACCCTTAATTTGCATGTGTGACAAAATTCAAAAGGTAGGGTTAAGGCAAAAATTCGATTGGCTAAATAGCTCTAAAATATTTATAAATATGGGTGTAAATTTTCAAGAGAAGCTGAGGAGGAATTTGTAGATAAAATGACAGTACTGATTATTAAAAAAAAGGTAAACATCTTACGTCAAAAATATATACCGTATATTCCAGCTTACAAGATGTATCTAAAAAATACACCGAAAAATACAGAGGGCGTCTTCTAAGACGAATATATATATATATATATATATATATATATATATATATATATATATATATATATATATATATATATATATAATGTAATGAAAAACAAACCACTTTAAGGTACCATTACGATAATTTATTTCACCTAAATCCTTTTTTAAGGATTCAGGATCATCAGGTAAAACTTCCAACAACGTATTGAGAGGAAAAATCCTTTTCCATTTTCCTCTCAATTCGTTGTTGGAAGTTTTACCTGATGATCCTGAATCCTTAAAAAAGGATTTAGGTGAAATAAATTATCGTAATGGTACCTTAAAGTGGTTTGTTTTTCATTACATATTAGCTCTGTCCTCACATTGAACTCTCAGGATATCATCCTCTTTGGATTTATCAATTCGGTTTACCAAGCTCCTTATAACTTAATATATATATATATATATATATATATATATATATATATATATATATATATATATATATATATATATATATATATATATATATATATATTGTAATTGAGAATAAATTCGTCCTTATACAAATATTGTAAATTTAGTTAAAAGCAGCTGATAGGGTACAGCAGATTAATTTTTCTATTTTAGTTATAAAATATATAGAAATTGTCCGAATATTCTGCATGTCTGTGTACTTTCGTCGCTTCTTTTAGTCATTATCAATGATGAATTTATTCTTACAGTTAACTGAATGCATAGATTTTCTTGTGGTGGGTGGATAAAAACATTCCTATACCTCTAAATTCATACATAAAAAATCGATACAGCTAAAAGTAAAAATTAAAAAAAAATACTTAGCCGCAGTACATTGTCACATGAATTATCGACACACACACACACACATACATACATATATATATATATATATATATATATATATATATATATATATATATATATATATATCGTATATTTAATAGATCTGGAGGTATATAATCAAGGTACATCCTAGTAATATCCGATATTGAAACTGATCCACTAATTCTTATGCAGGAAAAAAACACCAAAATTAACCTGTGTGGGTATAGTCTATTTCATGCTAGCACTGCCATGTGCTAGCTAAACTCAGTCTAGAAGTCTTGAGCTGTCGTTAGCTGGTAATTTTGGAGGTTTTGCTGTGTAATATATATATATATATATGTATATATATATATATATATATATATATATATATATATATATATATTACACAGCAAAAAAACTCCAAAACTACCAGATAGATAGATAGATAGATAGATAGATAGATAGACATACAAACATACAAGCGAACTCGCGCGTACACACACACACAAACATACAAGCGAACTCGCGCGTACCCACACACACACACACACACATATATGTATATATATATATATATATATATATATATATATATATATATATATATATATATATATATATTATTTACACGTGACTTGGTAACATAATAAACTGTTATAAATATACATATAATAAATATACAGCAAAACCACCATCTATACTACCCCGAGGTAAATGTAAAGAGTTGATATAAAATATGAATTTTCGTTATAAATTTTTTTTTGCGTAAGCAGTTATGAAAAAAATGGATTCTTTGAATCTGAATAATGTTTATTTCTTACCTTACAATTAACTTGGAAAGGCCAACGTAAGACTTTGCTTTGAATTCCAGAAAAATGTTTAGAATTGATTTATATATTTCCTTTGGAAGTAACATGTTTCAGTAAAGATTTCTTGTAAATCTTAGATACCACAATTTTCGTAGACAATGCCATATGGAACTATGAAAGAAGAAGGTCTATATCAAGGTAACATGGCAGGAATATTTATACATTTCTAGGTATGTCTCAATATATATATATATATATATATATATATATATATATATATGTATATATATATATATATAATCTTGCTTACATATCACATTATCTCTATCTGTAATATCGATACATTATATAATTGCAATTTTGTATGCATATTAATTTGCGAAATATTGCATTTTTTCTATTGATATATGGTAAACCATCTTCAGAAATATCAGAAGTTTTGTTCCGCCTACTTATAAGAAATGATTATCATTCACAAAAGAAAGAAACAAAAGCGGGATAGAGTGTTCTGAAACGAACGTTGATGATTCACTTTGGGTGGAACTTTGGCAATGAACATACATGTGTGCAGGGATGAGGTTGAGTGAAACGGTGTGTATGCACCTAGAAAATTACTCACTGACGCAGTTGGATATTAGAGAAAATTTGGGGTTAGATATGCGTTTATAGGAGAACAAAATATTCTAAATGACTTTGTGCATTTGGAAATGAAATTATCATTTAGGAATATGGATCTATTTGTTATCGGATATTGATTTCCCACGATGCGTAAAGTATTGGTCCGTTTGATGACAATGTTAATATGCCGTGGCAACAAATGAGAGACGATGATTATTTTTCAACGGGAATAAAATGAAATTGATAATAAAAAGACAGGGGGATTTCAGTATACAGAGCGAAGAGAGAGACACAGATGGAGAGAGAGGGGGAGAGAAAGAGAGCGATAATGAAGAGGAAAGAACGAGAGGTTGAGAATCAATGAAAACAGTGGGGAAATGGGGGAAGTCGAGGTAGAACGTAAAATCATAGACCACACACACATACACACAAACACAAACACATATATATATATTTGTGTGTGTGTGCCCGAAAAAATATATAGGAAATAGGAAAGAACTCGTTAGGTAAATAATCCAAAGTTCTTTAGTATTTTTGTTATTATTTTTAAAAATCAGTGCTTCATACAAAAGTAGAGCTTAATATAATTATTTATTTAAAAATATGATTCCATAGAGTACACTTATGTAGCGATGGAATCATATTTTTAAATAAATAATTATATATATATATATATATATATATATATATATGTATATATATATATATATATATATATATATATATATATATATATATATATATATATATATATGTATGTATAATTATTTATTTAAAAATATCTACCACGATTCTAACTGTAGAAGTCATAACATAATTTACCTCCTAGAATGCACACTATGCCAGAAACAATATGTAGGAAAATCTGAATGGCCCTTTCACTACAGAATTAACAATTATCGTAAACGAATTAAGTCGACTCCCCATGAAAAATTGTTACCTGTAGAACAACATTTCCGCTTGGAAAAACACGATTTCAAAACCCATGCCAAATTCACTATAATTGAGAGAATAGAAAAGTTCAGAGCAGATAACATTAGAAAGATTTTAGAGTCTAAAAACAAAATATCCAGCCGGGCTAAATCACAAATTTAACAATATATAGATATAAATCAACAAATAAAAAAAACTACCCCCCATTTCTCACCCACACAAGACAGACAGGCTTACAGAGGTGTGGAGTTCTCACACTTATACACTCACCCACACGAATAGACACACTTACACACATCATACGCACTCACTCCCTAATGAGCCAAATGATAACACACACCCACAGCAATACACACGCTTACACATATCATACTCACTCACTCCCTAAGAACCAAATAACACACACACACAAACACTAAACAGAGACACATCCCCTCACCAAGTCCAATAAAACTGTCAAACTGACCAGAGAATTCATAGCAGCATCCAGCTCTTATCTCAAATAACAACTTAAAAGAGACTGTTTGACCAACACAAGGAATGTTAAAAGATTCATGTTAAAAAGATAAAAAAATAAAAAAAAACAAATGAAAACTACAGACAAAAGTTAATTTTCTCCATCAAGACATTCATTTCTGTAGTTTAGTGCTAGCAGCAAGCAGAAATATTTCTCCTCCCGATGATGGCCATTTTGGTCGAAACTAGTCGAGGAATCTAAATGGAATAATAATAAAAAAACGAAAGAATATTAATCTACAACCCAGTGTCTCTGAGGATTTTAATTTTTTAATTTTTTAATTTTTATTGTTCAAATATATATATATATATATATATATATATATATATATATATATATATATATATATATATAGATATAGATATAGATATAGATATGTATTACCAAACATTACTACTGCCACACACTTAACATTGTCGCATTAGACCCAAATTACTACCACATCAGTAAACAATTATACTTACTTCACCTCATCAAATGTGTGTGTGTGTGTGTGTGCGTTCCGTCACATCAAATTTTGCATATGTATGCACTGTTGGTTTCCATTGTGAAGCCAGGTACTTCGTAAGATGATTACAATATTGCAGAAATCATTGTTGTGGCTCACTTTCCGGAATAAGCAACAGTTATGATGTTAGGTATTACTGGATGTCACTGCTGTTAGTAGATTTTCTTCTTTTTTGTTTTCCTTCTTCTTGTGCATTGTTCTATTTTGGAAATAAACAGTCTCAGAAGTCTATGTCTGGAGAATAATGTAGATAACCCATTTTTATAATGTAGTACATTGTAGCGAATTTGAATTATTTTTCATTCCGAAATACTCTGTTGGAATCTACCGCGCACATCTGCTCTATTTATTTAGTTCATCTGTTATCAATTGCGCATTTAATCTTAGACCCGAACACAACAAATTTTACTCTTTTTCCATATTAATCTCTCATTTTTTTGATGATCGTGTATATCTTCCAGTGATTTGACGAATTGCGACTGCCAAATATTCATAACTTGTTGCCCATAAATCATTTTAAAAGTACATAGCACCTGAAGGATTCTACTGAAATTTCTAATGAAGAAAGAACATTGACAGACTTTTATACTCAGGTGACATATTGATAGCATAGAGTAACAGTGAACGAGTAACTCGTATCTGACGTGCTTGTGTAGATAGAACAACGATGGGAAAGATACTAAAACAACAAACACTACTAAGAATATCAAAGGACAACGAATTCTAAAATAGCCTAAATCAGAGTAGAACGATGTAGTACATTACATGTACGGGTAACATATATTTACCAATATAATATATAGAGCCAAGTTAAGCGCAAACAGCAGCACAGTGTACTATATTGGGGACACTGATGGACCATTAAAGAAAATAAAATAAAAACAACCACAACCTTTCATTCTCCAACAGAATATACTCAAACAGTACTACACTATCCACATACATATAGCATCTAAAAAGAGAGAAGTATTACACCAAGAATAAGCTGGAATATATTGAAAAACGCCCCTGCGTACAACAACATTACAAAGAAATGTCATCATTGCCTACATGAAAAGGTAGGAATAAAGTCGGTCTTGGCCTTCCCCTAACTTGGAGCATGTGCATGTAAATTTTGGAGCAAATCCGTTGAAAATTGCGGCCGTGCATTCGCTACACACACAGACATCCTGCCCTTTATAGATAGAGCTGTAAAGACGAGAATATTTTATAAGAAACCAAGAAAACGGTGCCCTGCCCTTTATCAATTCACCTATATGTCAGTGAATGATGGACAGTTTTCTCAAAGATGAAGGAGAAGTTGAACTTAACAAAAATATGTTTCTACAGAAAGATGAACATATACCATGTATGGCGGAAACATTTGAGTAACGAAGATCCTTTAAGGAAAATAGAAAAAAATACCCTTATACATATCATCATCCCCGTAATAAAGAAATAAATATTGGAGAATTTGGTGCCCCTAGGATATATGGAAGGCAAGATGGCCAGTGTGTAATATATCGTAACCTACGCAAAAACCATATATAAATAGATGACTACATAGAAACTGGGAGGTATTTTAAAAAGTCGGAACTTACTAAGAACTACAACGATGCTGTGGAGAGCCACGTAACCAGCATCCTGGAGGCACACGACAGCACAATCAAGCTGAACCTACCTTTGTACGTTCTTAGATATCAGCTGTCAAATACTTTTGTGTGTCACCCGAAAGTATTAAATATAAAGGCCTTACTACAATAATGAGTTCTCGTATTGATATTTTCATAAAATTTGAGCTGAATATCGTGTATAATACGGATGTGAATAAAAAGAGATAAAGGATCCTTTCTTTCCACGTGAGTCTATTAACAAACAAAACAGAATGTATCACGCAAATGTTCTGTACTGATATCAATAAACAGCATTCAGTTTTTTATGACGTATCCATTATTTGATGGGATGACTGTTAGATGCTTGGAATAATTTCCGTTAAGCTTCTTCCAGAAATTACAACATCTATCTATATATATATATATATATATATATATATATATATATATATATATATATAGTATTCCTATTGAAGAAATCACTTTCAATCTAATCTTTCCTTTTATGAGCACGTTCTTTTTATATTACTTCCACAGATTTTCTATAGATTTTACATCACATGACTAATTCTTCTAAATCCCTAATTTGTCACTTGAAACCACAAATTCGTTTTCAATAGAACATAATGCGGAGCGTTCTCACGGGGAAAAATCGAACTGTATTTTATATACAATGTACTCAATTCACAGTTTACAGTAAAAATCTTAATGGCGATTTTCTATGCGCAGGATGGATGTGACACAAGGCCGAATGTATGGAGCGCCCAGTGAAGGTCGAACTCACTACTCATTCATACTCGCTATAGAGAGATAAGAGTGCTAAACATGGCATCAAGTTCAGGTGCCAAGATATGATTTTCTAACCATGTCTTAGCTATGGCACAATGCGGAAAATATGTTGTACAGATTGAACTTACTACGTCATCACCCTAGCGAGACAAGTTTGCTAAATATTATATGACCTCGTGGTGCCCCCTTCAATTAAAATGGTAATGGTTTGTGTAGTGTGATATGATGGGAAGTGTAGCTGGTAGATGGGGGAGTATGAAGATCGGATGAAACTTGACCTGAAAAGCTGAAGATGAAAATATTATAAGAATGCGCCTGTAACCTGGAAGGAAAATAAAATGAAGACATTATATGATTCAAATATGGCATTGCATTTTTAAAATTATGTTAAATTTTTCCGACGTGTATACAAATGTTTACACCGATGTATTCTATTATATTTTCCTCAAACTATAAAAAGGTGGTTCTGGAGTAGTTTCGGTTTCCTGAACTGAGGATGAGCAAACGTAGTAGGCACTTTACTTAAGTCAATCAAGGACGTCGATAATCCACTTGTACTTTGTGAAATGGCCGACAAATTGAAACGTCCCCTCTGTGTTACTTGTCTAAAAACCTTCATAAGTGTGTGAATGTCATGTGTTTTCTGCCCAGAAGATACATCAAGCTGCTCGGCAAACTTTATTTTCGAAAGGCTTATTTTCAATTTTTTTTAATTGCTGACTCGTCTCTACGGATTATAGAACCTTTCTAGGTTATTTAAAGCCAGACAATATTTTTAGTTTGTAATTTTTTTTAGATAATAATAATTTAATCATATACATCTTACTAATTAACCCATAGGCTGGAGTAAAAGAGGTGGATCTATACCTTTTCTTAAATCTATTTGCACGTAAGTGTAGGTAAAAAACCTAACTGGAATAGGAAGCCAGCTCTCCGATTAGTAATGCAGAGCCGTTAAACATTATACCACAAACACCAGCTTACTGAGACTGACGTTTCTAAGCTGTCACTCATATAGGTTCTGACCAAGCTTGGCTTTGCTTAATTTGTGCCGGTGACTCAGCCATACACCCGATAAGTTTCAAGAAATATAGATAATCAATGTTACTTCTATTTTAGGAAAAAATGTGATGTAATCCTACAGACAGACGTGAACACATTTAAATTATTTCGATTACCCTTTGTTCGGTTCAGTTTTCTCCCAAGAAACATCCAGAAATACAAAGCAGGATCGGTAAACACCTGAAAAAATAAGAACAAAAGAATGAAATGGTGAGATAATAACAAAGAAAATTAATGACAGTACTAAGAATACAGACCAATATAAATAAGGAAAAAATCCTCATCACGAAACTTAAAACAGAAATCATGAGAGAGATCCCTGTCTTAGCTATATTGAAAAGTCTTGCACAACCAACCATATGAAAATTATAAATACTCTGTAATTTGCCGGTTAAAGTATCATCGCGTATCTGATTGGTCTCATTTTAAATTTAAAAATTAAGAAATGTCAATTCCTGTCATTCACAAACAGCATTTATGTTTAACTTACGTGTGTCTTTTTTAACTTGTGCCACATCTAATCTACACTAGGGTAATCACTATTATTTTTGTTGTGTTTTTGGCATTGTCTCATATCTAAGCTCCACTTAGTAACTTAGTAAAACTCTATTATTTTTATTGTATTTTTAAAGCCTTTACGATTGCGTTTAACATGCAACAGGCTGTCGCCTTCAATTTCTGCTTATATATATATATATATATATATATATATATATATATATATATATATGTGTGTGTGTGTGTGTTTGTGTGTGTGTGTGTGTTTGTTTGTATGTCTGTGTGTATTAAACATTATGTATAATATATATATATATATATATATATATATATATATATATATATATACATAATTATTTATTTTTAAAGAAAAAAAAAATTATCACATAAATATGTTATAAAATCACTACAAAAATAGCCATTTTGTTTCAACACCCTTGGTGTCTTATCATGTGATAAAGTTGAATGTAAAATAAATGGTTTTAAAAGTTTCAAATTAATTAACAATCCTACGCAAGGGGAAAACGTTGTTACAAAGGCTAGATGGACCAATCAAAACACAAGTATAGGAAAATTCAAAAAGCTCGATAACGAAGTCATGTTATAATATCTATTCAGATGTTTAGTATTAAAAAAGAATTTATTCCAACGAATAATTACTAAATTGTATGATAAAATCTAATATTAAAATTTAAAACTGCTAATTACAAAATCAAAATTTAACATTTATTCGCTATCAAGTTTACAACTATAAAATTACCGAGGAGAAAAGAAGAAATATATATGTTATTCAATTTATTTTTCATTGAAGTTTTTTTAGCTATATTTAATATCCGGTCTTTTTACAATGTATACATTTTAATCCTCATGGTGTGTGAATGGGGTCCTAAACTCACGCGTAAAACAAACGCAGTCAGATTGTAATAAATAAGCACCAAGACATATACACACACAAAAAAAGAGACAAGACAGAAAACATCTCCATGGTCTGTCATGAAAAAAATGGGGGGGAAGTGGGGGAAGTGGGAGAAGGGAAACCAACACACGCGTACATACATACATAATTAAAAGTTGATGCACTTTCCATACACATAGATACATATAAATACATGCACACACATCCACAGACAATGACCCAGACAGTTGGATACCCCAACCGATAAATATTTAAGACAGAAAATGTCATTGCATGAATGTTAACAACCTATTGAAATCTAACTTAAGCGAGTAAATATACAAAAATAAAAATGATTAAAATTAATATTATTTAATATATTAAAATAGTGTATGTAAAAAAAAAAACAAAAAAAAACGGACATTAAAGTCAACACCCATCGGTAACTACGATGTCCACCTCATATACATATAAGTATACACACACACACACACACACACACACACACACATATATACGCATACATACACATACAATTATATATATATATATATATATATATATATATATACACATATATACATACATATACACACATATATACATATATATATACATATACACACATACTCACGCACATACATAAATATACATACATACATACACACCGAAATATCTACACATACATACATAAACATATACATACGTATACATTTCCGTGGTATCAAGTACACATAAACATACATACACATATACATATATGTACCCACAAATATACACACAAATATGTGTACACATACTTACAAATAAATACATATATATACACGTCAATACACAAATATAAACATATATACACACATATATACTAACCCATGTGGCCGTAATGACATACCCAAGTTTCCCTACCTACACGTACACATAAACAATTTCATATACAGTAGGTGTCAACATACATATATACAACTGCAAAACTTCATGAGT
>OZ010573.1:110949567-111019567 GCA_963932145.1 Acanthosepion lycidas
GCCCCCACAAAATCAACAGTATATTTCATAGTAAATTTACCAGCAATAAATTTTTTATGCCAAAACGACAAACTCTAAAACTATAACAATATATTTTTCTTTTTATATTAACAGCAATACATAATTTTAATATTAAAACAAAACATTTTATCATCTACAATCTATATACCAAAAAAAAAAAAAAAAGAAGAAGAAAATACGGTTACCCTGAAAGTATAAAATTATGTATAAAATATCTGTAGAGGAAGGCATAAATTTGCGTATGAAATATTTAGATTTAGACATTAAATAACCCACAGGGATGTTGACATGACGGGGAAAAAAAAAAACAAAAAAACAACGAACTATTAAAACACTCATTCAGGAAAATGATTTTTTCAAGTCCAACAATTCTCATCGCTTTTTCCAATGGCGTTTGATACACCGTAGCTTTATTCCCAAATTTCTGTTTGTAGTAATGTGGTAAGTAAACATATTGACTATGTTATTATTTTCTCTTCGAGTGAAATGCTATATCCATTTTCGTTGTTGCTGTTATTGAAAGTCCTCAAGTAATGTGGTTCTGTCATTTGGTATTGTTATTTATTTGTATTTTGCCAGTGCCTGTGCACGATGGTCAAAGTCATATATTAGGTTGGTGCAAAAATAATGACGTAATAATGTCGTTTTTTGACGTATTTTTAATGTAAAAAAACGACATTATTACGTCATTATTTTTGCACCAACATAATACTACTCTCTAAGAAATACACAATATTCTCTGGAAGTTATTTTTGTCTTTTTGTCTCTGAGAAAGGGGTGTATAGCGTTGATGACAGGATAAATTGTATTGTTGAAAGTGGGCTTTATAGAATTAAACTCATATTTCCATAAGTTTCTTTGGTATATTACTGCGTGTTTCAATCTGCTAGTGTTGTTTAATATAGGCCCTGTAAGTGTCTACTATTTCTGAAAGTTTTCGGTGGCACGTAAGACATCTATATCGGAATTTCAATATGACTACGTTATCTAAGTACCAGACTAGAAGTAGGATAATGCTCTGGTTTTGGGGTAACTTAGGATACTGAAAAAAAACTTGCGATATTGCAGCCTTATCTATATTTTTTAATGACCTTAACTTCTATAATAAAAATGATATTTACACGAGTACAACGATGAGAAAATGTACATTATTAAATTTTAGCCAAATTTCTCAAAGATTAACTCCACCTGAAAATGTATAGCCCATGGTATATGACGTGAACTTTCTTTTTAGTGAGTTATATCCCTCCCGGGAGTGAACGATAACGCCTTTCACCAAATCAAATTTTTGTAGCAGTAAATAATATTTGTCTCTTTATTATCCCACCCTATCCATGTTCAGCCATATATTAGGTTGGTACAAAAATAATGACGTAATAATGTCGTTTTTGACGTTAAAAATACGTCAAAAAACGGTATTATTACGTCATTATTTTTGCACCAACCTAATATTTATACAAGTTCCTTTGGTATATTGACAGGTGTTTGCCTCTGCCGCTGTTGTTTTCAAAAGGTTCTGTGAATGTCTAATTCACTAAGCCTAGTTTCCACAATATATATATATGAAGTTTCAACTTTCTCTTTGTGATTCACTTTATAACTATCTTTTAGCCTCTGAATTTTAATTAAAGGTTTTCCAAGTTCTCCTGGGGCAACTATGAGTAAATTCACACACACACACACACACATATATATATAAATATAATGACATTTTTTTTTAGTTTAAACTTTCTTCTTTATAAATACAAATACTTAAGTAAATGCTATGTTTATAATAAACAGTATTTACCGGTCTGAATGTCGGAAAAATGTTCGTAGAAGATATGCGTCCTTCGACAGGAATCGAACCTGTGTCTTACACGCAAACGTCATGTAGCCTGATGTGTTTTACCAATTTAGCCACAAAGGATCGTTTCGTTTCGCAATCTCGATAATACTGTCTTTAATCCACAAGTAGAAGTGTTGTTATGAAATGCAATCAAAAATCGGCATTGAAGATTCATTCCTGCTGAGAATATTTACTTGAAAAATGATATTTAAATAGTAAATAAAAGACTGCATTTTTAAATAATTTTTTATACTGCATAAAAACTCATTAAATCGAAATATATATATATATATATATATATATATAGATAGATAGATAGATAGATAGATAGATAGATAGATAGATATATCATATTTAAGTAATTTGACGAGTCTAGAAGAAAATATTCGGTAGTGGGTGTGCACTGCTGATGAGTCCCAAATATAGACTTTATATAGACTAGACTCTGTCTTGAGCGGCTTGGGGATAGTAGTCATGGCTCGTGTAGGCAGAGTCCTATGTGTAAAGAGAAACAGTAATGAGTTCCACCACAGAATATGTGATCGAGCGGCGCGATATCGAGTCCAATTTGTTAAGTCTTTGTTCGTACAGTTGGTATGACGTTTGCCTCCTGTCGTAACTGTTCGGGTTTCAACTCTAGGTAGTGGGTTCGCAATGCTGATGAATCATAAATGTAGGAAGAAACGGCCGTCCAGTGCTTTCTGCATTCTGTCAAGGTTTCTTCTAGACTCGACGAATTACTTGACTATTTATGATTATTGCATATCTCTCTGATAATATATATATATATATATATATATATATATATATATATAGAGAGAGAGAGAGAGAGACAAACAAATTAGTATTTGAGCATACAATTTATCTTCTATATGACTTCCTTTCTAAGCCGATCAGGTACCGTTCTACTGTGTAGTTCTGAGAGAACATATCGAACCCCAACGTTTTTTTTCATGTCAGGTTTAATAATAATTGTTGCATTTACATATTATTTTTTAAATGTTATTAAAATATTTTAAATTTGAAACTAATTTAAAATCTAATTACTTAACCCATATCAACTTAAAGAAAACTGTTCACATGAATATATATGTTTTTCGAAACGGATTTGCTATAACCACGTCTTTCAGAATATATCAGTCACGGGTGGAATTTATAACACCAAAGTGAACAGGAGAAATGTCAAGAAATACAGGAAAGTTTTTAAAAGCATTTGTTGCATAAATTTCATAGTATTAACAGCGAAACCTCATTTAATGTATCTAATTAAACTGGAGCAATGTGACTAACTTAAATGCCAAAAATGTTCAAATATAAATTATATTTGTAATCTTCATGTTAATTTTTTGATTCATGAAATGCCAGAATTTTCGCTGACAGTGTACATTTTTTATCTTTATATATTTATGGTTATTTGTAGATAAATTCCAAACACTGTGCAAATCTAGTTCGTGTATCCCCTAAATACCTTTGACCTAAAATCGTGTTCCTTTCAGCCGGGTGGATGGAGCTCTTCACCTTTATCTGTCTGCATCCAAATCAATATGTTTCTTTAGGAGTGCACCAATCAATGACGTTTAACATAATTGAACTTTGCCCTAGATTTTCTCAAATGAAACAGAATATACACATCAGCATGTCATTTGTGTTAACGTTTTTCCTAACTTCAGTTGTATTAACCATATCCAGTTTAATGAAATGTTCCTATTCGTGTTACTAAGAGTAAATAGCAGCTTAATACAAAAAGAAACGAATAGAGAGAGTGAAGTCATTCTTAGTAGGTTATAGCCATTTCGATGTGGTGTAAAGTTTAACAAGCTTATCTCACAAGATGAATTAAAAATGAGCAGTGAATTCAGTTCTAATCCAGTGCTGTATACATGCAACATTGTGCCATATCGAAGTTAGGATTTGCAAGTTTATCTTCAGCGCTACTTTTTTCAGCCTTTAATTTGGTATCAGTCCCTATGATCAGTTCTTCACTTCTTTGACGTACTTCTGCGATCGGGCAATTCCCATAAGAACCACCCTCATTAAGAGGGAGGAATAGGTGGAATACTGATACAAGTATGACATTGTTCGCGGGGATTTTATATGTACTCCGAATGTAAAACGTCACATCCTGTCATCGTGAAAAGGCGAATAGGTAAAAGTTCTACCGTAATGTAACGGTTAGCAAGCTTGTTTTGCAAGATAAATTACGACAGGGTACATACTCATTAGTTGAGTGACAATCCAGGCCTTGGACAGCATTTAAAGTATGCTTAGTAAATCATGGCATTTCATTACCCAGCATTCCGATCGTAATCGGAGTGCGATACGTCTCTGCTGCGTTTCCGTCTTCGAAAAGTTCTCTGAAAATCTTTGAAGAATGCCTGCTCCCAGGGATTTCAGCATTACGGCATCAAGTCACTCATTCTACTTAAGAGAGAGGGTTGGTGGAATAACAATAACAGCGTGGTAATGGTCGCATAAACTGGACGGTTTTTGTCTTTGTTTCATATATCCGTGTCTGGGCATTCCAACATAAAAAAAAAAAAAACAAATTAGTGTTCATTCCCCACCCACCGGGAGAAGCCGAGTAAATAAAGCCTCTTAGAAGGTGTATTAATAGTTTCCAGATAGTTCTTAGGACTTACGATAAACAAGTATGAAGATTAAGCGGCATCTTTTACAGAGACTCCGCTAGATTTATCAGGATGTGATATACAATATTACTGTTAAGGAAGCTCAACTCTTCAAAACTTCCGACTGTTTTTTACTCTTTCGATAAAAAAAAAAACGAATATAACAGGTATTGTTATCAATTCTGTACTAGAACATACATCTGTGTTCCATTTCAACACATATTTAATCAGACCATCGATCTACGACAGAGATTAGACAGATTTGAAATAAAACATAATCACACACGGAAATGACGCACATTGAGATTAAAACAACTAAAATGCTAAGATGAAAGGAATTTACCTGTCTAATAGTTCATAATGCTTGACTTCTGATAAAAATAAAATAATACTGCTCCTGCTAGTTAATGATCAGATTAATTCAATTGAAGACTAACATAATGTAATTTTTTAACCAATTCCTCCAAATCAAGAGTATAATGCCAATTAGATGCAAGAGGCAACTGGAAGTGAATGAGAATTGAACTATTTCAAAAGAAACTGGAAACCTAATTGTAAACAGGAAACAAGAACTAAACATCTACATTTGATAAAAAGATCGGCGAGCCTATCTGCTCCTATTTGAAAAAATAAATAGTAAATAAAATTTCAGAGTTTAGGCGGATACATTAGAAGTACAAGGAACCTGGTATATTTGTTATGTTTACATAGTGATTATTTTAAATGTTATACTTATGCGTATTACTTTAAATTTGAAAATAATTTAAAATCTAATTGCTCTTATAATTAACCTATGGTGACTTAAAAAGAACTCTTCACATGAATATATAATGTGATTTTTTTTCGAAATGGGTTTGCTAAAATCACATCTTTCAGAGCAGTGAATTCTATCCTAATCCAGTGCTGTATTCATACCTAAGTTAAGCTTTGTAAGTTCATCTTCAGCTTCATTTTACTCAGCCTTTCAATGTCTGTTATCATTTCTTTCCTTGCCTGTAGTATTTCTGCCATCGGACAATTCACAGAAAAGGTTTTATTCCTGCAGGATCCCGTGTATTCCAAACCTGCAGAAGCTACTTGGATGTAGTGTAACATTTGTAAACATATACTACTTATCACAGGACTGGGAAGGAGTGTGAACCGAACAATAGTCGAACCTATCTCTTCCGTTTTGAGATAAAACAAAAATACAATAAATATATAGAAAATAGAATTTAGGCGGTGACGTTGGCTGTATAGAGTTAATTAACCTTTAAAAGGAAGCGTAAACGCAATCCTAAACACAAAATCAAGGACATACCTCTTGTGTTCAAAAGACCGGACAAGTGTGTAATCCAGATGATAGGCGAACATATTTACGCATATTGAGAAAAAATATACAGATACATAGTAAATATAATTTCAGAGATTAAACGTTAGAATGATGGTAGTGAATTAAACTTTAGAAGTAACAGGAAGCCTCTGCTCCTTTTAAAAGGAGTGACAAACGGACGATATATATATATATATAATAATATATATAATCTGTAAATAGTTTCTGAAAGTTTCCTTAACATCTGACAATTATTTTTATTTTTGCAAGATTTTCCAAATTAACGTGTGTAATACCAAAAAAAACGCGCTAAAAATTATCTATGTTATTTACTACCCCTTGTTGCATCAAAGAGAAACAAGGTTTTTAAATCAAAATTTAGAATATTCTAAAAAGATGGAAAACATTTTTTTAAATAATTAAAAATAAATGTGGTCTATGCTCTTCATAAAAACATAAGCATTTAGACGATAAAATTTTGTTTATATAAAGTTTGGCGTCTTTTTCATCAGACTATACTCTATTTTTTAGCGATTTCATGGAGGTACTTACACTATACGCATTCCCAGTTGAATAAAACTTTCTTAAAGCGTACATCTGCGTACCTTTGCCTTTACTCTGTATAAACTTCTGTACTTGTTTAATATTAAAATCTCCAGTTCGTATCTTGTGCTTCTTCTATTAATGACAATCAAACATTCTATCGTCTTACAATTCACGGCTATCCATTTCATCTAGATTCCCCTCACTATATTGTCTTACACTCATTATCGTGTATATTTCGCTTTTATTAGTAAGATGAATACATAAATTTGCATTTGAACATTTTCCATTCCATCTTCTATCCATGCCGACTAATTTCATTATTACAATGAGAAACAACAAACATCTAAATCATTAATGAAATTGCAATACATGCATAAACAAATCAGACGTTTACGATATAAAAAATATATATATATTCTTTCAGATATCAGACCTAAGAGAAAAGAAACAAACACCAATTTAAAATATAACCCGGCCTTATATGTTAATTCTAGCTCAAATTTTAATACATAAGTTTACACTTTGAGCAATTCTTTTCTTGGAGGAGTAATCCAGTATTCATGATTCTGGATCTACTTACTCTTAGAACGATCTAAAACCAACAAAGTTCTAACGGATTTTGAAAAGGTAGAGATGCAAAGACGATATAGGCCAAAGGCTTCGCATCATACATATTTAAGTCGTTCATATTTTTATGGAAAAATGCAAATTTCAGTTTTTTTAGTGATCAGGCAAATCGTGACTAGTGCAGACAATTTTCTAAAGAGGTCAAATTATGTATGAGTTTTCACGAATGCTAGGAGAAATGAACTCTTAACTTGAAAATTGAATTCACTGATATCATCTATAAGTGGGGTTCAGCAAATGAGCTTTCCGACATGGACGTAGACAGAAAGAGATTATAATTATCAAAGTTCAGTAAAACAGGTGATTTCGAAAAAAAATATAATTATATTCTCTCAGCCACTTAAGCTGACATTTATGTTTTAATTTAAATTTCTTACAGTGTCAGATCTGCTTTAGTAGCTTGATAAAATTCACCGCTACTTCATTTATTTTATTTTATTTTTTTTGCTGGCTTTGTCATGGAATTCAAATATTTATATAATATTAACCGGATTCTGTCAAAATAACTTTTGAACTTTTAGTTATATTTTCTGACATATTGGAATTATTACTAGGTGTATAAATGTACGTTCTCATTCAACTCATACTAAAGGTCACTCACTACAAGGCTCGAGAGCCACATAGGTAGACGGTTATTGAATGAGGTATATCACATGGATATGAGAGGTGTAATGAAGATTATAATGACAAGGATGATAGACAACGATTGATTATTGATTCGAATATATTAAGACAGTATAAAAGTAGTCTTTTTCCACAACGTAGAAATGAGAGGGATTTGACTACAGGACGTAGGATTTACCTAGTATTAAAAGCTTATTTCGTGGGGATAAAAGATGGAGATCATCTGAACATTTTCTATGGAAATAGTGATGGTTATTTTCTCGATTTCTTTACACTGAGTCTCTATAACGACCCGGGATAGAAATTGTGAAATGTAAAAATTCCATGAATTAGATGATGCTCATGTTTTATTTATCAGTGAATAAAACAATAAAAGAACAGGGAGCAAGGTATTTTATTTAATAGCTGAACATTCCGTCTCCATAAAACACACATTAAACAAACAACATTAAATTATTAAAAATAATGCTATATTTGTGCATGCAATGGAGAGGAAAGCATAAGGGATAAAGACATTAAAAGTCATTGAATATGTCGACAGAAACTGTATTAATAATTACTTGCCTCTCCTCAAGCATTTTTGACAACTTTAATTCAGCCAAGCATGGGGTTTACCAATTTAAGATAATATTATTTATCAAAGTGTTTCTTGAATATGGTTAATATATATATATATATATATATATATATATATATATATATATATGGGGGGGCTTATATATATATATATATATATATATATATATATATATATATATATATATATATATATATATATATATATGCATGTGTGTGTGTGTGGGCATATATATATATATATATATGTGGGGGTATATATATATATATATATATATATATATATATATATATGTGGGGGGTATCTATCTATCTATCTATCTATCTATATATATATATATATATATATATATATATATATATATATATATATACATACATATATATATATATATATATATATATAAGTTAACATGGTTTGTTTTATTTTAAATTCCTCCATAAATGTATGTATGCATATATATATATATATATATATATATATATATATATATATATATATATATATATATATATATATATATATATATATATATATATATATATATATTCGGACATGGTTTGTTTTATTTTAAATACTTCCATAAATATTCAGTTGGATTTAGATATTGACTATCCGCTGGCTATGCAACATTTTAATCATGAATGTTTTGTGACAAGATGTATTATAATTGTGAAAAATAATTTCATTATCAGTGAAATATTTTTCTGTCGATGTAATGGAGAAAATCTCTAATAATTTAATGTTCAGCTGCGCATTATTGTTTAAGTAATTATTATCATCTGCTTTGGTCTTTTAACTGATAAGCAATCACGTATTATGAATGACTTGGGAAATTTACTTGCTTCCTTCAGGCAGTGATCTGCATATATTTCATTCCAATGACACCAGAGAAATGTTCGTACATCGTCATCTTGGATCATGTGAATTCTTAATTCATCACTGAATATCACATTCTTCCATTCTTTTAAAAAACATGATTGGTTCTCTTCAGTGCATCTTATTTCCTTTTGTTCTGTTTGCGTTTTATTGCTGGTTTTCATTTGGCTTGTTCTATATGTCACTTCCATTTCATTTAACCTACATCTTACAGGTCGCTCGCAAAGATTGAATCTATTTCCATCCATTTGTTTGTTAGCTGTTTTCTATTTTCAGAACAATTTGTTTTGGGCTTTTGTTCTGACCCTTTGATGTATTTCTTGGTCAAAAGGTATATTTTCCTTTTTTTAACCAAACCACTTTTATATTTGCACAAGACATTAGAAGTAGCTGATTGGGATGCACTAACCCTTTTCATCACATTCCGTTGTGAATTGCCTTGTTAAATGAGTTTTATGATCGTTTCTATTGATTCAACAAACTGTTCATTTACTACATCCAATTATATTTTCAATTAGTTATGGCCAACAGATGGTTGAGATCCGCAAGGACTCTCATTGACTGTAGATCGATTTGTATATCAAGGCTTTTGCTGGCATTCGTTTTAGAAATGCAAATTAGAATATCATTGTATAATGTTTTCTCAGCAGTTGGGTATTCCATAATAATTTCCTCTGTATAACAAGGAAAAGTGTACCTTTACTTTAAATAATTAAATCAAGCTTGTTTAGGATATTTTATGAAAGCGTGAATTTCATCTTTTAAATAAAAATATTATGTGTTACCATTTTTTTTAATTTAATTACTGCTAAATAAAGAGCGTTAATGAACATCCTCTAAGCATGTCACAGTTTGTTTATTTATGTATTTATATAAAAAAATATTAATGGATGGTAATTATTTAAAATAATGGAAATTAAATTGAATATTTAAAATGTTATGATTTTGCTTTTACAAGACAAACATATGCATAAGTTTTTCGGGGCATTTCTGTTAGCATGCACGTCTTCCTAGATAAATTACCACTGATTAGTTCGATCCTCACCGAATGCTCCAAAATTTCGGCCTTGTGCAACATCTAAGCTACGCTTAGAAAATAACCATATGCTTAAGGTTTTCGTATAGAATATTTAAATTGTAACCTAGAATATCTTGATGAAAGTTGAATAAAAAACAAAGGTTAACAATTTTAAGAATGTACCATAAAAATAATTATAACATGTTAAAATATTAAATGTTTAGCATATTTCGAGAACAAAATCTCTGATTTGTTTCGAATATTGAAATATTATCTCGCAGAGATAAGCGAGGATTTTATCCCATATGGCAGTGGATTCTTGGAAATCTCCTAAGAGATGAACAGGAAACGTTAAGCAACAGATGTAGTTCAATAGAAGCATGTTGAGAATACCAGAATAGAAATGAGCACCGAATGATAAACAATAAGTACGCTTTTACTTAGAGAGAGAGGGGGGAGAGAGAGAAAGAGAGAGAGGGTTTGAGTGAGTTATAACTATCTTGTCGAGAAAATAAATGAAGATGGTTGGGAAAATATGAATTTGTGAGGACATACTGAAGGTAGCAATGGAAAGGAAAACAAAATCGAGCTTCTCCCCTAACGAGTTTGTGTAAATGGATAGGGCAACTGGGACTTGGTGGGTAATAATTGTACAACCATTACTCTCAGCTAAGCCATCACCTCTATAAAAGATATTTAACTTTTCTTTATTTTTGCCAAAGATTTTTCGCCTTTCTGAAAAAAAAAGAATGATAGGACAAAAACGCGTCTTTGTTTTTCACATAATTATTTTTAACATAAAAATCTATGTAAACAATGACAGACTATCATCACTGTGTTGTCCGTATATTGTTTAATATGTCGTAATTGACATCTTTGATAATGGCTTAAGTAAGCCCAAAGCTTAGATTGTATTAAAAAAAAAATGGATCAATATTGTCAATTTCTTTCTTCGTTCAACGATAATGTTATTAAACTTATCAGATGTTACGAAAAAAAATTACATAAAATAAATACACAACACTTGTCTATAATATTTAATGAAATGTGTATCAATGAAAAGATGCTGCCTAAATACACACAATATATATATATATATATATATATATATATATATATATATATATATATATATATATATATATATATATATATATATATATATATATATAGGTTTGGGTTTGTAAACAGTGACTATTATAGCTTATATATAGCGAGACTCTTCGCATAGCGAATCGAGTTACTGTCAGTCACTGGGCGTGTTTCTAAAAATAAATACGCTAAAAATCCACCTGCTTCCCTGCCGACGGCTTAGTGGTAGAATCTGCGGCTGATACTAATTCAGTCGGGTTTCGATCCTAGCTAGAGGCAACCGGATGTCTAGCCACACTGATGAGCTGTGAAACAGCGAAACAGTCTGTCTGTGGATGACGTTATATATATATATATATATATATATATATATATATATATATATATATATATATATATATATATATATATATATATATATATATATATATATATATATATATACACTTTAGTATTTATTACAATTGAAACAGCTAAATATCGTCTATGCGTTGCAGTAGTTATTGTTTCGGACATCGTGATGTCATTTGGAGCCGCGTGCCAATGGAAATTTCTTGGCGTACCACGTGTGACACGCGTATCTTGGTTTGCCAACCCCTGCATAAATCATCTGTCTGTGTTATTCTTTGGAATATTGTTTAGCAACGTAGCTCGGCTAATTTTAATATTGAATTCGGGTAAATAATGCATTTATTATAGGATAAATAGAAATTTGGAACATAGGCTGCTCTAGGTCAAGTTTTGTCTAGCATCGCAATTTACAACTAAACCAAAACATTAATCTAACATTAGGAGTCTGGTTATGAAACAGACTGAATTATACAGAGACATTCATATACATGTGCTGTGAAGTATCTGACACATTGAAAAAAATGTTTAACCTGTCGTCAACTCCATATAAACGCTTTCAAGTATGAGAAAATAAAAAAAATGCCTTCCATCGGATGAAGGGTGTCATGAAAAGTATCAGGTTTTTCGAACTTTGTGGAGACATGCGACAAACAAAGGACCGTAACAAATCCTATAAATCACATCACTTAATATCAACAGTTGGAGCAATAAAAATGGAGATCACATGTGACAGGAAGTAAAATTTATGACATAATCAAGATGTTGACAAGATACACTACTTCGAAGAAAGTGATTTGGTGAGAAGCATGTGAGAGCGACGACAGTCAATGAACTTGAGAAACCTATTTTCTTAATTATAAATTTCAAACGACGGTAGCATTGACAGCTTGGTAAATTATTAGCTATTATTTCCTTATAAAGAAACAAAACTAATATCACCATTAGCATTAACATTAAAATTCTTGACTTTGGACTCTATGTGTATCAAAGTGAGCATCTAGATATTTGCGTAGCCCATGATCCCTATAGATAACTAACCAGGCCTGTAGCACCTCCCTCTCTACAAGAAGACGGATGCAAACGCATCTATCCAATGCTCCATAATTTTAGCAGCTATTAATGATTACTGTTTAAATGGATGGCAACGAAAAAAAAAAAAAGATCAGCTTTTGGAGATGTATTTTCAATTCCATGAATTCTTCGGTGTTAAATTTCGAATTCAGGAATAAGTATATTTTAATGAATGCAAAAAATAAAACCAAATAAATTTTCAAATGAAGCAGAAATATAATGATTTGTAGGGAAGGTTCTTTTAGATTTCATTTTGTAAGCGGACAGACATGTCTTGGATGGAACAATGATAATTTGCATCTGAATCGAACGTTAGAAAAATCCGTGAAAATAATATGAAAAAGTATGCAATGGAAGAATGATTCATAATCGTTCAATTCAATCAATATCGATATGCACAATCACAGGAAAAGTGCAAATTCTATCTATCTATCTATCTATCTATACACACAAACATATATATACTCACATGCATACACGCACGCACGCACGCACCCACACACATATATATATATATGTGTGTGTGTGTGTGTATATATACACACACACATATATATATATATATATATATATATATATATATATATATATATATATATTTGTGTGTGTGTGTGTGTGTGCAAATTACTCTCTCGAGTAATTTGTAACATATTTTTTATCAGTTGTGTCTCTGGCAGAGTGCGCTCAGGGGCGGCTGCATCAAAAGGACAGGCAACCGGCAGTTGCGGGAACTCGTGGAATTTCGTTCCTAACGCGTGTCTACACGCTCGGGCTTCCCAAATTATCCCACCTTGTGTCCTAACCTGACCCCGTGGTGGGTGGTTGGTTGAGTATATATATATAGATAGATAGATAGATAGGTCTCTGTATTCTGCTCTTTCAAAAGTGTGGTTGGTTATGCCCAACACCTTCACCACTATAATCAAAGCATATGTGCAAGTTGTTTGGCTGTCGCTCCTAGGAACTGAATTCTCTGTCCCTCATACGTCGTAAAAACATCGACACCTCGACCGCACATTTCGGCCTCGTGTTGCCTTCTCTCGGGGCCCCGCCCGATCGGGATGTGACGACGGGAGAGCCCACGATGACATACATATACATGCATATACATACAGACATATATCCACATATATCAGAATCTGTAGACTTTGCTCACTGCTGATGAGTCCCAAAAATGACGAAACGCCCTTCCAGTGATTTTCTGCTTATGAGTGCATTGAGGATTCGGGTTCTACATATAGTGAATTTTTAGGAAATTGTCCAAAACTATTAATCTATAATATGACCTATGCTGGACCCAGCTTCTAATGATCTCGATTGAGCGGCTCGTTAAATGAAGTTGTTCTTCTCGGGGGTCAGACCTATTGGATTATGATTGTTTTGAGAAATTCCCCATCAGTAATGATGAGCTGTGCTATAATACGCCTAGCAACTTAGTTTCCTCTTCACCACTGTAATAAGAACCAACTGAAGACTGTAAATTCTAAAATTAAACTAAGAAATCGAGAAAATCTGATATTTAAAAGTATTCTTTTTATATAAAATTATTAACGCTCTGTTTTTAATATCATATTAATATTTTAATATGGATCGCTATATATTAAATATATACTGTTTCTAATATACTATAGCTTATATATATATATATATATATATATATATATAGAGAGAGAGAGAGAGAGAGAGAGGGGGAGAGAGCGCCAGAGAGAGAGAGGGAAAGAAAGAAAGAGCGAGAGAGGCTTAATAGGATTTAAATCTGTAAAAGTCTGATCATGTGGCCCAAAACAACTTTTCATATCCCTTTATCAGAAAGATATTATAACAATCATCAACAGTTACTGAAACAAACCTTCGCAACAAGGATAGAAAAATAAATTTGCCAAGTAAGTAAAATACAAATCAGAAACTTGCATAAAAACAAGGATTCATCTACTCAATGGAATATTGTAAACTAAAACTCGATGTGATCCTAGCGACAATGTAAATTTTACTATGATTATTTATTGGCGGACACAAACTTACCAGCATAAGATACGCATATAACAATGTACTGATTGCAAAAATAGAAGGAAACGTGCAGGACCCCTTAAATTAGGTAGTAAAGGAATGCTCCAAGAATGGAATATATATCAGTTGTAACAAGACCTAATGTAGGCGCATTAGTAAGAATGACAGTTCCAATTCAGGTACAAGCCAGAGACTTCAAAATCAAACATCTACAGAAATGTAACTTTATGGGAAATAACATATCAAGTTATTTGAAATGTGAAACAAGATTCCGAAGGAGCCTTGCAACAGAGAAATATGCTTTCCAAAAAATAACCAAACTATTAGATCATTGCAATATATCATTGCAATATATGATATGCGATTTTCATTGTATTTAATTTTCTAGTTAATTTTCTTTAATGATGATATAATATAAAAAGAAACAAAAAATACAGGAACATGTCGTCGGAAAAAAAAATCGTGTCCTTAAGTGCGATGTAATATTAATACTTCTCTATGGCACTGGATTCTGAACAATTTACATTTTGGTTGGAGAATTGCTGTAACAGATGTGGTTCTAAAGACCTCTCAGATCAATGGAATAATTAAGGTAAAAGATGTGGTTCTAAAGACCTCACAGATCAACTGAATAATTGAGGTAACAGATGTGGTTCTGAAGACCTTACAGATCAATTGAATAATTAAGGTTACAGATGTGGTCCTAAAGACCTCACAGATCGATTGGATAATTAAGGTAACAGATGTGGGTCTAAAGACTTCACAGATCAAATGAATAATTGAGGTAACAGATGTGGTACCTAAGACATCACAGATCAATTGAAGAATCGAGTTAACAGTTGTAACAGTTCTACTGAAGGTTGTTGAAAATACCATGTACAGATTATCCTCGCAAATGGAACAGTTGAACATATCTACTCCTCGTGTGAAAAATAATAAAATAAATAGCAAATTTAATTTCACAGTTCAAACCAAAACGTTGGAATTATAGAGATGAAACAGAATTTAGAATGAAGCAGAAACACAATCCTAAATATAAAAGAGGATAAATATCTAATTCTGTTCAAAATATCGGAGAGGGGTTTGAAGTTGGCGATATGGGTCCGGATCTACACCAAATGATGAAAAATAAAATTATAGTAAATAAAATCACAGAGGTTTGGAGCAGATGTTAGCGGTATAAAGCTGAAGTAGGCTTTGTACGAAACGGGAAACTCACACCTAAGCAGGGAGCAAGGGAAAAACCTTTACTCCTGTTCAAAACATCAGATAGGCCTGTGAACAGGAGGATCGGAAAAGGTATCTACTCCAATCGAAGAGAAATAAAGAAATAAAATACAAAATGAAAATAAAAATTTAAAGAAATAAAAAGTAAATAAAATTACTAAGTTTAGCTGGATACTTTGGATATAAATATAGATAAAAGGCAGAAGGATAAATCAAATTAAGTACAATTAGATGGCAGTGAGTTTAAATTCAAATATATGTATTTTAGTACGGAGTTCAAGAATATGTTACGGAATTATTAACTATTAAATTTCTACTTAGTATATAAGTTGTTATAACTCCTATCAAGTAAAAGTCAATCGAAAATTAATTTAGTCCTATCAAAACAGATTTTTCCCATATAAAAATTTGTCACATTTAAGAGATTTGACAGTGGCCAGAATGATTAGCAAGATTGCAAATACAAAAGAAATGCAACTGTGGACAAATATTTTTAAATTACTCAAAAATGAAAAAGTGCAATATCACCAATATATATTAGATTTAACGTCACGGAGGAAACCACGAATTTTCACCAGTGTGACACTATTTAGGGTTGCAAGAAAGAAAGAAGAAAAAAAGAAAAAGCGACAATTAAATTTAGGTGATAAGAAGCAATCACGAACAGGACACTAAGCGATGTTATTTTTATGACAAAGAAAAGTGGTAAGATTTTATTTTCATTAGCGAAGAAAGTAAGGTCGCGGATCTGTTGCGTTTGATTATGACGGCGCACCGAGTACAAGATAGCCATCTGCCCATGGCAATGCTGAAAATTTCAGGTCAGTCATGTGGCCTACGAAACAGAAACTGAGACATAAAAATTAATTGGGTCTCGAAAAACAAAATGTCCGTTCGACCACCCAAGTTACAAAGAAAGAAAGACTGACCCATGAGCTATCTACGGAGATGCCGTTTGGAAAAGGCACCTGTTTTGTGTCAAGAGCTGGCCATGATAGCAAATTTCTATTATCAGAACGAATAATTTACTGGAATGTGAATATCGTCGGATGACCACCCACTTGTTTGGCGAAGGTCCCTATTGATGAATCCCAGGTGACATTCAGGATAAAATTGAGATTAAGAGACGACACTACGGTTCGTATTTGTTTGTTGTCGGACAGAAAGAAAGAAAGAAAGAAAGAAAGAAAGAAAAAAGGACATTTTTTTTTCTTTGAGCAAGATTTTTTAAACCGAGGCCAGTCTGGCCACACCCACACTGCTGGGTGCCCATTGGATGAATGCTGGCCTGAGCGGTAGGCGAAGGTAATCATGTGAAGAAAGAAGGGGAGGCCTGTTGACACCCCCTGATAGGATCGGTATGAGATGACACTGTGAGAGAGAGAGGGGAAGCCGGTTGACACCCTCTGAGGGTATGGGTGAGATACCAATATGAGAACAGAAGGAGGTGGGAGGATGATTCCCCACCCTAGAAAGTAAAAACATCCAAAAATGGAAATTAATAAATTTTCCTGACCCAAAACAAAGAAGATACTTAATACGGATTTAGAATTATCAAGGAACCTCAAACCCCGACAGGCCCACACCGGTTTTGGTCGGCGTCCATATAAGCAGAATCGCAATGAGTTGCGGCAATTAAATTAAGGAGTTCCCAGCTGAGTTGAATTGAGTTGGGTTGGAGTTGCAGACCCGCCTCGCAGAAAGCTGTCTAAGATTACACGCAATTCCGAACTCAACTTCTAACCAACAACAATTTATTTTTGAAGAACGACTTAGACTTACACCACCAAAACAAGTTTTACGAATATCACCTGAAGATACACCAACAATCAGTTATCGAAAAACAACTTAAGATGTTAAGACTCGCCTAACAAACTCAAAGTGTCACGAATCCATATAAGCGGATTGGTAGAAAGACTCAGTCCTGTATTCACCAACAAGATATAAAATATTTTATCCTTTTTTAACACACTTGAACTTTTCGAGTTATTACTTTATTTTCTTTTACATATACTTGTGAGATATTGCCCTTGTTCGGACTCGACTTGCATTACGGCCTGGCGTCTGATTGATTTCGTCTACCTAAGATCAAATCACAACGTGGGTAGGTTAGACTAGCTATCAAAACAGTTACTTCGGTAACCAGACGTTGGAGGCGAGCTGGGAACGACAAGGCTGATGCCGAATCTAACCAGATTCCCATCCGAATCAGCAAAGATTTAGAACATCACATTTGGTGCCGCGACCAATACCAAGTCACACTGGTCGTCACAGGACAGGATAGGACGGCGACGGCGCGGAGACAGACGGGGTGACGTGACAATTGGCGCCGCGAAAAGGGACGGCACGGCAGGCGCAGCCAGGCAGACGTCACATTTGGCGCAGCGACATCGGGGGACGTCACACCAACCACAATTAAAGATTGCCCACTCAAAGAGGCTCCATATTTAAACTTCTCTTGCGACTCCAGATCTCAAGTGAAACGCATATATATGATCAACTGCTTACGATCAATGAAAAAAAAGACTAAATCTTCGACTCAAGAAAATAGATGGTTCCTTCTGAAATGGTTCATTTTTAATGAATCAGATTAGACCGAAAATGTAATATTGCTTCCATACCCGCTTTGGGGCTGTCAAATGCTGTCTTTCAAGCCTTTAAATAGATCATTTAGTTTAAGTGTTCTTGAAGAAATTGGTTCATTTTCCATTCTTCAGCCTCTTTCCCACAGACGCAACGTCAGAATTTCATCCATCAATTTCCTGGTAAAAGTTCTTATAATGTCTATTCATGATTCCACCCGTTCGGATATTTATATCCAGGAGATACTATGCAACGTCCAAGAAATCAAACTATTCCCAATCTTCCAGATTTAAGGGGGAATTTACACTCCACACTTTTCCCCAGAAACCCTTACCTTTTGGAACGGGATCCCGCATGAATTTATCGCTAAACAAAAATATTTTAAATAATTAGAATCAAGGATCATTCGTATTCTCTTTCATAATTCATAAAACATTCACTTTCTTCTTTCACATTCATATCACAAACTTCATTAAGTAACTCTTTTCTACCGGGGGACCCATTGTAAAATCAAATCTTGATATTAATAAATCCATATAGTTTATGATATTTTCGGTCAGTATGCAACCGATTTGAATCCCCTGAGTACGATTTGGTTGCTGGGATAAGACTCGGAAAACCAAATCGAGCGAATGTTACTGTGCATGCGTGAACAGTACTACCTGTTGCTGTAAGATATCTCTCAGTTAATTTAAGTAATGAATGAGCATCTATTCTACATGGGCATAATATGTAATTTTCCCTTGTGTTTCTTGGCATAAAATCAAATCCTTCAGATATATCCACAACGCATCGTTCCTTGTAATTTCTTCCTTGTTCTGACACTAAAATCAAACATCGAATAGGGATTCTTAAAAAGGACTAATCTGATTCCTTGAAATCTTTGCCTTGTTTAGAACAAACTAAAATAAACATCGAATAGTGATCTCTAAAAAAGAATTCAAAAAATGGAAGGAGCAAACATAAACTTAAAAACTAAAATCATTACCAGAACACTAATTTGCCATATTCCTAGATTGTCTATTTTTTTCGTTACCATTAAATAACTTAATACCATCAGGATGAAACACGTAGTATTAACTCCTTCCGGGACAAGGTCAAAAATTTACCTCAGGCCCGCAACCGAGGGTTGCGCTGGCCTCAGTGCGAGCACTGATCCCTCCCTCTGGTGTAATCTGAGGGCGCGGCGTCGGGCAACTGTTCCCCAGGGCTGGGCACTTTTCAGTATAATTTTCTCAGTTGCCCCTCTGTCCTTCGACAGGGAAGCCTCTGAGCGCACTCTGCTCAAAGACAGCGACGCAACTGAGAGATGATAAGCCTGCGTTGAAAAACCCTCCAAGGAGGAATTTATACGCTAATGAACCCGTAGATATAGGTATGTTTTGCTGGCATCTTTTATATGTACTTGTGTTGGTAAAAATAATAACTTTCTCCTTGTCTGCAACGGTAATATTTTAATAGTAAAATCATGCGTCACATAATAAAATATAATGAAAATCTCATTGAGAGAACCATTAGACTGGAATAAGCAACAACTATTTTATACTTTATCGACTGTTCTAGGAACTCATTTTTCACATATGCTTCCAGAGGAAACAAATAACGTTATATTTTAGGAACTCATATAGCTCACCTGAACGCTGTCAGAGAGATTTGCAATGGTGATACTTCAGTTTGATGTAATGAGAACACCATGTTTAACCTTATCCTTACTGAGGATGAGGTTAAACAAGTTGTTCACATTGCATCAAATTAGCAGCGTCTGGACTGAGACTATGGGGCCTGTCACTTATCTTACATACGCTTTTCTTTTTTTATGGCTGCAATTAACTTGAGACATAACTATTAAGTTGGTGCAAAAATAATGACCTAATAATATCGTTTTTTGACGTATTTTTAACGTCAAAAAACGACATTATTACGTCATTATTTTTGCACCAACCTAATAGTCAAACAACTTCATACTCCTCTTATATGCAAGTCTATTCCATAAACATTCACTTATTTTCTGTGAGAGTTTGTAGCATGCTCTTATTCGAGCTTAGATGTTCGCTAATAGCTTTTGGTATCGCTGAGTGTTTTTTTTTTTTTTTTTTTTTTTTTGGGGGTTTTTTTTTTGTTTTTTTTGTTTTGTTTTTTAGCGCGGCAGCAGTTATGAAAAGGTAATCATTGTTCTAGGAAATTTCCGCGTTATCTGTGTAATTTCTGAATGACTACATTATCAAATATTTAAATGATAATACAATGTAAAAGGCATTTTGTTTTTACGAAAGATGGAAGAATATTTATGTTCAATCCTGTAACAACTGCTAACATGTGTCTTAGTTATACCGTTTATATTTTGAAGTTATTCAAGTGGATTTAAGAATTTGTCTCGATTTCTAGCTCAACACAAGCTAAATATTTCTTAAACGTTGCTACCGTTTTGTTACTTGTGGGTACTTTAAGACAACAAATTACGGCGACTTTACAACTGTGAAATGACGATGGATTTTCCTATACATATCCATATGTGACTCTTTTAGGCAATATTAAAAAAGAAAAAAAACATTTATCAGGATCTGTGCTGATATTTTTAATAACTGGAAATATGGCGCTGAAGAAAATTTAAAAAAAAATAAGCAGAATTTTTTTTTATCTAAACCGAAATTGAAAATGAATATATCTTACTTTTGGCGAAATGGAAAAAGAGTATTTTATAAGGAAATCCCAAAATGGCAGAATCAGGAATTATTAGAAACATATATTTAATATAATATTCGCAGTAAATTATATTGCCAAAGAGTTCATGAAATTCATATTTACGAGGTAATTATAAAAGAAATTTATATTTGTCCAAAATATCGGCACTTGTTTCTATTCTTAAAATAATGTTCCCTAAATTGTATTCTACTTCTCCTGGAGCGTTATAAATTTAAACGCCTTATTCCAGATTCTCTTTTTTCACATTATTATATTAGATAGCATTATAATGTATGGAAAACTGCTTTCAGATATAGCTTTAATAAATCCGGCTCCTTATGTCATGATAAACGCATACATACTTTTCGTATGGATACACGAATCAGCGAAAAAACAATATTGGTTTCGAAAACATGGCTATGAATGTAGTAAATGCATTCTTTTTAGAAATGTAATTGCATTAAGAATGATTAAATAATAGATTCGTTTCAAATTAATCACATGATAATCATTGAAATTTCTGATTATTTTTTAAAAATTTCGTTTCGTTTATTCTATAAGCATTAAATTTTTGAAGATATCAGTTTATCTTAATAATAAACACCACATTTTATTCTTCACTAACACAATTAATAAAATTTTATTAATTAAAATTTTAAGCGTGTACTTTCTGGTTGCAAACCGATAGTATAGTTTCTGAAATTCTTAGACAAAATAATTTGGCATGTAGTAATCGTCTTCAGAAAGATAAGTGAATATCAAAGTAGGAACTGAGTGGATTCAGATTATAACAGGAATAGACCTGCCGATTGCATAATTGTTATCATCACGAAAAAATGGAATCAGCTAGGCGACGTCAGGTTCCATGTTCTTTTTTGTTTCGTTCTTCTTGGGAAAAGCATTAACCCTGCTCGTCTCCCAGAACTGTGAGTTAAATATCAAGATAGGCTGTTCTGTCGAAGGTAGTGTTGCCACTGTGATAGTTCTGAATTGCAAAAGCTCATAAAATAAAACCTAAACGACTGCATATTATCTCCGAATAAGTTATGGCATTTAGCAGATAATTCTAGTAGATAACTATAGACAGCATTTTCTCTTTTCTAGTAGTTTTATTTGAAAAACGTATTGAGTGAGGGTTAAAATAATTCAGGAAGCGTCCATATTCTTGTTCTAATGCGAAGACAAGTGGATTGTTAAAACACGAAATGCAGTAAAAGGAAAAAAAATAATTATGCAATGCAGATAATATGTGCAAACACAAATCTATCCTAACGAATATCTAAACAGTTATGACACTGGATAAAATGTAATCAATGGGGAATTAAACAAACAATTTAGATAATTAAAAGAAAATACACTATGGAGGTCGATCTGTGATAGAACGTTAGATAACTTTGTTTAAAAAAGGAAAATAATGATTTTTGATTATAGCAAACGGCCAACAGATCCGGCGTAACTACGACATACAGTTAGAAAAAGCAGAACTTGATAGTAACGAAGAAGAAATGAATTGTCTATATGACGCATCTAGAGTGAATGTCTGTATAAACGTGAGACGTTGTAAAATACAAAGAAATGAGAGTGGAGTAAACTGCAGTAAAGTTTAGATTTTGGTTTTTGTAATCATTTCACCCCAAACAAAGGGATAAAGAAACTAAGAAACAAAGGTAACTGAAAATGACAAAATGTGAGATGGTTTGATGGTTTTGGTTTAATTTTTTTTACGGCATGTCAACTACAATGTGTTATTTAATGCCCACAAGATTATTAGGGTAGATTCGTATGAAAAGAATATATACTCTTTGTAAGCAATCAGTTAGTAGATCAAATTCCTTGAACGTATATTTGGGGGTTTGGGGGATTTTTTTCGATAGTCAAATGTACTGCTGGTAATATTTTTTTCAAAGATTTATTGCTGGTAATGTATTGTTTTTCAAAGATTTATTGCTGGTAATATTTCTTTTTTCAAAAATGTATTGCTGTTAACATTTGTTTTCCAAAATCTATTGTTGGTAATATTTTTTTCAAATATCTACTGTTCGTAATATTTCCAAATACATATTTCTAGATATAATACTTTCCAATATTTATTACTAGCAATATTTTTTTCAAATATGTATTGTTGGCAATATTGTTTGTTCCAAAATGTATTGTTGGTAATATTTCTAATATGTATTGCTTGTATCTTTTAAAAAAAATATAGATGTTAAAATTATTTTCTAAACAATATATTATTGGTTATATTTTTTCTGAAAAATGTATTGCTGGTATTTTTAATATAAAAATCTATTTTTATATTTTCATAGTGTTTTGAACCCAGTTTGTGTTTTACCTATTTGCCAATAGCTAGGATCATAACAGGTGCTACTATCACGGTTCAAGATCAGGGTGAACTAAGGAACAACAGCAATGAAAAGGTGTTTCAACTTTCCTCAAAACTTCCCAAAGAGGGGCCACGCAGCCGGATGTAGTTTATCGTCATACCAAGGACAGAAGAATGTGAGAGGTACATTATTTAGGAGCGATTGCAATGAAAGTATAGGATTTGAGGAGACGATAAGATCATTGGAGTTACAATTAAATGCTTGAAGATCGTACTTAACAGTAAAGCAAGAACCCAGAAGAGACTTCTACAAGCGAGAGGTGCAAGAAAAGAAACAAGTAGCACAGAAATTGTAATAGCTTAATTTAGTATACGTACAAATCAGGATTGAATTAATTTGAAAATTTCAGTAAGAACAGTGACAGTGCATAATACGGTTATGCTAAATTTGCCAGAATGATGAGAGTATTTCTCGTGACTGGAGAGGACAGTTGACGCTAAATCCTGAAAACTTACAATATGAAAGCATTACGGACATGAATATAGCGATTTTCCAAGCGTAACTTAGATATATAAGTATGGGGCACCCAGTGAGGATTGGACTTACTGCTCATTCGTAATTGCGTTAAGAAGACAAGACTGCAAACCATTACACCGTCTTGGGGTGCCCAAAGATTGCCTGTATATATACAGAATACTTCTATTTGATATGTTCCTCCTGGATGCTGGCGATCATTACGCTGCACGATTTCCTGTCATTGTAACTCTTAATAAAGTTTCTCTTTTTGTTATCTCTTCTGAACTCTGTTCTCTCATCGGTAGGTTATGCGTTCTTTGCATCTGTTAATCTAGTTATTAATCTTCCCTGTGAATATCAAATTTCCTAACCCCTCTTTACACATTATGTATCACAGAAACTTAAACTTTCTGTTTCTGATATTAGGTTTGTCTTTTTTCTTCCCATTTTCTCTAAATCCCATGTCGTTGCTCACAAGGTCGGTCCAAGCTCTTCTTAGCATCTATCATTATAACTATATTTATGTTTTTTCAAGTCTATCGTAACTGTCTGAGGAGATTCACTGCCATATCATAGAACTAATATAACGTAACATTTCAATATTCTTTTCTTTGTTTCTAATGATTTTTTTTTGTTTCTTTAATACCTTCCTTAGCTGTCTCTGTCATACTGCACCATGGGAATTCAATGTCGTACATTTCGTCCTCTGTTAAGGCATTTCCTCGATATTTAACATTTTACTTGTTTTATTTTGGTATCTCCAATTTGGAATCAGCATGTTGGGCTGTTCCTTTTTCTAAAACGCATGTATTCTCTCTTCTAGCACTTGAGGTTTAGTCCTTTCTTCTCGCTTTCTTCTCGCTTTCTTTCATGAACTTCTTTAGGTTTTCTAGTAGTTTCCATTCTGTATCGGTTATCAAAATTGTGTCATCAGAATATTTTACATAGTTCAGATTGTGGTCGCAAATGATTCATTCTGATAGCAGTTCTAATATTCTTAGAATCGCCCCACTAGGTAGTTTGAATAAGTGCAATAGTTAACAACCCTTGAACTGTAAGCGCTGATACTGTTATTGTATATGAACTATTTGAAGAAATCACATTATATATTACTGCTGGTTTAAAAATTTTATGTAATATAAAGGAAGGTTTTAGTTTATACTCAGATAAATAGATAGATAGATAGATAGATATTAGGTTGGTGCAAAAATAATGACTTAATAATGTCGTTTTTTGACGTTAAAATACGTAAAAAAACGACATTATTACGTCATTATTTTTGCACCAACCTAATAGATAGATAGATAGATAGATAGATAGATAGATAGATAGATAGAAAAGGAGTTTGAAAAAGAAGAGATGTTGAAATTTTGCTATTATTTTCTTGTGATCTCACAATATATTCAGGATTTGAATGTAAAACTGCTATTTAGAACACACTGAGAAATTCTAAACAAAAAATATCTATTATATTTTTTTGGGTTCGAGAATGGTGAATTAACGCAATTTTAGCTTAAATTATCTCACTGGAGTTAAATTTGGGAAGGTAATTGATGAGATATCACATCCTAGAAATGTCAAGAGATCCTTAAATTAGAGAAAGATGGATGGATGAAGTCTTAAAGAAAGAAGGATTTGAATTTAAATCAAAACATCTGCAAAGATGCAAAAATATAATCCTATTATTCTATCGTTTATTTTTTGTATAAAGCAGTTTTACAATCCAAGATCGCTTCAAGTCTCACTGAGATCAATACTGGATTCTTATTTCTCCATTTCCAGGCATAATTGATACTTTCAAATGTAGAGTCGATTCTTGTGCATTAAAAAAAAATATTTTTTTTTTTATTTCATAATCTGGAGTCGCTTTGCCTCTGTTAGCAATTTAATTGTGATGGCACTGGTGTTGGCCCGAAGAGAAAGAAAAGAACTCTAAAATAATAAACGAAAAAAAGGGTAAATAAATTTTCATAACGCAACAAAAAGGACATTACATTCGTCTTTTTCTTAAGAACATAAAAGCCTGCTACATGTTGTTTATTCCATCTAGGATCAACACAGTTTATGCAAAGATACGCTATGAATTTATATTATTCGATATTTTCTCCATTTATCATCTTTCTTTTTATTTGTTAGCCTGATTCGGGAATCAATTTCTAGTGAGCCTTTAAAATTGATAGTTCTTTAAGGGAATATTTTTGAAGCAATCTTACGACTTCAATTCTTTTGCTGTCATAACCAAATAAAAAATACAAGAGAAAATGGCGCCACGAGGATGCCTGCTTTTTCATTTCTTTAAATGTTTTTGTTTTTTATTTGTTCATACACAAAACCTTTCTGACACATTTTTCTTAAAAGAAATTAGAAAAGAAAAACATCCGTCGTTTAAAATAATTTCAAGTATTCATGCTTGTTCGGTAATCATTCGTTCTTTTCCGTATTATTATATTTAATTCTTATAATCAATAAGTGTCCTTAAACTAGAAAAAATAACTCAAATATGTTTTATTCCTCACAGATACCCTGTTAGAGATACGTTTATGATTTGAAAGTAGTTGTTTTAGATGAGTAGGAAATATTACAATCTAATCCTATCTTGCGGCACCTTCGGAAAATTCCAGAAAATAAAACACATCATTCTTTGCCCGTAGTTTGGTGTTTGTTTAAACATACCATCCTCGACCCAACTACTGATTATGCCATGCATTCTTGGGATGCACAATATGTAAGACCTTGTCGAGCAGTAGAGAAATTTGTGTGTGTTCATTTTAAACTATTGGCGGAAAAGGAATGTAAGGTATATGGCGCCGCTGATTAGCATCAAGTTTTGTGGGAGCAAATTGTAAAAGTGATAATGAAATGTTAAATCTATGGAGAACGGCTCATAGTTAATATGATTGGATGATATAAAACAAAACGATGAGATGAAAATGTGAAAAGAGTGAGAAATTTGGCAGGATTTGATCGTAGGTAAATGCGCGAAAAATGTTTAACAGAATCTGGCGAATGTTTAGTAAAACAGTAAAGGGATACTTTCGCGTGTTCTTAGCTAAGTACACATTATAAAAAAAAATGGGTATCTGTTTTATTTTTTTGTTTACCTACAACCGGATTTCTGAATATTTCGCAAACTGGAGTATGACCTGAAAGGATAAAAATTTACTGACACGACTGAAATCCAGAAACATGTGACAAAATTATTGAAAAACATTCTGGAAACCAAGTACCAAAAGTTTTTCCAGATACTGCGCCATCGTCAGACGGGATTTAGAACAAAGTAATTGAATTAAAGCTGAAAACAACCAATATTTTCAAGATAAGTAATCTCTCGAAGGTTTATATAGTTATGTAAATGTGTCGGTAAGCTCATTCGTATGTGAGTTTATATATATATATATATATATATATATATATATATATATATATATATATATATATATATATATATATATATAAAGACAGCCATTTACAATAAAAGCTAAAGTTTAAAAACAGATAAATGTTTGAAATATAAAATAAAACCGTGTGCTCAATGCAAATGTGGTCAGAGCCTAAATATAATGTAATCACCTTATGACAACAATTATATAAAAAGCCACTACTCAAAATATCATGCCTGATGCAAAGAATCGGCACTCTCAGCATCAATTTTTTATATTATTGTATTTATAATAATATTATGTTATATATATATATATATATATATATATATATATATATATATACAAGCACATATTTACACATATATACACATACACGCACACACACTAATATATATATATATATATATGTATATATATATATATATATATATATATATATATATATATATATAAACATTTATACGGCGTTGATAAATTAACTACTTACAATACCAAATGATAATATATTTTGGGCACATACTGAGGCAGATTATGCAGTTTATGCTTATTTTGAAAGAAGACAGCTGTATTAGACATACTTATAACCAAAGGTATAAGACATATATATATATATATATATATATATATATATATATATATATATATATATATATATATATATATATATATATATAACTGAATAACTTTAAAAATGTCATTGGTTTTGTAATATTTTCTACGGTAACTCGTTTCCCAGTACATGCAAGTTTTTATTGCTTCAGGAAAATCTTTTTTAGCTGAACACGGTTTCCAATTTGCATATACAACCCTTTTACTGCTGAAGTATAAATCCTTTTGGGGGTGGATTTATGTCTGTATAGGCTGACTGATATTTTAGTATTTTGATATTTTGCAAACATTTTTTGGCGATGTATTTCAGTGTCCCCTTTGACAAATCTGAATGAACAACGTCTGCCAGAATATAAACATTATGCTCTTAGTTACATAACGCTTAAAATGTTTCCGTAAGACCACCGATGTTAAGCATAATCAAGACTGGTCAAAACCTAGATGGGTTACCACTTGGAGAATGCCAACTTCTGTAATTTTGCATGTTCGGGTGTTGTAATGGATAATGGCTCGGAATTGTTAATCGAATATCTGTGTTCGAATTCCATTTGGAGTTGTTATATTACTTACGTGCAAATAATCTTTGGGAAGTTATGAATCAAACACTCCCTCCAGCTATGGCTTAATTAGTAATAGTTGTATCAGTTAGAAATTATTATCTCCATAAAGATTCTTACAATCTAAATATATTTTCAAATTTATATAACCTGCAAACAGTTGATAATTTGTTGAAAAAGAATCATTTATTTAAAACATTTTTTCTGGATCGTCAAAAAACAACTCTTCCAATAAATTTCAATAACTATCCTAATTTATCTTGACACCATTAGAATCTTTCAAACGACCGATAATTTTATTGTCTACAATATTAATCAAAATAATTACGGTCGCATAGTCGTTTTGTAAGTCCCGTTCATTTGAACGGGACTTACATTGCCTCCATGAAAAACACAAAATTTGACAGGTATCTTTTCTCATTCACTACAGTTCTATAGTCATAAGAAACAGTTAATTGATAAATCGGTTTTGATCAACATGTATTACTTTCTAACTATCGTAACGCAGTTTTCCTGACTTTCGTTGTAAAACTTAACGTGATCATTGTTTGAAAATCTTTGAAGTTTTTGAATTTAAGCAAAGTAAGTGATTGGGAACAAGGTCGCATGATTTTACTGTTGAAATTCTTCAATGTAAATGTAAGTTCTTTGCTAATACTTTCCTCTCGTGCACTTCTCCCTTGTGTAATTCACTTGCAGCTTCTTGGTTGATTGATTTGTTTGATAACGTCGTGTCATCTTTTGTGTCATTCAATGCCAAAAGTTAAATTTTGGGGGAGCTTTCAGATAATAAAAAATATATGTTATTCTGCTTTCATAAGTGTATAAATGGTAGATGATGATCAGATGTTATGTATATACATGTTTGTGTGGTCATAATTAATAGAGGCTGGTTTATGTGTGTTTTATGTTAAAGCATTGTTTTTAAACGCAGTTTGATTTCTTTAATAAATTGTAGGATATTATATGGATTAATGTCTGAAAATTATTTTATGTTGGTTGATCTTGTTTCATGGTATATCAGTCTCTATGGGTTATTGAGTGCCGAAATCGGAATATTTTGAAGATTTTATTGCTTTAACTATATCTATTCGGAATTTGATTGTATGCCTTTAACTACAGATAAAATGTATTGTTATTCATTTTGTTAGAACAATATATCTGAATATATTGATACTGTTTTGCCTTTTGTTTGGTTGTTCACTATTTAGCCATTGCTAGGAATCTAACTACGACGCCGGGTCAGGGTGAACTGGGTACAACAGAAATGAAAAGGTGGTTCCACGCTCCTCAAACCTTTAATTAGAAGCCTTGCTACCGGATGTAGTTTATAGCCAGGACTAGAGGCTACTTGGTTTCTTGCCAACTGTTATCATCCAAAAGTTAAATGCGTCATCAATCGTTATTTTCTTTTGGGGATCTTATTGTTCTTTCTTTCCAAAAAAGTTTCTTTCACTCTATGTAACACCTTGACCCTTAGTACCTTATCGACCATCTTGGGGTAACACTATTTAAAGAATGTTCTCGTTTGACAAAATAACAGATTTCAGTTTTCATGAATCAGAAAGAGAAAGAGCATATTGATTTCATTCTTTATACAATAAAGAAAGAGAATATTGATTTCATTCTTTATACAATAATCTCAACATTATGCATCACTTCTCTGATTTAACATGCGAAAAACAAGTAAATTAAAGTGTATTATAGTCACTTTATTTTTATATTATCCATTTTTTATCACTTTTCTCAAAATTCATTTTGTCATATTCTTAAATCCGTTTTTTCTATTTCTTATATTTCCAATATTTTCAATTTCTGTTTTGCCTCTTCTATGATGATGCTTGCGAATACAGCAAGTCGAAACCCCAGTTCCCGTACGATCACCGAAATTAAGCAACGTCGAGCCTGGCTAGATTGGTTACGGCTTGGGGAATACCATGTGCTCTAATTATGCAGGTCCGGGCAGTGTGAGGAATGCTAAGCGAGGATCCGAGTTCAAATTACACTTTGGTTCGCTTACGAGAAAAGAACATTGGGAAAGGTATCAATTCCAAACTTCTCTCCCAGCTATGTGTTAATTAGTAAGAATTGTGACACTAAGCTATTATAACATAAAGAAAAGAATCTTACAATATAAAATTATTTTCTGGCTTCAAATAGCCTGCTACGGGTTGATAAACCGTGGGAATGGAATCAATCAATCAATGTTCTATGAGTCTAAGTATCAATTCCAAACTTCTCTCCCAGCTATGTGTTAATTAGTAAGAATTGTGACACTAAGCTATTATAACATAAAGAAAAGAATCTTACAATATAAAATTATTTTCTGGCTTCAAATAGCCTGCTACGGGTTGATAAACCGTGGGAATGGAATCAATCAATCAATGTTCTATGAGTCTAAGTCAACGCTTTGGTAAAAATATTCCAAAATGTTATGTAACCCTCATACAATAATTTTCTGTATCGTTTTACTCTTTTGAGATTATATCTTCTTTAGGAAGCATGCCAAACTTTATCTGTTTTAAAGAAATAAATATAATTGGTGTATGTTCACACCACTGAAAATAATGCTAGAAAAAATTGTAGGTTCCTTGTATCGCTGGAGAATATGCCTAATCCCTGTTCTCATGCTTTATCAAGAATCAAATAAGAGCTAGAATGGAGGATTGCTGCTATATGTGGCCTAGTCTTCACTCTAGCCAGCGCACGCGGCCTTTTAGGTGAGACATAATTTCCACCTTGCAATATTTAAACCTCATTCAATGCTAGAATCTTAATACACTCGTTTTTACTATGACAGATGTTCAGGCGATTTGCAGTCTTTAGTTCCATTAGTTCAGTCCTTCACTTCCAAATCCTGCCATATTCACCATGGCAAATCATCCTCATTCCCTTCGTGTATCTATTAAAAAAAGATCATGTCCCACTCGGACACATTTATCCAGAACTCTTTTAAACAGCACCTCGAGAGAAAGATACATACACAATCTCGTGAAGTTCAGAGTCAACTGATATCTATCATATACGTCCGCATAATATGTACTTATTACACTCACATTCATCGTCCTTTCAATTCCCCATTTAAATAGCTGTCTTCCGTGAATGGATCTTGGGACGTGTATTATTTGAACTGACAGTAAAAGAAAGTATATGAATTTATTTCCAATATTGGAAGAAGTCTTACTGAAAGGAAGCCTACTGCGCTTGCCCGATGCGTGTTGATATGTGACATGCGTGGGTAATCATTAATTGAAAAGTGATGTGGTCGCTCAAGGGCTTTTGTGCATAGACAAATGTAACAAACTGAACTGGAATTTGAACTGTGCTCATTCACTTATAATGCAAATATAAACATATCCCGAGCATTATGCCTACAACCGTTCGGTAATAACAATTTGATGTTATCAACATTGACTTGAAACGTAAAAAAAAAGACGTAACATAATCAGTTACGAACATAAGAAATAAATGTTTCTCTTTTAATCCAGTAGAATAATATATTGAAGAAGTAAGTAAAGAAATCTCAGAAAATTTATCATGTAACAGACGTAAAGATTCACTCGTACAAATGCACGAGTTTGTTCCATTATGACCAAGGAATGTTTGGTCCCCTCTGACAAAGAAAGATGAATTCAGTTTAACGTCATACACAAGACCGATGATTTATTATACAAGCCTTTGTTGAAATGTTTCTTAAGTTTCTTCGTAGATCTTCGGATGTTCGGACTATCAGTGCTTTGTAATTATTTGCTACTTTCTGCTTTAGAATTCTTTTTTGATATAATGTGTCAAGGAAAGTTCCATCGGATACAGATGATGTATATTAAGGTTCTCAAACGATGCATCATCTTCGGCTATGCGCACTTAAATACATTACCGTCTTTTCCGGACAAAAGTTCATATACGCTGCCATGTTTCCCGTATGGCCTGGCTTTTTGTAGGATTTTTAATTAACACTATGTCATTAATTTGCACTTTATTATCAAAATCTATATCATGCAAATCTTTGCATGTTTCTTTGAGCCTTAAGAGGCATTCTTCATGCCACAATTCTCTGAAGCTGGCTAAGAACTCCTCTCTTTCCGAGAGAGCATCTAAGAACAGGTCCCGGAAAGTCGGTTCAGTATCAAAAGAACAACCGGATTCAAACTTTACAGAAATATCTCCATTGTCATTGGGGTGAAGGAATACATTGGATGTTAACGGCAAAAGTTCACTATCAGACACATTCCGATATGTCATCTGTCTTATGTTTATTTTGTTTGTATGTCCGAAATGAGATTAAGAATTTGGACATAGACATGCTTGTCTCTACCTAATTTTAAAAAGACAAGACTAACGTAATTTTCATGTGGTTTAAAATATGGTCCACGAAATTTTCCCTGAACTCATTTCCATACAGATGGTGTAGAGCATCATCTGTATGGAAATGGAAATGTCTCTAATCTATAATGTTTTTTCTTTCAATTTGGTGTCTGTTAAGGTGCCCACCCCTTTTTCATACAAGTGTATTCGCCCAGCGTGTATTTGTACTGCTGCCGGTGAATACGCGGAAATCAGTGTCAGACAGTGTGATACAGTGCGAAGGTGAGGTAACCGCTTTGTAGGAGTTACAGTTGCGAGCACTTAGACTCAGAAGGAAGTCATACTTCGATACTGAATTTCCCAGACTGTATATATATATTATCATTGTTACTAACCCCATTTATGGATCTACTAACCGTATTACCAATTGTATTATTACGTCAATACATTTATTTGCTATATTTCATTCCTGGGCTTGTCATTCATTTGAGACCGGATTTCATCCCGGAATCCATAACAGTGTCTGTCGTCGTCACTGATATTCTCTTTCTCTTCAAAGGAAGATGCACAAGGGTTTTCTGAAAACATTTTTCTCTGATGTCACCCCGGCACCTCTCTGCCCCCGTGCTATCCTGTGATGACCATTGTGACTTGGTATCGGTCGCGGCACAAAATGTGACGTGATCCTGCTGTCACGGCACCAAATGAAACGTTCTAACCCTTGGCTGATTCGGATGGGAATCTGGTTAGATTCGGTATCAGCTTTGTCGTTCCCAGCTCGCCTCCAACGTCTGGTTACCGAAGTAAATGCTTTGACTTCTAGTCTAACCTACCCACGTTGTGATTTGATCTTAGGTAGACGAAATCAATCAGTCGCCGGGCTGCAATGCAAGCCGAGTCTGAGCAAAGGTAACATCGCACAAGTATATGTAAAAGAAAATAAAGTAACAACTCGAAAAGTTCAAATGTGTTAAAAAAAGGAATAACAAATATTTTTATATCTGGTTCCTGAATACAGGACTGCGTCTTTCTCCCAAACCGCTTCTATGGATTCGTGACACTTTGCGTTTTTTAGGCGAGTCTTCATATATTATGTTGTTTTTCGATAACTGTTTTTTTGTATCTCCAGGGGATATTTGTAAAACAACTTTTGGTGGTGTGAGTCTAAGTCGTTCTTCAAAAATAAATTGTTTTTGGTTAGAAATCGAAGTCGGAATGCATGGATCTTCAGTCAGCTTCCTGCGAGGCAGTCTCAGAGCTCACAGCTGGACTTTGTCTGCGTCTGCGTCTCTCTCTCCAACTCCAACTCCAACTCCAACTAACTAACTGCCGTCTACTCGCTGCGACTCTGTTTATATGGACGCTGACCAAAACCGGGTGTGGGCTTGTCGGGGTTTGTGTTCTTCGATAATTCTAAATCCACAATGAGGATTTTCTTTGTTTTCGGACAGGAAAAATTATCACTTTCCATTTTTGGAAGTACATTACTTTCTGCTTAGAGAGGTTCTTAAGAGAATCGCCCTCCCAAATTCTTCCTTTCTCATGTTGGTATCTCACACCAATCCCCTCAGAGGGCGTCAACAGGTTTCCCTTCTCTCTCATAGTGGTATCTCACACCAATCCCCTCAGAGGCGTCAACAGGCCTCCCTTCTCTCTCACAGTAGTATCTCACACCAATCCCCTCAGAGGCGTCAACAGGCATTCCCTCATTTCTCATAGATTTACCTTCACCTACCGCGCACGCCACCATTCAGCTAATGAACGCTCAGCAGCGTGGGTGTGGCTAGACTGGCCTCAGTTTAAAAGTATCGCTCAAAGAAAAAAAAATGATGTCTCCTTTTTTTTTTTTACCAGACACCTACGACTCGTAGTGTGGTCCCTAATATCTATCTTAACCGAATGTCATCTGGAATTTATCAACGAGATTTTCACCAGCGCCAAACGGGTGGCTAACTGGACGTCTTCGCACTCTGTATCCAATTATCAATCCCGGTAACAAACTTTTAACATGTCCAGGTCTGGACAATAAATCAGGTGAACTCTTTCCAAAAACAATGATATCACCGAAAGATAGTTAATGGTTTATTCTTTTCCCTTCCTTTTTCTCTGGGGACGGCCTAAGCTGATGCCATTCTCGGTCCGTGCGTGAATTGATTACCATTATCTCCCAGCTTCTGTTTCGTAGGCCACTTGACCAATTTGAAATTTTCATTATTGCCATCGGCAGATTGCTATCTTCTTTCGCCGTGTCATAACATAAATTAATTCCGACATATCCGTGGTCTTACTAATTTCTTATCTTCCGCGAAAAAAAAAACAAACTTTCTTTTTCGCAAATGAAAATTAAATCTTTACCACTTTTCTTTGTAAAAAAAAAAAAAAATAACGTTGCTCAGTATGTCTTTTCGTGATAGCTTCTTCTCGCCGAAATTATTTCTCGCTTTTAATTTTCACGCGACCGCTAAATAGTGTCACATTTCTAAGATCGTTTCGACATCCGATAATTCGAAAGTTTATGAAAATATTACTGCGTGGGTAGGTGTAGGTTTCAAAGCGGACTTCACTCACTGCTCAGGACACACGGAGTATTTAGAAATTATCGTGTAGTAACTATGTTCTATGCCGGAAACTTTTGGTCTGACTGGCATTGTTTGATAGCTATAAAGAAAATCACTATAATTTCCGAAGGAGTCATCCGATTTGCCATTTTCCATGGCAAGCCGTTCATACACCCGACAACCCTGATATCGATGGAATGTCCACATCGATAATTCCATGTGTCCCGGTTCGATTACTACTGCTGCTTTCATGAAAGGCCAGCTTGTAATTATTCTAAGTTAAGTTTTTTTATTAATCGTCCAAAGTTTTGAAACTGAAATTATACATCGATTTTATTATCTAATCGGACAGGAATGGAAATTACTCTACTCTACCCTACACCCATTTTCAAGCAAACTGGTTCTAATCTCTTGTTGGTTTCTCTCAGATAGATTTTTACTTTATAATCAGTCGAACTCATTCTCCAAGCTGGGCATTTCAACGTGTTTATTTTTACTTTTGGAAGTACGATCGTTCACTTTTTGTATCTAGAAGGCAGTTAACTGCAAGTATTCCTTTATTCCATTACAAGGTAGCTTGCACTATCGGCAAAATAACATTGTCTTCACTGGAACTGGTGTTTCAATGTGTAAAAATAGATGTTCCCTTTTTTACGGCGGGTGCATAATGGAGCGATGTGTCTCTTTGAAGCACATATTAATGGGGAGCATTAATCTATTCTGCCGATCAGGGCATTCTCCTTTGATTTTTTTCACAGGCGTAACTAAAACTCAATTTTAATCTTCTGCATCATTCTATTTTTTATCATGTGTAGGATATTTGGCGCACTTCCAGAGGAATGATCACTTGCGTCACGAAATTTTCATTGTGATCCCTTGGAGCTGATGGGAAAATTTTCTTTTCCACTGATTTATTACGTTCACCTTGTTTACTGTATACCAGGTACGGCATTTTATTCTTTCTTAGGGTACTTATGACTTCATTGTAATTTTCAAATATTTGGTTTAAAGCAGGATAATTGTTGCCTATCCTATGGATAATTTCCTTCCCTAAATTTGGCACTAACTTTCCAAAAACAATATGGTTAACTAACTTTAATCCAGACGTATTCTCTTCGAAAAAGAAAAAAAAAATCTACATTATATGTTTTGCAATTCAGAAAGAATCTGCTCTCATTTCGTCCAGATATTGTCTTCTTGCCCCCAATAATTAGCAGTATTGTTCAAAATCTTTTTGAAAATCTCATTCATTATATATGGTATATCGAGAAATTCCTTCGTCATCAAATTTATCGTCTTGTAGAAATTATGAACCTTTAATATCAGGCGGGATATTGAGTGCATAGTCAGTGAGATATATTTCCAGAAGTGCTACCTCCTCTGATTTGAGTCAATAGAACAGACGGAGATATAGAACTGGGTTAAAATAAATTAAATTCGAATATTGATGTACTAAGCCAACAAAGATAGCACAATTTACATTCGGAGCTACGAACTCTTAATGTCCAGTGAATATAGTACTGACCTCCCTTCTGAGAGTATTATTCAATTCTTTAAGAGTATCCTTAATAACCGCCAGCTGAACTAAGTAACGGCCAGCACAGACTCTAAAGCTATATCCATACCTCATCAATAATTCCACCATCCTGCACATTCAGGTTTGTTTTGATAGAAATCTCCTTAATTTTATTAACTAGGGCTTATCTCGTTTTCAGCAGAATTTTCATAACGGCCTTTGTTCCATATATGTATTTTTTTTTAAAATATTTTCCTAATAATTCTTAACTTGAATTTATTTCATTTCTCAAATTATTTATGCTGTCAATAATAGCTTTGACACCTTTTAAATATTTATAATTTTCCATCTTGGAAGGATTATATTAAACTTGTTTTATTTTATTTTTTGAAAAATATATCACAGTCCGTGTTTGAAAAATTATTCGGGATGGTAAAAGGCCAATTTTAATTTTTACGAAGAAGGCTACAATAATTTTAGAAAGTCAAGTGTCCTAAAGATCTATAGAACCAAAAACATTTTTTCATAGCCAAAAACATTAATCACACCTCTTGTTCAATACATTTCGCATAAAGCAACAAGAAGTCTTTACTTTCTCTCTCTCTCTCTCTTGCAGATAAGCTTTTTAACTCAATTGAAATGGCAATTCATAATAAATTCCTTCAACTATAAAAGGACGGCAAATCTGTATCGATCGAATTTTTTAAAAATTTTTCTTGCCATAATGCCAATATACTTGCTTGACAATTTATAAAGATACACACTTTTATTTTAGAAAAAATGGGATTTTAACAACTTCCATGTCATGTCGGGCAGGTGATAGGGAAGCGACAAGTGAATAGTTTAAAGTTATTTTATATACAACAATAGCATCTACATCAAAACGTGAAATGAACGATCTGCTAAAAAACGTGCCTTTCCCAGGTATACTCAATGGCTTTTGTCAATTCCAGTTCATTCAGTTGGAAACAGTTTGTTACACTTATCTGTCATTCAAACAAAGTTTGTTTGTCACGGGGGCCATCTGGAACATTCAAACACATATCTTCCCTAGAACTGGTTTGTGAGCCGTTCCCCGGAGGCAGGTAAAGACGTCTATCTCCTTCGATGTCTTTGGTTGCACCAAAATTAGCGTGCGTAATTACGCACCAAATCTTATTTAGAGCGAACACTGCGTTATACCATTGAAAGTATAGAATAAAACCTTCCACTAGTAGCAAGAGCAGGAGAAGATAACCTACTTTCTCATAGTATGTGTGTATGTGTGTGTCCTTCAATAAAAGCTTTATTCAATCGAACTTACAGATAAAATGTTAAAAGATTTTTGCCGTATCCTACCACATATGATTACACTGGATAAAATCATTTTCCTTTATTCCAATACAAGTGCTGACCATATCTTTAAATTTTAAACGTTTATTTATTAAGATGCGTTGAATATAGATCTATATTCCTTGGGCTTCTTCTCAAAATAATCCTCATCAACAGATTTGTTTCAAAAGAATAAACAGTTTAAATGAAACTGTATTCCTATACAGTTAAATTGATTTAACCTGCTGGCTAGCAGGGGGAGATAAACGGTCTCATGTTAATGCGATGCCATCTGCAGAATGCTACAAAGTCTGCAGAAAAAAACGGTGTTCAGTCAAACATCAAACAGGAAAAAAACCACCAACGATCTAGTTTTGAATCATCTGATGGAACTGAGGAGAAAGGAGTTAATTTCCTCCGAACCATTACTATATAGGATCCGATGGATTAATTGTTGTCTAAATTGCGTAAAAATGAAAATAACACCGACACCTCATTTTAACAGATATATTTACCAAAAGTACATAAAAAAATATTTTGATATATTACAGATTAATTTTTTTCAATAAAATCACCATTGTATTCAACCAACGGAATCCCAACATTCTCCTGCAACTCTTCTGGGAGATCTATTTGTTTAACTCGGTGAATGCTGCCATATTCCTTGCCTTCCGTTCATCTTTTGTGATACAATGAGGTTTGTTGTTCTCTCGCTCAACTGCGCCTCACACATAATAATTAAAGGTGTTGCAGTCTGGAGAGTTAGGTGACCAGATGCAAGGAGTGATGTGATCGCAGAAATTGGATGGCAGCCATAACTGCTTTCTCCTGTTTGTGTGGCATAATGCAGAGTCCGTTTGCCAGCCTCTTTCATCAAGGTAGCACTATCTCCTCAATGCAGTTATTGTTAGCCTTGTGAGAAGATGACAGTATTAACTCCAAACACCATGATGTTGACAGGATATATCATCCAACTCTTTCCAACTTCTCTGCACTGGACTCGGATTGAAACCCAAAGACAGAAATGTGCCAATTGGATCCACCGTCCTGAATTGTAAGCATTACATCATGCCGTTTTCACTTTTCTGCTGGAATGAATTGTGTCATAGTGCTTTTCTTCGCAGATGTTGTCGAACTGATCTTACTATAGTGTGCACTCGAGAAAATAAAAAAAAAACGACGTACATGCGCGAAGTTAAAATATAAAATAGCGACAATTTACCTATTGCACACTACTTTAAGCCCGAACTCATATAGATATTATATATTTCCTTATTAATCAGTGAGACTTTAATCCTGAAACACTAACCATCAATTAAAATTTCACCACTACTAACCATGGGGGCATATCATACTCGATTTTGACAATATCAAAACAAAACATTAAATGTGAAACTTTATTTGAAATATCTTACATGCAGGCACTTCAAACTTTGTACTTTTGAAAATTTTGCGCAAAAGCAGACACCCCTGACGAACCGACAACATCAGAAAATAATGAACAGCTGAGGAGAGTTTTCTTCAGTGACGTAACGATGCATCAACAGGGATTGGAAATTAATGACCAATTTACGCAAATTGTCTTCTGACTTTGCAATAGATAAAGAGTTCCATGAAAATTTGGTTAAATGTCTTACGATGAAGATATAATCCCAAAATATAAGTTAAATGGACAATAATAGTGAAGATGAGCATTTTGCAAGAATTTCATCAAAGATCACCAGCACTGTCTAAATTTCTGTTTCAGAATAAAATTGTGATCATTTTCCTAAAGTATGTAGGATTCAATTTTGAATATCAAAACACATTTAGTTTCTTATAGTCAAAACATAAAGTCTGTTAATGATAGTATTTACAATTCAGTTCTATTTCTTTTCACGCATCCATTAAATGGATTTTGGTTTTTATTCAGAATAGATGGCATTTGGAATATGTTCAGGATAGTATGTACAATCAAATTTCTCTTTTTATACATGCAAAAACCATTCTCTCTATTAGAATGAGGAACTTGGAATCTATGCATTTACTCCTTAATCATAGGCCATGAATGATATACGCTTAGGCGATCATTTTTCTTTCGATAAATGAATGACGAGGCAGATTTTCCCGCAGTAAATTGCCATTTCTTTCTACGGTAGACCATTTGCTACCCAAGGCAATAAAACCCGGCTTGTTCTGCAATGTACCCATGGCTGGGTGTGGAGAAGAATAGGATTCATACCTTTCCCAAGGGTATTAAAACCTAAGTGAATATAATGGATTCGAGTGGATTTCAAATTCGGCTCAACGATTCCTAAACCTATCTATTGATAGTATTTACAACACTATTATATTTATTCTGAAAAAAAAAATAACACCAAAGAATATCGCTGTCTCTTACCGAAATATTTAGAGTCTCTTGTGGATGGGTTTTATAATCGAGGTTTATTTTATTTTAAAAAAATATATGAATGATGCTTACTTACAAAAGCAGCAAGAAATTGTAGTTTGTTCAAGACAGGATTCACGATTCGATGCCATTTACTTTCCAAAATTAAATCAAAGAAACTTAATTTTCTTATGGAGATGCAGGATAAAAAAAAAAACTTTAAAAAGTTTTTTTTTTTTTATATCCATTTGTATGTATCTAGAAAAAGCCAATTAAACTATGTCTTTCCGATAGATATGCAACATATATGGAGTAAAGAATTTCGTATTTCTATGTATTTTCAAGAAACGATCAAAAGTATCAGTTTTCATTAGCCATTCGCCATGGTATCTTTTGGTGGATAGAATTCTCTATCCAAATTCAGTTATCGTCAAAAAGCTATCAAAGAGATGCATACAGAGATATTTTGAGATAAGATATAACTATGTACATTCTGTTATTATCAGAAAAAAATATAAGAATTTTAGCTTCTCATACTCATGCAGCATGAAATCTTTGGAGGAACGTAATTACTATCCAGTTCCGGTCATTTTCTAACGTTATCATAATATATCTGTATTTTTTTGTATTGAGTCAATATACATTTTGCTTTGATTCTATGAAATTATTTGCTATTCAGACCTATACCTGTTACCAATCGAGTAAAAATATCAGTTTATTCATCAGATGAACCATAGACAATGTAATGAATAAGACCAGTTTAACTGTTAACTGAAGATTTTATTTACAGTAATATTAAAACTTACCGTGAGCAATTAAGTGAACTGTGTTGTTTTCTTATTTCCTGTTTTCTATGATCTCGCTATGTTGAGACATCGATTATAATTCAAACACTTTTTTAAGATATTATTTACTTTACTCCTCCAATGTTTTTCCCAAGTTCATAAAAAGCTTTCCTCTTTTTTACTGAAGAGATATGGAAACTGCCATAATTTATTTAAATTAAGCTCCTTTTAATGCTTCGAATATCGCAACCAGATCTGTGTTAGAGATTAAAACTGTATCGTTGTTGTTTTATTTCTTTTACCTAGGGTCATGCAAAGAGTATTTCAGATATGTGCATATGTGTGTGTGTTTACGTTGCAGAAGTATTCAAAATATGAGTATTTTATTTTAATAATGTTAAAAACATTACATTAAAATAAATGATAAAATAAGCGTTAAAATGAAAAGTAATTTGTTATGCAAACGTCAGTTCGCGCATGCGCGTTTTGGGGATTTTTGCATGTTGCAATTAATGGTGAATCTGAAGGAGAAATCTGAGAGTATAATTCGTTGCATTCATTTACATGTAAATGCCCTTGCGAACGTTACAAATCCATTTCTTCTCATTATGGATTAAATTATAAAAAATGTATCTCAAAATATTGTTACTCCAAATAAGTTTCAATTCAGTTTTCATTCGGAGAAATATGATTTTCTTTTATAAAAACGTGCTGGGTATGGCGGTAAACTACATCCGCGTCCTGGGTACGGCGATAAACTACATCCAACAGCAAGGTCTCAGATAATAATTTCGGAAAAATAATGTTGCCAGCTATATTTTTTTAGAAACAATAACGTTGCCAGCTATACATTTTTTATTCCATAGAAAATAGTCATTTAAAATTCATATAAACTGGATTTGGCATTAAATAACCCACAGTGGTTGATATGCCATAAAACCCAAACAAACAATTAAACTTTTATATAATCTAAACTTTTCGGGTTTATATGTCTCAAAAAAAGAAAAAGCATAAAATCAAATTAATTAATGTCGTTGTGTGTGTACTTCGCGAAAATGTTAAGAATGTTCAACTATTAATATTAATCTCGAAATTTATTTGAGTAGAATAAATAGTTATGCTGTACCACTCATAAAGTGAAATGAGAAAATATTCAATTCACATAAATTTATTAGAAATACAACAGAAATTATCACTCATCCCCCTTATTAGACCTATATATGAGACTATGAATGAATATGGAAGGAAAAAAAATTGCATGTTGAAAATTTCACTTTTGGGGTGTTATGAGATTCTCAAGAAAGCCATGGAATTAGCAGCGATTTAATCCAAGAAAAAACATTAAAATCATTCCATCATTTCTCTACACTAAAAGAAAATTCATTATGCAAAGACTCATCAGTTAATTGATATAAAACCTATCAGATTTTCAGAATCATTTAAATATAAATTCTTGCAAATAGTTATGAGTAATTTCATCTGCACATGTCGAGAATTATAGTTTCAATGATGAAGTATAATTTAAATTGGTTCCTATAATATTTAGGTCAGATAACTATAGGAATCACTGGAGCCACTTTAGTATTTAGGTGATCACTATGAAAAATATAGTCCATCATCTCCGTGTTTTTTTTAAAAAAAAACTCACAAATGGGATCATTTACTCATTAGACTTCGCGACTTAATCCAATATTACTTGGAGATGTAGCGCGGAAATTGTAGTAGAGAGAAAACAATAGAAAATCTTTACAGTCGCTTTACAGTCTACTTCTGTTGTACGTCGTATTTCTTCACAAGGTAGGCAAATAGAGATCTCCACAATTTCCTATCCTTTGTAGCGACTAGAAAAGTTTTGGGGGTTTACTATCACTTTTAGTTGCTGTTCTGCCATCCATTTACACAAGTATGCTAGGTATGTTACTCGGCGTTTACCTCTTTCCCTCTTGCATTCAATATACCCTGTTCTTGTCAAATTCGCCATTCTGTCTTTTCTCAATATATGTCCATTTAATATTCTCTCTTCCCGATTCAAATTATAAATGTTTCATCCTCATTGATCATATGACCGGCCCTTAACTTTTCTCAGCATTCTACTGTAGAATCATATTTTTATCGTCTCGTGACTTCTCTACATCTATGAGGTAATTGGTCAGCAATGTGTGTCATATTAGGATAAATATTACATGACAGTTCAACAATCTATTTTATTCTAATGGAAATTTCTTGTTTCTAATTACATTGTTCTGCATGAGGACTGTATCCGTTTCTATTTCAATGAATATTTTGATCTTGGTGTCGAATCTTTCTTAATCTGTTAAAAATATTTATAAGTTTGCTCTTGCTTGGACTAATTCGAAGTCTTGCTGACAACCATAAGTTGTCTTTTTACAATTGATAGATATTACTTTTGTCCCACTTAATTTTCCTACATTTTTTACGAATTACTGTATTTTTTCTGCGTCTATCGTCCGCAATATGCCTTCAGTGTATCTTACGTTTTATCGTCGGATGTTAGTTTTAAGTAGCTTCGATATAAAAGTAGAATAAAGCCTATGGGAAGACACAACTTTGTCATAGGTCACTTCTTATCTTTTGTATTTATTGAATTCATACTCTATCCTTATACAGGCGCTTTCTTTTTACTATAAATTCCGGATTGATTTAACACATTTCCCAAACATATTGAGTTTTCCTATGATTTAACTCTTTGTATCAATATATACGACAATGATTTTGTATAGTCTATATGAAAATGATTTCGTATAGTCTATATGACATGTGTATAAGTCATATTACATTATGGTAAGAGTGTATTTATATGATATGCTCTTTTTCTCTGAATGTGTATCTAAAAGTTTCCACAAAAGCGTTCGATTTTATTCTAATAAGCACTTAATATTTTGTCCTAGAACAATCAGGTTTCTGGAGATGGGGATCGGCAAACTGTACACAAGACTCCATTGAGTTCCAACTCTGCGGAGTTGATGCTGTCATTCTTGTTGTGTTGTCGGACTACATGTATTCTTGTACACATTTGTTAGTCCAGATACCATTTCATTGTCCATTAACTATTCCGGGCATGAGATGTTTGCTGAGAAAACCATACAGGAATGGTGAAATATTAGATACTTTTTTTTCATAGCAATGCCCAGGCAACCTGCTAGAAATGAATGGCTTTTACGTTGGAAAATCAGTTTAATAGCTAAATATCCTAGGTTATATTCGGAAATCTAATGAGTAAAAAGCGAATCAGAATCAGACTGGAAGATGACGAAACCATTGTAGATTAGGTAATGACACTGTAAGAAGGAATACAGCATTGGCGATAGAATAATATAAAAAAAATCAGTACAGATATAGAAGGATATATTTTTCATAGATTATGCAAAAGCATTTGATTTGGAACGGCAGAAGATACTGAGAGAAAATCTATCCTGCATTCGTATAAAAATAATTTGAGAAATTTCGTAAAAATAGAAATGGGCGTAAGACAATGACGTGTCTTCTCTGCAGATTTACTCAATCTTTGCAGCGAGGCGACTCTGAGAAAACTATAAGTCCTACCAGGATTTGTTACTGGGTAGCACAATCGTAACAGCATAAGATATGCATATGACACTGTGTTGATTATAGACCCAGAACGAAAGGAGAGAATGTAGGCCTATCAGCAAGAGGCTGCGAGGTTTAAGTAGAAGGTATCACAATACAGTAATTATGAAATTTGGGAAGCGTTTGAACATGGAACATAAATGAGACATTGGAAATTGTCGGTGCATTTGAATAGCAACATATGTCATCCAAATATAAGCAAATTGTTAAGAAAGTGGAACATTGTATATAAAGTCTGCCCAATTGATATGTAATAGCACTAATCTTATATATAAGCGAATGCTGGACAATATTATAACGAATGAAGAGGTGTCTTGAGTCAAATGCGATGTGACCCTACAGGAGGATGTGGAGAAAGCCGGAGACTGAACATGCGAGGAATAATTATCTCTTAAGGAAAAGGGAAATAACATGATGCTTATTTTTAGCATCAGAAAGAGAGAGTTGAGAAATTGACTATTTTTTTTCCGTTTCCCTGAAACAGACGTTAAACACATAAGATCATTATCACGTTCTTTTTCTTCGTGTCCTCCACTGGGTGTCCCTAATGTCTATATATATAGGAAAACTCATTAACTATTATATATATTTTTTACCTCTACAGATTAAACATTGTTTTGTGGAAAGAAGAAAAGATTTACAAATTTCTGGGGTATGCAAAAGAAGAAGGTGTAGTCAATTAAAATCACAGATGCAACACATTTGACTGAACACTTTAATTGGTAAATTTCCGAAATGTGGAGTTATTGTATCGACTTCACGTGACTCTTGCAAAGCTCATCCACCTTTACATCACAAATAATGGAAATCATATTGAAGATATTGATCCTCATATTCCATTTCAATAAAATGTTGATTTTTTTTTCTCGGAAATATGCATTCTTACGTATGCGTCCAGATTTTAGGGACAACTTCTATTTGTGTTCTCTCTTTCTCTCTATGTACCTCTATTTACATGGAATCTCTCCTAGGAGAATATCTATATCCTTGATTATTTCTCTTGCTAGACATATATTCATTAACTGGCGTACACTTAATTGCATAAAGGCATCAATTATTTTTAACGTCTTCTAATTGCTCCAGTCACGACAGTAGTCATTTCTTGAGTCTTGTCCAATGCTGAAAAATATCTACAGGTATCATGATATCCAACGCTGCACACACACACATGCGCGTGCGCACACTCACACACATATGCACACACGCACGAACACACATACGAACAAACACACGCGCGTGGACACACGTGAGCGCAAACAGAGATAAAGACTGAGAAAGATAGATAGATAGATAGATAGATAGATAGATAGATAGATAGAGCGGAGGGCGAGAGAGAGAGAGACAAATACACACACAAAGAAAAGATCTGACAAGATGACATATATATGAGATTAGTCAAATAATGTCCAAGAATGAATATGTAAGAAAAAAATAATGCACGCTGAACAATTTTTCTTTTTGGGTGTTATGAGATTCTCAAGAAGGTCAGAGAATTAGCAGCGATTTAATTCAAAAGAAAATTTTAAAATGATTCCATCTTTTCTATACACTAAACCGATTTATTTTTTTAGTGAATTGCATTATTCAATAGATTTGAATAAGATCCGTACATATCTTTTCTAAAGCTCACTGATAATTTTTTTTTTTTTTTCTATTTTAACTGGGAAATTTGTTTTTCTGTTTCATTTTGAATAAAAGCGTACATTTGTATTTCTTCATACTTCTTTTTGAATGCTAAACTTTTGTATATTTTTCAGTGTTTGCTTTTTACATAGGTTAATATAAAGTTTTAAAAATAGTGTAGTTCAGAAAATCACTCACCACCAGATATCCACAACCGACAATTCCACGTAACCGTTCTTCTATTAGTGAAGCAAAATACACGGATATCTAAACCAAATTCTTTCAACCTGAAATAAGTATAATTCGTGCAATTATTGAAATTTTAGTTTAAAATCCTTTTTTAAAATGGCCGTCCGCTATTCATGTATATCTCCGAAAAAAGAACGTAAAAGATATGACGAACAAAATATAATAATTAAGTTTTTAGCTCATTAGCCCTGGGAAGCGAATATCTGTTAATTTTCATATCAACGCAAGATCTTGATAGATTGGCTGAAGAAATACAATAGTAAATATGCCGAAAACAGACATATTCAAAAATATAATAATTACGTATCAATATATACATTATGAACAATGAGAGATATTTAAAATTGGTCTGCATATAGAAGTGTAACATACAAATATGACATCAGTAAAAAGTCATCATTATTTTACACATTTTTCTTTTTAAAAAGATATATCCATTGACTCGAATTACGATAAAAAAAAAATAAAACAAGAGAAATACATTATTAATTCACTAGGTTTCAGAGTCTAAGTAGCTAGACATATGGGCAATGCTGAGGGAATGAGTGCAATGGTTGATCAATTCCAATAAGTTATTTTTGTTTTATCCATAGCACTTCTTGAATAAACGTGATGAAAACTCTTTCTATATATATTTCATTATTGCCTCTGAATTGCCAAGGGGGAATTAATGACAAGAGTTTCCTTTACATTCTTCAAGGTTTGGAAATCAGAGTTTTCTTTCTTTTAGACTGGTTGCTTCAGAGAACTAGAAGGAACTGTGTCCGCTGCATGGTTTGCGTGAGATGAAATGGATTCGCGCCTATCTTGTATGTCCACAATATGAAAGCAACACACAGGAAAGGAATTAAAAGTAACTTAACGATTTGTGTGCTTGATAGACATCCTGCATTGTAAATCATATTTTTATATACGAAGGAATATACTTTAGAATTCATTAATAAATTGGAAGTACAACTTAAAAAAAAGAACGTTCTTTTTTCAGAGACGGCATATGCCCTAGATATGTATTCATGTTTAGTGAACACTGTCCGACACATTGACTGATTTTTGTTAATAAGACATTATATATTTCTGTGTTCTTTACGCAATATTATGAAGAATTTGGTATGCTAATCCATCACAATATGTCTTTGATTTATAACAGCTAGATTATACTGTCACGTGACCATTTTGCCATGTCACAGTGTTGTGACCAAGTAAATGGCTAAGAAATAACAAAACAAGAGGTTGCAGAAAAATAGTGTATTAAACAGTAAATACAACAGAAGGGAGTTACACGACTTGGGAGTGTGTGCCAGTTGACCGGCATTCAGTCTATATCTATTTAACAGCTCCTCCACGTGGGATATATGTGGCACAAGGCCGAGTTTTACGTGCGTCATCTGAGCCCGTTGCCTCGACCAAAAAGTCCGCGTAGAACCCGCATGAACGTGTTCGGGCCTGTCTATCTCCCCGGACGAAACTCTGTCCTTCGGCACAGCTTCGTCCGGGTTCCACGCTGCCAAGAGCAGAGAGTTTGTCAGAAGCTGCGAACAATCTCATTTCAACAGTCTATACCACCGTTAGTATTTAACAGGCACCACGGGGGATATATGTAGCACAAGGGCAAGTTTAACGTATGTCCTCCGAGCCCGTGGGCTCGGCCAAAAAAATCCCCGTAGAATCCGCGTAAATGGGTTCGGGTCAGTCTATCTCCCTGGACGAAACTTTGCCATTCTGCAAAGCTTCGTCCGGGTTCCTCTCCGACAGGGCGGAGAGTTTGATAGTAATGAACGGTCTATATCACCGTTATATTTAACGCCCCCGCACGTGGGTCGCATGTGGCGCAAGGCCGAGGTTATCGCAGGGTTCTCTGATACCGTAGGCCCGGCCAAAAATATTCCCTTCGAACCCGTATAAACGAGTTCATGGCCTGTCTACCTTACCGGGCGTAACTTTGCCCTTCGGCAAATCTTCGTCCAGGTTCCTCTCTGCCTAGGCAGATATTTTGACAGTCAAGAACGGTTTATATCCCGGCATATTTAGCGCCCCCCATGTGGGTCGTATGTGGCACAGGGCCGGGTTATCGTGGCTTCTCCGAGCCTGTAGTCTTGGCCAAAATTATTCCCTTCGAACCCGTATAAACGGGTTCAGGCCCTGCTTACCTCTCCGGACGAAACTTTGCTCTTCAGCAAAGCCTCGTCCGGGTTCCTCTGCGCCGAAGCGGGGAGTTTGACAGCAATGAACGTTTTGCAGCAACGTTATATTTAACGCCCCCCCATGTGGGTCGTATGTGGCCCTTGGCCAGTTTAGTGTAGCTTTTCCGAGCCCGTAGGCTCGGTCATAAATATTCCCTTCGAACCCGTATAAACGGGTTGAGGCCCTGTCTAGCTCCCCGGACGAAACTTTACCCTTCAGCAAACCTTCTTCCGGGTTCCTCTCCGCCGAGCCGGTGAGTTTGACAGCAATGAACGGTTTCCTACTACTTTATAGTAAGTGGAAGAGTCCATGATAGCCTCATTAGAGGGAGCACACTACAACACACAGATTCGATGTACCAAAGCATTGATGGATTATTGCAGCCTCATATTCCATATTTCTCGTCGAGATCTGGATACCCGGAATACTTTGAGAAGTATCATAAAGATTCTTAGCGAATCATTCCCGAGAAATATTTCAGAATTTTCCAAGGTATCGAAAAACCATTGCCGAATTTCATTCTAAATGTGTGTGGGATTGTTGACCCATTCAGTCCTTCACATTAGTGTACTAGATGATATACAGCGCGATAAGAGACAGCTTTTCATTCCTTTTGGTACGTCAGCGTATATTTAGTTAGGAACTCATTTTCTTTTAAAGCATTATTAATGCCATGTACCTTCAAGACACATGATACGATTACTCATGAAAGATAAATTATATTTAATATTTGGGAAATGCCATAACCACATCTGAAACATTGGGTGCATTCCCATTTCCTTCTACCCGGTTTGAATTTAGAATAGTCATTCACCTTCAATGACTGTGAGCAGAGGCTATATAATCCAAATACTTGTTTCTACGTTAAATGTGAAACTATAAATATTAAATATTACTGATTGTCGTTATTAAGTATGTGTTGATTGTTCGGTAAAATATTCCAGAAATGGAAAGGAAGAGGAAAACGAATTCATTAATCTTACAAGTTTGTGTGGGGTAGTATCGGTTAATCATTTCGGTAATACAATTACTACATTAATTTTATGTCCTAACAAATTTTTGGTTTAGTAATAAACGGAGCTAGTTAACATCTAATTTGTTACGCGGTTTGTGCGATGATTTCGATTTTAATAACAATTAGGTAAAGATCAAGTATTAAATGAAATATAACATTCTGAAAAGATGATAGCAAGGTTACAATGGAGAGTTATAAACTGTTGAGAACGAAAATGGAAAATAAGTAACGGTACTAGCACAAAAGAATCTAAGGCGTGTATCATATTCAATGAAATTATTTGGTAGGATCATAGATAATATTAAACTAATTTATATCAATTATCATTCCAAATCGTTATATTAACACATATCCACAAAGAGTGACAACATGAAGGAAGATTTAATGAGATAGATGGCATTGGGCAAAAAATAATAATGGCGTCAAAAGAATGGAAGGAACGATAGACGTAAAGACCATGTCCGCATGTTTAACTCTTTGCATGACTAATTTAACATTAAAAACTTAAAAAAATATGAAATAAAACATTTTTCCTACACCGTTTCTGACATAATCTTTTATTTGTTAGCAATTTCCGACGTTAAGTGTTCTTATTTTAGAATGATTTACGAGAAGGAAATGTGTCAGATTTTACTTCAACACAACTTTCTGTCAAATGACATTTTATTCGCAAAAGATAAAGAAGTAATATGTTTAATTCAAATTAGGTTACACTTGAAATTTGAATAGCTAATATCGTGTATTCGGCAATTTCATTAGCAAATAATTCAATTTCTATTATCTGAATAAATATGAGTTATTTTCCCTTAAAAAGAAAAAAAAAGAATATTATGTGTATTTTTCAAAAATTGAATAGAAGTTGAAGACTTAACAAATTAAGAGATAAAATATTTTTCCATAATTCCTGATGCAGTCTTTTGGGTAGAGGATGAAGATCAGGAAGTATTTCCGGAATAATACATTGGGAAAGTATACAAAACAATCCATATTAAAATGGCTAATATCAATAGTGAACAATAATTCGAATGTAACGTTAATTTCTAAACATAGTCCATAAAATATATTTCCCTTTGCAACCACGAACACACACACATACACTCAATAAAGTTTTATACAGCATTAAGATATATAAATATATATATATATATATATATATATATATATATATATATATATATATATATATATATGTTTTGTAGTACAAAACATTATGCCTGCCATAAAAAGATCAAAAAATTATTTTTATTATCACTCATGGTGAAAGTAGACAAAACTTAAAACTGAAAAAACAGGCTAACCGGCTTAAAACCTGGCTGAACAGAGAAAAATCTAGGTGAATAAATTAAACAGAATTATCACTAAGAAAATGTGCAATATGCATTGGAAAAAATATTGCTTCAATGGAAAATAGTTGTAGGCCCAGTGCTATGTCCTTCTGTTTTAACAGAGAAGGCTTCAACGATAATATATAAATGGCCTCCAACATTTTCAATTAGTAATTCGAGTTGGACGTGCTAAGAATGGTGAATGGCTCCACATTGAATGTAATATCAACATTATTTTACAGCCGTATAAAAATTCCTTCCACGCACACACATACACACACACACACACACACACATATATATATATATATATATTAGGATATTACACCGTAAACATGTCAAATATCGCTAAACAATTGCAATCGTATTTCGATGCGTATTAATGCATCTAATCAGACGATTGAAAATTACTGAGAATTTAAATATTTTTTAGATTTAAAAGCAAAATACAAACTCCTTTTATGAAATGAAAAATAGAGAACAAGTTTTTTTGGCTTTACTCCGATAAATCAATTAAATATGACGTACGTTAAAGGAAAACTAAGCGAAGAAACAAAAATTTAAAAATTTGTATTTTTTATAAATGGTTAATGATCCGTAGATTGGCAGGTAACGAGAACACCGATTTAAAGAGGAGCGGATATTAATAGATACACAAATTATAAAATCAATGCCATTTCCTAAAAAATAAAAATGGGTTGGAAAGCTAATGTAACAAAATGTTAAAGAAGTTTTATGGTTTGTGAGTTTTATGCATAAAATCTTTATAGTTGATAAATAAATAGCTTCTTCAAGAAACCGGGAATAATTTAAATGTATAGAATTATTTGGTAAATTAGTATACAGCTGTTGAATAAAGATTTTTCATATATTAATAACAATAACAATTCAATGTAATATATCAAAGATACCAACCGAATAATAATATCTCCGTACAAGATGTTGCTAATATTATCAGGAGATTTATACAAAATTATATTAAATCCAAATTAATATTACAAATAGAAAGATAAGTTATGTATTGTGCAACGCAGTGCAATTAGAATAAAGTGAAAGTATAAACAAATTCGAAATTTTAACTGAAGTGTAAGGAGAAAGGTAAACTACATATACAATTAATTATTAATTCATTCCTTTGATTTAATAAGAAGTAATCTTAAATCATAATTTCAATTTTTCATGTAAGCATAGATAACAGGGTTCATATAAAGATATACATATCCTTGCCGTTTTTAAAATTCCCCACTTTATCTTAGGAGTTTTCTCATCTTTTAAAATCCAAAAAATATATTGAAAGTGATGTATTATTTCTGTAAGTACTATTGGTGAAGGACAAGCTACATTGATACCACCTAGTCTTGAAAAAAATTCTTACTACTGCTCTCCTATAAAAATATATTTATCTCCTCTTTGATTTATGCTAATTTTTCTGCACTGAATTAAAAAAAAAATATATAAAAACACTCATTAATAATGAATTTCTTAATTACATTGTTAAGTAACAAATTACACAAGCTATTGGAAATATTAACATCAATTAAAAAGAAAATAATATGATAAGAGATCAAGTTTATGAGAACATCTGAGAAAGATAACGGTTAACCCTAAAGGTAAAAGGTTAAGATTGTAGCAGTTGGATAAAAATCCGATTGGGATTTGTTTGGTTTATTTTGTTTTACAGCATATCAACCGCATTTGGTTATATAAGGCCAACAATTTTTTTTTATTATTTTGTCAAAAATCTGTTTCTGGTAATATATTTCTTTCAAAATTGTATAGCTGGTAATAATTTCTTTCAAAAATGTATTGCTGGTAATAGTTAACTATTTACCCATAGATGGGACCCTAACAGGTGCTACCACCGAAGTTCCGGGTGGACCTGGAAACACCAGAAATTAAGATGTGGTTCCACACTCCTTAAAACCTTTTGATCAGAGGCCTTGCTACTGGACGTAGTTTAATATTTTACCCATTACGCGGATGAAGTTTAACATCTTACCCAGGACAAAAATCCTATTGGGAATTGATTTCGCAATTTAGTGGTTCGTGGGAAGAAGATCTTCGAGTGGAATATGAAGAGAATAAGGCTCGTACGTTACAATGTACGTTTCATTGTGGGTCCTTATACTAAAGGTTAGAACTGGTGGAACAAAAGAATGCAACTCGTCCCCATGGAGATAACTATAGAGTAGGAAGAGCCTTTCGGCGTTTCATCTGCAGGAAGAGAGTTCTCTGTTGGAAAATAATTCATCAATCGCATAGCCGCTTAGACGTTATGTCACAAGTGCTAGGTTTCCAGAATCTTGCTATTGTAATGGCACATGAAAGCATTTTTCTGAGCACTTAAAAAAAGTTTCTATATCTTTTCACTTGATGTCTGGGATGTCCGTCAGGTGCAACAGTTATTCATGACAAGGGACCTCCTAGAAAGAACCCGCATCATTTCCGATAGGCGTAAAATCAGTTTGATTTTTGATGTACTGATTGGGACCGGCCAGTTCCCCAATCCAATAACTTGTTAGAGGTAAGTCAGATGAGAGATCAGTGCCAAGATCTAAGTAATCCAAGTGAATCCTAATAATATAAAATATTAAAACACATCCACAAAAGAGATGTCAATATATTTATCATAGAGCATAAAAATGGAATACAATTTTCCCCCATTGATATGAACATTTTGCTCCTAGAGAGAGAAATTCTCTGGAGATTTCTATAATAAAACGTTTGATAAAAACGTGTAGGTAAAATTGAGTTTCATTTTGATGTAATTCATATATATATACATACATACATATATATATATATATATATATATATATATATATATATATATATATATATATATATACATAGTAATTATACAATATGGTAATCCGTATGGGATTTGCAGGTGGGTATAGATCCAGGGAGAGCAATTGTCATTAATTAATGAATGAAAATTTCTTTGTAGTTCTTGAAGATTGAGAAATGCTCTTTTTAGATCTACCATGAAATACATATTATTACCTATGGTAATTTAAGTGTTTGGTATGTCTTAATAATAGTAATAGTAATAATATATATATATATATATATATATATATATATATATATATATATATTAGGTTGGAGGAAAAATAATGACGTAATAATGTCGTTTTTTGACGTATTTTTTAACGTCAAAAACAACATTATTAGGTCATTATTTTTGCACCAACCTAATATATATATATATATATATATATATATATATATATATATATATATATATATATATATATATATATATATATATATATTCACGGCAAATATACAAAGAAGGGTATATGAATTTATCTGTCCAAACCGGGCATCTTGATTTCTCTCGCATTTCCTCCGCCGTGACAAATCTTCCATTTGATTTTTGTAATAAATCCTTATATGTTATTTGTGCTAATCACCTCTTCTTCGCACTTTCTACTGCATAAATTTAGGCATTCTACTAGATTGCTAATTAGGTTTCATCTTTTTATTATGAAATAGGCACATATAAACGTAACTTTTCTTCTAATAGTGTCTTTTTCTCGTATTTCTCAGCTATTGAATTAGTTTCCGATTTCTAGTCTCCATTCCACTTACAATTCTCAACAAATCTAAAGGCAACCTCCATCACAACCTTCTGTCTTCCTGAACTACGTACTTTAATTGTTCTCATTTCTCACAAATGTCTTCTCTTTCTCTCCCTGTAAGCTTTTGCATCTTAGTGGCATTATCCTCTTTTTTGGGGGAGAAATTAAATGAATTATGCAAACTAAAATCGGAACTATTATTAAAATGAGAATTCTCTTAGCTCTATGACTTAACAAATGCCCGTATCTTTGTTCTCACAGTTATGTATGTACATTGCCGAACAGATTTTTCCCAGACATATTTATTTGACATATAGCTCTGATTATTATACGTAATAACATGCCGGGCAGTGAGGCCATGACAGTAATGGCAATGAAGAGAGTATTCCTCATAGCCTAGAACTCCATAAACTGCGATCTAGAGGCTTGACACCGGGTGCAATTTATTATCATAGCCACGATATATATATATATATATATATATATATATATATATATATACGTGATGGTTGTCTACTCGTTAAATAAGGATGACCATATCTCCCTTTTTAATTAACCTATGTTTAATGTTAGATAGTACAATGCGAAATAGGTGAAATGAATCTTTTTGTCCAAAATTGTAACGGTTTAGAAGCAAGTCTATTGGGCGCATACTAATAAACTGCATTCAGTATTTGGTACTTTTACCTTTAATTGCTATACTACCGGTTTAAGAATAACGTGAAATAAGATTATCAGATAAATTAGATCCATTTTTACTCTATTGTAATCATGTTACCAATTCATATTAATATTTAAATACATTATTATCATTCCTCTGAGGAATTCTATGTTTGAATTCTTTCCATAGATTTTCTATGGGATTTATATTGTGCGACTCTATTGTCCAAATCTGATGTTCTGAATGTGACAATTGGCATCCTCATCGTGTCTATCGTTCAATATTAATATTGTCACCAGTTCTATAAGAGATAAAATATTAACATGAGTGAAATATGGTCTGGCGACAAATATTCCTGGGAAAAAACATCATCCTGAATTAAGTAAACATGCATATACAACTAATTTTCGGATTGTATTTTACTCGGGTGGAATTTCAGAAGATGCAAGCAGCTGGGACAGAAATGAGCTAGTAATACATCATATAGCTCAGCTATCCTGGACGCCTAGAAAGATACCTCTTCCGAATAATTTTTATTATGAATGTTTCATACTACCCGAACATTTAGATCGGATTTCGTATTTTATATCACTTTGAGATGTTGCTAAGGTGGTTGATTTCTACACACGCCAATCTTTATTGGGTTATTAATTAGCGACTTTTATATTGGATCCCAAGTGAAGATTGAACCAAGTATTCAGTTTAAATTATTAACCAGGATAACGTCATTACCCAACGTTAAAGTTCCTTTTGTATACGGGGTTAATTAATTCTACGCTAATTCGAATTAAAACTCTCAAATTGGCATTCACTCCAGACTTCATAATTTAAAGGTAATAATTTAGCATAGAAATCATATTTCTTAAAATTATTTTTTATGTCTGTCTTCCATGAAGATAATTTCGTAAGTTTCATTCGATTTTCACTCGCTGATACATATGGCGTTATAGTGTCGATACAACACTTTTGTGACCAAAAATAATTTTTCTTTGAATGTTGAAAACTATTTCAGACAGACTTCCTAAAATATTATCAAATAAAAATAATAAGCATTTATTTGAGAATCTCGTTCCATTCTCCCGAAAACAACAATTTCCAATTTTTGGCAGATTAAAATCAATAATATAAAGAAATGTGGCTGTTTCTTTTCAAGAATATTATTTCCAAATGATATTAATCAAGTAAATATATTAGGAACTAGCAACGGTTTTGACTATTGTTTTAGTGTCCAGAAAAATAGTTTTGCACAGGGAAATTTCACAAAAGAAAATATGCAATAAGAACATTTTTATATATCTAATATCATCAGTAAACATTTGTTTTTCAAATAAAATTTACTATTGACGGTTCATTATACGCGATCCTATTCATGGGATTTAGCATTTTATATAATTTATAATTAGATAGATTTATTGATTATCAATTATCGATATGTCAATCTTTCATGGGCTATTTATTGCCTTTTTTATCGGGCATCCAGTTTGCATTACAACCACAAATCATTAGTCATATTTATCTAGAAGCACATTTCTAAACATTATGTCACGCCGAGGCATCTTTGGAATGTGTACCGCTTAATTAACATTCAATTCTTTTTTGATGCTCTAACGGCGCCTTCATAGAAGAGATATTTGTTAAAACGATGCCAACAATTATATCCTAATACAACGCTGCTTAAGTGACTTTCTTCATAGGATATTGTTTCCACTGAAATACAAGATTTTCCGTTCATTGAAATTTATTATTCTTGAAGTGCCATTGACTAATGAATTAAGAAAGTTTAGCGATTTGTCAATTAATCATAAATGTCCTTTCATAATTGAGAGACTAAGCCTAATAATGATTCTTCTAAAGAGAATGGATGAGAAAGTAGTTTGCAGTCGTAGTAGTGATTTCAGAATGAAGAGTGGTTCTATTAATTACGATCTCGTCTTTTATCTAGCAATATTCAAAGTGGGAAAAAACCAATATCAATGATGACATTTTCTCTTTAATCCTTTTATTTAACTATTATCATGGAAAACTTTAAAAAAAAATGAAATTCCTGAAAAATAATTACTAAGCACACAATTGAAACGAAATTGAAACCCGAATAATTTTTGCATTGAAATTCCATCGGAGACGTGATAATGGAATATTGGAAAAATCCCTCGAGTCTAAAATTCATCATAATCTTTTGCCATTCATGAAAGGAAAAATACTGACTGCATGAGTATATTGCACACATGAAAAATCATTAGTACCAAGTTGAATCAATTTAAAAAATACGTTTATTTGTTGGAGAATAAGTATAGTTAGTTCTGGAAGATATTAGGTATTTTTGTCGTGCATGAAAACAATTATCACTAGATTCTGAATTTTCCAATTTTTATCAGTAAATAACATTTCATGTCTGAGCAACTTCGAGGTGAAATTTATATTTTAAACATTAAACTGAGTAATATTTCCCCGAGTACGATATTAATGCTAAGTATTCAGATGTAATTTACATCTGCTATATATAAATCAATTAAAATAGGTTTTTAATAAACAATATTTCTTTAGAACATTCATGATTTCTTGTGTTGCGAAAAGATAATCATTGCACATGTCATATCTTGTTTACTAGAATTCTGTACACAAAACTAATCATAAAGGTAAATAAATATCATATTTTTCCATAGGCAGATAGAATGAACGTATGTGCAGAGTGACTGATAATTCCATGCCTCATGCAATCACCAGACAATATTATCCCCTCAGTTTTCGGTAAAAAACACAGCATATTAGATTGATTCATTGAGCATCATATGATAATAATTATTTATTCAAACAATTGCATATATATATATATATATATATATATATATATATATATATATATATATATATATATGTATGTATATAAAGAAATATAGTCTTAAGATGTGATATATTTATGGCATAAAGAGCTGAATATCAGAGATAGAGCGTGTGTAAATATAAAAGTGAACATAGAAGTCAACACTTAGTGGCGACAGTCTGTTTCATGCTAGATGTGACCTAACGATTGCATCTAGCATGAAACGGACTGTCGCCTCTATGTTTTGACTTATATATATATATATATATATATATATATATATATATATATATATATATATATATATATATATATGTATGTATGTATGTATATATATATTAAACCATGTTATATTTTTGGGGGTTAGATCATTGAATTATTTTAGGCGGTAAGTTACGAAACTGAGAAGGAATTACAAATAAATCGTACGATACGAATTAATTTTGCAATGGCTGATTTCGTAAATTAACTTAAATGGGTGATAGTTAAATTTATACAGGTATGCCAAGCTTGGTCGTATAAGTACATTTATATGTAGATTTACATAGATGTATAGAAATGTCTTGTGGAATTTCGTTTGCTTACGCTTATAAGATAAATGTAAACTTAAAGATTTATTGGATAGTAGGTATAGCGAAGAAAATCTTAGAAACGCATCTATAAGTTTTGAGTTAGAGTTTTTTTTGCGGTAGATTAGTTATATTATAGATTTGGGTTGGGTACGCGTGTACACGTTATTTAACGTGTTAGTAATATTATGGGATTAGCAATTTAAAACGTACGAGACATTTGGATTAAACGATGCAAAAATAGATTAGCTTACCGAGTTATGAATCCAGGGTAAGTAACTCGAATCTAAACGGGAGGAAGTAACGACACCACTCTATTGAGTGTAAAAGGCCCTTTGTCATTGGATGAAGATGATTGTCATATTTCAATAAAAAGGTCGGAGTTCTGTCTAAATCAATCTAGGTGATTTTCATTTTTTTTTTTTTTTTAATGCAATGTCCAGTTGCGTAGCACAACGTTTTCAAGAAGGCAGATTAACTCGTCCGTAGTCAGGTCGGGGTTGCTGCATGAGCCGATACAATACAAAAACCGAAATTAGAGATGTGGACAGTGTATTACTGAAGACCACCTTTGATTCATCTAAATTGTATTCTACAGCTATACAATAATATCTATTTTATGTTATTAAAACCTGTTATAAAATTGCAACAGAATTACATACATTTTTTCATGACCATAAATGTGTCTCTTCAGGCGATCTTAAACTACTTGCGGGTGAAAAATTAATTTGATTTCAAAAAGAATACTTTAAAAAAAAGAAGTTACACATTTATGGTGTTGAAACATAATTGTAATTGAGTAGCGATTTTTCATAACATGTTATAATATCATCAAATAAATAACATTTTTCCCTACTCAGTACTAAACCCTCTTTTAAATTAAATGTTACGTACAGTGTAATCATACTCCATTTGTTCTCATTTTACCTGTATATATATATATATATATATATATATATATATATATATATATATATATATATATATATAAAGATATAAATCATGAATAAATCGCGATACGTTAAAATACCCACCAACACTTTCACAACTATAATTGGAAAGAGATTATCTAAGATTAACATAAAAATCGTTAAAGTTACAAGTACATATTTTACAGTAAAATCTTTCATTAATACAAATCAAAATAATATCCTTAAAATCGTAAAGCAGGAATTTACTATATAGACTATAATGTTTAGCGCAATGAATAACTTGGGAAAAACCGCAATGAAATTAATTAAAATATTATATGAGCAGGAGAAAGATCCTTTTCACAATAATATCCTCAATGCATTAGTCACTTACCGTAATGAGTCAGCATAATTTTCATTTTAAAACGCATCTTTAAATAACGAGAAAACATTTTACTATGCTGAAATTGTACAGATTATATACTAAGTGCTAAAGCATCCATGAAAAAATGCGCCGACATTCGTAAGAGATTTCACCTTTATTGGTAAAAATTCCGATATCCCAGAATGGGATACAAAAAAATCGTTAAAAAAATTAGAGGAAAAATAACTACGAACGACTAGACTGTCTAGACATAGAGGTCTGTAAAAGAAATTGAAACTCAAAAAGTTTAAATTCAGCGTTTCCACCACATTTGCATTTCCCCTGGATGTATAACTATAACCAAAACTTGCTCTAATATTCCCTCTTTCCTACGCATATCATTTCGTCAATAAATACATAACTTTAGTTCAATGTAGTCCTGGAAGACAAAATTCGTTGAAATGATTTCTCTCTCTCTATATATATATATATATATATATATATATATATATATATATATATATATATATATATATATATATATATATATATATATATATATATATATATATATATATATATATGTGTGTGTGTGTGTGTGTGTGTGTGTGTGTGTGTGTGTGTGTGTGTAACTATATACATACGCATATATTAAGTGATGATTACTGTTTTTTTTTTAAATATTCAAGGAACTACCACTTGACTATAAGTGTGTATGTATGTATATATTACTGCGCATGCGTGTATGCATATATATTCATAAACAAAACGAATTTATGTAATTGTGCTAAATCGTGATCATTTCCTGGTCAAAAGCGTGAATATCTTAAGCAGGAACATGTTTTTGCTTCCAACATATCCAGTAAATATACTGTCTACAATTTTGCTCGCGGCGTATTGTATTGTTTTCAGACAATGCTATCCGATCGTGTCTCATAATAATAGAATGCACTGAATCGGTTGGTATGTTGGCTACAATATTCTGCCAGCTATTATTTTTTTTTTTTTTTTTTGCGAAGAGATAAACATGTCTATCCTTAATGATTATACCCATAAAGAATTTGCATCGAATGGATCAGCCGAATCTCTGCTCTACACATCGTCTGCGTGCAGAAACATTTAAACAGCTTCGATTGAAATAACTAGTTCGAAAAGATTGAATTTGCTAACATCTGATAAATTTTATTATAGGCACACATAAATTTTATAAATTATACTTGATATTTCTAACAGATGCATGCCATACGCCATTTGTAGCAGCTAAATAACAGTTTCAATTTCCAGCAGATAAATAAGAGACATCATTCATGCAGCTAAATAAAATATTTTTATTTTTAGTAGCTACATAGCAAATACTATTTCTAGTAGCTAAATAACAGACTTAATTTCTAGTAGCTAAATACTAAATTATTTTCCCGAGGAGGTAAATAATAGATGGTATTCCTAGCAGATGAATCACATACTAATTCTAGCAGATCAATATTATATTTCTATCAGCTAAATAACAGTTTCTATTTCTAGCAGATAAATTTCAGTTTCTATTTCTAGCGGGTAAATAAAATATTTTATTTCTCGCAGATAAATAGCAGATGTTGTTTTATTACCTAAAATTAAAAAAAAAATCTTATTTCTAGAAGTTAATTAACAGACTCTTTTTCTGGCAATAAATAACATACTACTTCTAGCAAATGAATAACATACTAATTCTAGCAGATACTAACACATTTTATCTCTAGCAGAGAAATAACATATTCTTAGAAACAGGGAAATCTACACCATGCATACCTTTGTTTTGTTATTACTCAAGGAAACAATAAGAATAATTATCAAAATTATTTGCATAACTTGTATGTGTTTATTTATATTCCCTCTCTCATACAGGGAAACGTGGTGTTGAATATAATTGTATGCTTCAGTATAGATTTATAAGTAGAAATCACAACTGATGTTAGAGTTGCGTGGTGATATTTGCATATATCAGGAATTGCTTCAACAAAAAACAGAACACTGCATACAAAAAAAGAGATTCTATTATGAATGACTATACATATTATTCCATCTGACAATTAAATGTTCAACAAACATGAAATTCTGATGCTTTTGCCCGTGAGGGTAACAGAAAAACAGTGTAAACTTAAAGAAAGCATTTTAATGTTAGTTTAGTAAAAAGAAAAAATTGTGAAGATTACAAGGCCTGAAATATGTTTTTGTCTGATATAAAATCGTCTGGAAGTCCTGAAGAATTACCTAGCTAAATCATTCGTTTACATTCCACGGAGAAAGTGAATAAACATCACACCTATTTTAATTCATCGTATATCTCAGATAACGTAAATTCATTAAGTTGGGTTATTTTCCTTCGTTTTAAAGCTGTAGACATTTTAGAACAAAACATTCTGTTTAGAATCCTCTTCTACTATTAGATCAGATGAGATGCTGTTGTCTCTGTTTAGCAAGTAATCAAGAATATTGATTGTATATTTACAAGTTAAAAATGGACAAAGAGCCAGTGTTACAGAAATTGTAAATAAAAAATAGTATTCTAAAAAATGTGTCAGAAATTTAGTGCTAGTGAACAGAAGTTCAAGATCATAAAAAATACAAATTACAGACAGTAGTTGCAGAAAAAATACAGGCTTAATTTTTTTTTGCTTCATCAGAAATTAGAAAGGAAATCACTATATCGCTAAACATCTCCATCTTCCAAAATACTATAAAAAAGTTAATTTCTACCTCACTTGCGATCCAACGTTCGACTTTCTACAGAATTTGCCCATCTATTGAAAACAACATCACCATTATGGATTTCGGCAGCTGGATTTACATTTTAGAACATTCATATTTTTAACGAACATATCCACACGCAGTATGAAAGGGCAATTCTTATATAATATTCAAAACTAACTCGGCAATAGCCGAAGTCTTTTTTGTAAACATTTTAAATAAATTACTTTAATACAGGATGACCACGACTTACGATTTGGGTCCGTTCCTACGATGTGTCGCAAAGTAATTTTCCGTGTAAGTCAGAATGTACACTCGATTTTTCGTGAATAAAAACTTATGTCGATAATCTGTGCTACCGCAATAGTAATAATTTACGATAGCAAATCATTTCTATTAGCATCAGTAAACCTAACAGTACCTGGGACACACATACACCCACACACGCGCACACACACACACATATACATACATATATATATATATATATATATATATATATATATATATATATATATATAGAATGAAATTAAATAAATTTAGTGCATATAAAGTAATGATTTTTTAAAAGCTGCTTGCATATTTATTGCCAGTGAAATCACTGGCTTTCGATAGTTGGCATGGCGTAGCGTTAAATATTGTCACTCTTGCAATACTTGGAAGTAGTAGCATATCTGTGGAAGAAAGTAAAATTAACGCTTTTTTTTTCTGGAAATTCATCAACTTTTAATTTAACAAGAAAATGTCCTTACATCTTACAAGCAAACTCAATATGATATGATATATATATTTATTTAAAACGATATTCGAAAGACTTAAGTCAAGCAACAAACCAATGTTCGTCGACCTTTCTTCCTTTTCTGAGCGTTTCAATATGTCTAAATTCAATTCTATGGTGATGGCTTTACTTTTTTTCGGAGCACCCGAAGAGGTTACACTGCGCTTCGGAGCCATAATGATGGTAAATGATTTTTCACAAACACAAGACAAATGAAAGTGAGCAAGTGCACAACAATCTATTATGGTGTACAATCAGGAACTGACCCATACCATATTATGTGTACATGGCATAAATCGAAACAATATTAATAGAGATTGCGTCGTAAAGAAGGATCAGCGTAAGTCGGGACTGTCGTAACCCGAGGGTGTATTTTTTTTATTTCATGTAGCTATTTCCGTTCTTTAATTCAAATTCTTTATATTTTTTTAAATTTTATTTTTGTATAGTAATCAATCGTATCATGATTTTTTCTCAATGTTTCCTAGACCTTTAAAGTTTAATGTTGGAGACACATTGACTGTCAAATATGAATTATGCAAGACCACAATTTAAAAATCAGACAGCCACCATATAAGTTTATGACTAATTGGCTGTTTCATTGTTCCAATAATTCGGCATAAAGGTACTTTTTTCCGGAGTATGTAGTTTTCTTAAACAAGACTTAAATTTCAGTTTTATTTACTGGTCTGTATATTACGATATTAAAATACAGTTAACATATAATTTATATATGTAGATATTTATCTGAACAGATAAAAGAAATTTATTTAAGTAATCCAAATCATCATGTCCAAATTTACCTAATCAATTATTACGGATTTATTAATAATAATTTGAATAAAATATAACCAGAATGATTTTCCGATAATTTACAAATTGGTAATAGAATGTTCACGCATACAGCGTTATCATAAATTTAATGTAGTTGGGCAGGAGTGTTTCTTGTAAGCACATGTTATAAAGAATAGACATTTTATGTCAATCCAACGCGTTGATTGTTCTATTTTCTATGAGCATGATCTTCAGAAATTGTAACTTTTGGTTACGTAGAAAAAAACTTTATTTCATACATACAAATGACGGGTAATCTAATCATTAACATTAGTATGAAGGACACACAGGTGAATCTATGGTTGAATATTATGTATTATTTCGAACAGCATCTTTGTACGTTTTCTTATGATTATCTTATGAAAATACGGTTCAGAATTGTTGGATTTACTCTACGCATTTTACAATGCAAATTTAGAATATTCCAGACATTATGCAATCTTGAATGTGTTAGTCGGTTGCGGGTCCCGTGACTATGCAGTGCCGGCCTGCGAAAATATGGCCTTGTGCCAGACACTACACACAACTACCGGACCCACAAACAAAGTAAAAAAGAAAGAAAAATATAGAAACATATACAGCGTGATCTTTTCTTTCGAAATATCCCAATTTGCTAAGTGAGGAAAGAGGAATAAGGTCGCATATCACGTGCACAAAAATGAGATAAAGGGTAGACAAGAGGAATGACTGAAGCAAGTCTGATAAAACACACAAATATAAAATTTATTATTCATGATTAACAAGTATTTAGTCTCGTGAGTGGAGACAATAGGTAGAATTACTGAAACTTACAAAAGGAACGATAAGGCAGTGACAAATAGTTCATCAATTTTCCGCGCCAAAACGAAATTCAAGATGGCTAAGGCGGGAAAAAGTTCATCAGTAGGAAAGTTCTGGAAGGATGTCTGCTTGAATTATAATGAACGTGAATGCAACAAGGAATGAAAATACTCACTGCGAATTATTGTAATGTGTGTGTAATGTGATATTTTTAAGGTACTGGTTCATAATGGTTAGAGTTCAAAGAAATATGAGAAGTTCTCATTCTTCGTAGTTGCAGGTTTCAAGTTCCCTGGTCATGTACGAAGACAGGCTCAAACGAAACGAGATGTTCGTCTCCGGACAAGAAATTAGTCATCGGAAAAGGTGTGAGACGACCGTATTGTAGAGTTCTGGTAGTGAGTAGAGGAAAGCACGAAAATTGTTCGCTTCAAGACGAAATGTTAGTCTTGGGAAAAAAATGTATGATAACGACAGTGTATCTGTCTCTACATTTTCTAGCGGATATAGGAGAAAGGTTCAACATGTTCACATTAGGTCGAGAAATTAGTCTTGGAAAAAATGTATCGCCGACAGTGCTGCAGTCTCGATATTTTCGAGTAGAAAACGGAGGAAAGGTCAGACGAATCGTTTGCATCAAGACGAGATAAAAAAAAAAACATGTAAAAGTGTGCGGGGCTCAACGCTCTCTAGTTTAAAAACGGAGGAAGGTTCGAACTGGGTTTTTCGAAGAAAAGTATTGAACACACGACATGTTGAAGGTTTGATTAAGATATTCCGGCTCGTTTATGGGTTAAGAGCACGGAATAAATGAGTTGTCCTCATAGCTTGAGAATTTGAGAAGCAACTGAAATTTTGAAACACTGGTCGTCCATGACGTCAGAAAAAGGCGCGGGAAAAAAATTCAAATTCTGTTAAGTATCAGTAGAAGTCAGCTCGCTTACTGGCGAAAAGGTTTACTGCTATTATTAGCTGAAAGTGAGAGGAAGGGATGGAAAAACTCGCACGCGCATCAAAAGGAGGTGGAAATACTGTGGTATTCCACAAGTCTATTTTACTGAAACGTCTTCCATTCCAAACACGTTTTACATTTCTTGGATTTAAAAAGAATGCAATTATTAAGCAAAATAATTTCATATACAGCTAAGCAATAAGGGAAATAATGTCAGCAGAATATGAACAGGCCGAATTCTCTTTCATATCATTGGCTGTTACTTATGCTATTATACAAGCTGATTGAAAAGTAACTCCATATTTTATGTATGGTGGAATCTCCCGTCTACCTATAAAAGATAAATAATAATAAGACAGGAGAGCCTATCATACATAAGATAGGGAATTACTTTTTAATCACCATGAAGATAAACATTTTCGGCTAAGGAAATTCGAATCAATTATTTATTTGTATAAAATACAAAATGTGGCACAAGGCCTAAAAAGGGGGTGGGGAAGGACGGTCTTCATCTGTCTTAAATCTAAACTCAGCTAGTCGCAGACACTGACCCAATCAAGCCAACAATATTCCAATCACCAAAACAACACATTCACTCCTACCTTTCTTACTACGTCCACCATAATACCTCAAATTCTCGATGATGTCCTAACTAGTCCCCTTATATACAATTATTGTTCGTGGGGGGGGAGGGTAAAAAATTAACAACTTTTAAAATGATCCCCAAATGAGTATTTACAATATGACTGAAATATTTACAATAAAACTAAACAAAACTGTGTTAGTAATAAAACCCCCCACAAACCATGAATGTGGCAGAAACATCAGTTCACCGGACGAGATCAATGCGGGACTATGAAAAAATGAAAAAAGCATTCATACCTCCAAGCATTCACGCAAGCACACACACATTCATACACAACAACAAATACGAAAAATCACACACACGAAACGAAAGTCGTCCCGCATCCACCAGAGAACTGACATCACTGACCACCTAACGAGGGAGGGGATGGGGAATTAAACAAAAGAAAAAAAAATAGGGAGAGAAATAAAAGGGACCAATGAGCATGCATACCCTAGCTAAGTTTACTAGAAAAAAAAGGGAAAAACTAAAAATTCAAAATACAAAACCTAGTCTAACCTAAAATCTGGGTGGGTTGCCTATGTTCAACCCTGTTAGGACAAAATTCTGTACCTAACCGGCATCCAAATGCCACTCTAGGTCAGCCCCTTTCACTCTACACATTCGCGCAAGATTCACCCACCTTTTGCCAAATTCCGATGAAGGGAGCCGCCGCCTTTCCGTCCTAATCTTGACTTTAAGCTGATGCTTAAAGAACAAGATCAGTTGGGAAGAGGTGAACTTCTCGCCCTCATGGAATCCCTTCTGACGCGTCGTCCAAATCACGACTCTCATAATCCCTAGTAAGCAACAGAACACATAGTGTTCAGCCTTCGTCAATTGCGGCACCACATTGCGAACCATGAGGCCTTCAACAAACTTGCACAACGGCACTACCGTCCTGCACTGAAAAAAGGCGTGACCAATGGTCTCGACTTCGCCAGTACAGCGACGACAGTTTGGATATTTCTCCAAACCTGCTGAACAAAGTCTCTTGCCGACCCATAGGGCCCCACGAATCATCAGCCAGGCGAGTGATGCCTCATCATTATTGAGACATTTCAACCCAGGCGCCCAAGGCCATATCGAGCCAGCCTCCTGCTTCGTAAGACCGAGCTCGTCGATCAGACCATCTTGAACGGACCCCCTAACTAACAACTGATACAATGCCTTACGAGACAATGCCTGGGCGTCGGAGAGGCCATCCGTCGTCCGTAAGAGGAGCTTCAAAGCACTACGACATTCGCGGTAGAAGGAGCACTCGGCACGAGGTGTACGGCCGGCCTCCTCCTCGCACGAGTGCACACTTCTCAGGGATGGGAAATGTTTTCGGACATCTTCTTTCCAAAAGGTGCCCACCTCATCCAATCCGCGACACATTCGGTCTAGAAAGGTAATGCGAAGCATATATTGACGAATCTCAATGCTAGGCATACCCAGACCGCCCTCAGAGGGATGAAGGCAACAGATCTCGCGACACACCATAGGGGCCTTGTCTCTGCACAAGAAAGAGAACAAGGTCCGGACTAATGACATTAGCCTGGCATACGGGAGTGGAAGCACAGACAGTCGGTAAAGGAGGATCGGATATATGTGTGAAACACATACCTCCGCCCTTCCCTTCAGGGAAAGTCTCCTCCGAGACCACAGTTTACCCGCGATCTCGGCCTTCCCTTGCACCTCCGACCAATTCATTTCCAACTGGAGATCAGGACCGAACCAGACGCCGAGTATCTTGATCGGCCCATCCGTCCAGAGGAAAGGTCCGGGAAGAGAAACTCCCTTCCACGCACCCAACCGCAAGCCCACAGACTTATCGCGGTTGATTTTGGCCTCTGTCACCATCTCATACCCACTGATCTCTTTGCTGACTACGTCAATCTCGGCTCTGCTCGACACAAGAACCGAAACGTCGTCAGCATAGGCAGAATACCTGGCTGAGGTGGAAGCCCCAGGCAGGGAAATTCCGCGCAGGACCTGATTCGCCTTTAACTTGCGAAGGAAAGGTTCCAACGCAAGAACGTACAGCAGAGGCGAGAGCGAACAACCTTGACGAATGGAGCGAGACAATACGAAAGGCTTCGATCTTACCCTATTCACTTCCACCAGCGCACCGGGGGTCGCATACAAAAGTCGAATCCAAGAGCGAAAGTCGGCTCTGAAACCGGCCGCCGAAAGGACAGCCTCCAAAAATCGATGGTCAACCCTATCGAAGGCCTTGGACTGATCTAAATTGATCAGCGCGGCTTCACTGTCGACTTGTTCTAAGATCAAGCGTACCATATGAAGGTTATCCTGAATAGTCCTACCCTTCACAGCACAAGTCTGTTCAGGGCCAATCAGACTAGACAGGACAAGCTGCAAACGGTTGGCTAAGATCTTCGTCAAAATCTTTAAGTCCGTATTTAACATCGTTAAAGGGCGAAAGTTCCCTAACCCATCCCCACCGTTCTTGTCCTTACGCAGCAACTTGATCACACCCCTGGTGAAGCGTTGGGGTAAAGACCCCTGCTTCATCCAGTGGTTGTAAATCAGTTCCAGCAAAGGAACAAAAACGTGCGACAACCTCAAGTACACTTCGTAGGGAAGACCATCTAGTCCCGGAGACTTATCCAGGCCAACCTGCTTCAGCGCTTCCCAGATCTCCGAAATTCGAATCATATTACGGTGACAAGTATTTTTCTCATATGTTAGGTTGCTGCAAAAATAATGACGTAATAATGACGTAATAATGTCGTTTTTTACGTTAAAATACGTCAAAAACGACATTATTACGTCATTATTTTTGCAACAACCTAATAGTTAGCAGGAAGGAGAGGGAACATGCGTTAACGAGACAAAAAATAAAACAATATACAGAATTTTTATCGGCAGACGCTTGCATCCGAGCGTCGGGATCATCATCCTCTGTCCTCTGGAACACGTGGTGTCGGAGATGAGATTGAATCCAAGATAGTTTGAGGAATACATACGCGGGAATTGGGTTTTGGTTAAAAATCTGTGCAAAGGAGAGGCCCGCACATTTCATTAGATCCGCCTCAATCGCGGTTCAAAATTTAGAATATGATATATATATATATATATATAT
>OZ010573.1:111024567-111042067 GCA_963932145.1 Acanthosepion lycidas
GAAATTGGGGATATTAATGTGTCAATTACAATAAAAGCGTTGATATAATCATTATTCAGCGTGAAAAAAATATAGCAATTATTTTCTTTTCCAGATTACTAGAGATTCCTATGGTATTATCATATATAAAAAGGATATATTCATAAATTCAAGAATGGTTTTGTAATTAAACGTTATACACACAAACGAGCACCCGCCCCACACACACACACATATATATATATATATATATATATATATATATATATATATATATATATATATATATATATATATATATATATATACACTCTAATTGAAAAACTGAAACTGAGGAGAAAAAATACAAACAAACACACACGCACACACAACCCCTCCATATATATATATATATATATATATATATATATATATATATATATATATATATATATATAACATAATATATATATATATATATATATATATATATAGCACAGTATATATATACAGATATATAATATAATATATATACATATATATATATATATATTTATATATATATATATATATATATATATATATATATATATACAGATAGATAGATAGATAGATAGATAGATAGAGAGATAGATAGATAGATAGATAGATAGATAGATAATATAATATACATATATAAATATAAACCTAAAGAGCCAGGTAAACCTTCCTCGGCTTCATATATACGGATCGCCAGGGTCAATTGGCCAAAGAGGTAAGGGTGGAAAAGAATATAAAAAAAACAACCATGACAACATACCTAACGTTTTTCTAAACGAGTATATATATATATATATATATATATATATATATATATATATATATATATATATATATATATATATATATATATATATATAACTATAGTATATCTATATCTATATCTATCTATCTATCTATCTATATATATATATTTATATATATAATTATAGTATCACTGTGTCTATATCTATATCTATATCTATCTATATATCTATCTATCTATCTATCTATATATATATATATATGTATGTATATATAACTATAGTATATCTATATCTATATCTATATCTATATATATATATATATATATATATATATATTTATATATATATACAATTATAGTATAACTGTATCTATATCTATATCTATATCTATCTATATATATATCTATATATATATATATATATATATATATATATATATATATATATATATATATATATATATATATATATATATATATATATAACTTTACTATAATTTACCCGTTATGGTTGTTAATTTTAGTTTTATAATTGCAGTCATTCCCGTGCGTCGATGCTAAACTTTATAATTGCTTACATTTTTTGATGAACGAAGCCACGTAAGAAAAGGCATTCTCGATACATGTCATGGTTTTCTTATATGTGAGTGAATGCGAAGATTTAAATATAGATTATATGTCTCAATGTTCAAACAAATCCAAAATATTTCTCACTCGCTATTGAAGTTGCGTGAATAGATGAATTGAAGCTGATCTCTAATTCCATTTCCTAAGAGACGCCAACCGATAAAAGTTCGACTTTTTTTCATTTTTAGGAGACAACGCAAATTAGACTTAAAAGTAGTTAAAATTAATTAACGAAAGGCGTTTACAAATTAAATGTCTCTATCTGAATACCTGCACTTGAATCGCATGCACTCTTTGTTTAATTCCACATTTCTAACGTATCTGTAATTTTACTTTCTCATTTATTTTTAATAGGTATATATATATATATATATATATATATATATATATATTTATTTTTAATAGGTATATATATATATATATATATATACACACAAGTATATGATTAGTGTATACGGAATGAATTCCAATAAACAACAATTAATATTCTTAAAAGAGTGCTCAATACCGAGTAGAGCAGACATAATTATTTATTTAAAAATTATAACATAAATATGTTATAAAATCACGATAAAAATAGCCATTTTGAGTGATGATGTAAAATTTTACATTCAACATCATCACTTGATAAGACACTGGAGATGTTGAAACAAAATGGCTATTTTTGTAGTGATTTTATAACATATTTGTGTTATAATTTTTAAATATATATATATTTATATATATATATATATATATATATATATATATATATATATATATTAGGTTGGTTCAAAAATAATATCGTTTTTGACGTTAAACAATACGTCAAAATCGATATTTTTTTTGCACCAACCTAATATATATATATATATATATATATATATATATATATATCCTATCATCCAGGACCGGCGTTCTCTGACCTGCCTTCCATCGGCACAAACTGGTGAAAAACTTCAGGTTTATAGAAATTACGTTGGCCATGTACAGGAATTTCTCCATTATCCGAACCTCAATTTAAGTTCTTCGATTATCCGGACGTGAAATTCTGAGAAAAAGTAAAATGGATTAAATATAACAATTACGGAAACAGTCACGTTGAAAATCATACAACATCTATCATTTCCTAACAATATTAAGAGTTTTATATTTAGCGATATTTCATCATCCAAATTTGTTCGACTGCAGACGGGATCATCAAGCCAATGCAAAGAGATCCTTTCTTTATCTGTACCGATTGTGCTGTTTCTTGGCTATATACAGTTTTGAATTCAGAGTTACTTTCAGCTAAACTGGTTGCATCCTAGTGCTATAGAACCCAGCCTTTCCTGCTATCTACCCATAGCTTGTGGAGGGGAGAAGAAGATGATTGATAACTTTCCTAAGATTATTTGCACGTAAGTAAATGCATTCGAAGCGAACTTCATTATGGATATTTCAAACATATATAAAGTGATGTTTTAAATATTTAAATTAAGATGTATCGTCAAAATACATCGTCAAAATACATCGTCAAAATACATCGTTAAAATGTAAATTTAATTTTGAGTGATTCTGTATTTTTGACTGCACGTCGTAATTATTTATTTTTTTATTTATTTATTTTTTTTGCTCTTATGATTGTTTTCATTAATAACACTACTAATTTTTTATGAAGGTTCTTTTGAACGCATAAAGACAATTTTTTTCTTTTTTCTTTTTTTTTTTTTTTCGCGAGCGATGTTTTATGAGTCGTCAACAGCGTTGTTTCGGGTTGATGGGAATTCCTTGTGAGGCGCAGATTTAATTAGGCCATTAACCCCGCTTGACAATATGACTGCGTGAAAGGACACGTTGCGTCCATGATGATGCGGGCTCGTACACTCTGTAGTGGTTGGGTCCACACGTCCGGCTACGAGGACATTGATGAGTGACTACTAAGTTGAACGGATTCATAGTCATTTGCATTTATTGATTCAATATACTTAAGAAAGACAGTTTTTCTGTTACCATAATGCACAATGACATCAGGCCCAAGTTGCCAAGTACTGGTTTCAAGAGTATACAGCATATTGCTGGATACATAATATACCAATTTGTGAATGGTAGCGATAATTCCAAAGAGGATATTATATTTATCCAAAGACTGCCCAATGTAAATTTCAATTACAGATCATTATAATAATACATCAAATCTTGATATATATATATATATATATATATATATATATCGAGATATGATTTATATATATATATATATATATATATATATATATCACATTGAGTACTGTTGTTCATATATATATATATATATATATATATATGTGTGTGTGTGTGTGTATTCAATTGAGCACTGTTGAATGACAAGCTAATTCTAAAAACAATGTTCATCTCCTTAAATGCGAAGCTCTTCAGTAAAATGAATTGAGCACTATGGCTGTTTGGCTTTTGTTTACATTTGTAAAAACAATAAGCTAGATTTGGCTAGCTCAATCGTTCGAGCGAAGATGGCTCATTGGAGGAATCTCTTGCTGGCATCCTGTCGGCTGGGTTTCGATCCGGGATATAGGCATTTGTTTGTCTAATCACGCTGAGGAATTGTACTAGAGCAAAACAGACGTTGTCTGCCAATAGCACAAACGTATATATATAATCTGTGCGGCGTTTTTATTTATGCAAACATGACAGACAATATTTAGATATCTTAAATATACTTATTTAAACTTTGATTAGCAATATTGCTATACTATTTTTAAGTTTATTTAATTACTTCATCCTCACATAAATTTTCATGTTTCTGGCTGAAATACTGCTGTAATTTTCTAAACATCGTACAACTATGTCTCAATATATAGACTTCTTTTCGCAACTCATTCGTAATTGTTGTTCATTAGGCAGGAACATATAGACTTGCCTAAGCTATTTTTCTTTGCTTCATTCTTAGTTACGTATGCCTTTTAAATTTATCTTCCAGGGCCTCCGTTCTCTGAGCAGCCTTCCATCGGCACAATCTGGTGAAAAACTTAGAATGCCAATTCCGGTTTATAGAAATTACGTTGGCCATGTACAAGAATTTCTCTATTATCCGAACCTCAATTTAATGTCTTTGATTATCCGGATGTGAAATGCTGAGAAAAATTGAATGCATGATACCAGTTTTATTTAACTAAACGAAACCATTTGTAATATTTAAACTTAAAAAAGCGTTTTGAGCATTTAGAAAACTATACTCAACTTAGAAAATTTCAATTTCAAAGCCAATGGTTATTTTTGACAAAAGTTCGTCATGCACTCAAATACATAAATCTTTTGCAAATACTTCGACTGCAATCCAATTCCAGAAGCAAATGGCAGAATAACAAGAAATAAATCGAAATTAGAGAAAAATTGGTGAAATTATCCATCGAAAAAAGGGACAAAAATGTGTAAAATGTGTTTGGAAATGCTATCTGATGATAGAAATTTCTTTCGAAAATAGTATTTTCGCTTCAATATCGTCCGATAATTTACGTATTCGATAATCCGGAATTTCGAATTATCTGAATATACTTTTTTTTTTAAGCGATGTCGCAAAGTGTCCGGATAATCGAAGAAGTCCTGTGATTAAAATATGTCTCTAAGCTTTAAGTTACACTGAGATCATGCAAAATACCTCACATTCTCATTTTGCCAAAGTCACAAAACTTTGATCTGGGTTTTGACAGTTTGTTTACAACGGAGACAGAATTGGCACTAAAACTTTTAGATACAAAAAGTTAACAGTAATAATTCCCTCTTGTCAAAATAGTCAGTATCCATCATTCTCTCAACGAGTTATGCTGCATTAAAATTATTTCTACGTGAGTTAGTGTTTCGACACGTCATTACACTTTTCTTCCCTGTCTCAAAAGCGTAAGCATATTTCCCGTCTCTTGTGATTACCCTGCTTCGTCAGGTGATATTCCTGTTGTGATGTTCCACAAACTCTTCGGAAGTCACAACTCTTTGATCCTTTATAGATCCTTATCGTCTTCTTGGAATCCACATTGTACAGACCTTTGAGAAAGCAAGAGACTTCTGTAAGCTGCAGGCACTACAATACGTAACCTGAAGTTTTTCAAGGGTTTTGGAATATTGATTCATCTGTCATCTGTAAGGAGACCATCGATTTGTTTCCTTATCCATATTCACAGGGATAGCTGCTGTGACTCTATGGCAAGTTACTTTTTTTATCTTGAAGTTGGCCATTAACTCAGTTGACATATCTACTTACTGTGATTGCATCAAGCGCAGCATTTGCATAAATATATACATTTGTAGCATTTTCCCAAGGCAAAATCCGAAAATCTATGCGTACCTTTTGCTTTCTACGTACGCCAAGAGCAGACATTCTGAAAATGCATTACGGGTAGGTATAATACATTAACACCCGGGAAATAGCTGCTGGTATTTTAGGCACTTAATGGCTTATAGCGGAAAAAATAAAATAAAGATTTTCACAAATACTTTTAAGAATAAATTGAAAAGAGCAATTTCTTTTTTCACAGATAAACTTATAGAAATCGACTGTAAAATTTCAGTTTCCATACAATGAAATGTGACTAATATAAACTAATGCTTAATAAAAATCTGTTAAACTTTTCTCATCAAATACGTATTAATATACAGTTTAATAAAGCAAACCTTTAGCATAGTGATGGGTTTTATTTCATTTTGCCCAACGTGTAGTTTATTTCGTCACCCTAGAGTACCCTTTTCCTTAATTCGCTAACAATTTACAATATTAAATGTTGACATTATCGAAACCGGCCAGCTGGGTATGTGGTCATTTATTTTCATTTTCCTCCATCGTTCGCCGAATAAGTTTTATGATTTTTTTAATACAGCATCTAATCTGTGTACACACATTTTTCTTTTATGAATCTGGTATTCCTCTTCTTTGACAGACATTTAATTATGATTGTGTTAAGATTTATGCCAGATCTAACACTTAATTTTAGTATATACTCTTCTAGTCTTTGGTAATATTCCAAAAAATATACTTTTCTTTGAAATGCTGTTAAAAAATGACCTTAGTTAAATTCATCACTTTTGATTTTAATTTGTCAAAACGATTTCATAGCATCGGCTTCCCGGTGTTTTTCAATGTTTAGATGCCAGAAAGAAATCATATTATAGTGTCGAAATATTTTTTTGCGTGTCTGTCTTTACTCATTCATTTATTATTCATTAATTTACTGTTGGAATTGCGAAGTGTAACCGTAAGTTATATTAATAATTTCTTCTATAGCACGTCTCACCTGGAGAACTTTCTTCTAGGTTATTGCTTTCCTGTAAAATCCGACCAATAAAGAAGGAATTGCCATGTCAATCAACATCTACTAAATGCTGTTATTTTTATCGACTTTCTCTTTTCAGTTTCCTTCTCTCTCATTAAACGTTTGTGTGTTAGTGGCTTTATCCCCTTGTTTCGATTGTAACGATAAAAATACATCTTCATTCATATCTCTGTTTCGTTCTTTCATAATTTGGATAAATGTTGCCATAATCCGACGGTACAATGAAGACAATATTTAAAAAAATCATATTCTGATTTGGTTGGAGATAACGATATATATGTTTATATATGAAGCCCTAAAGGATGGAACGTGTCACAAGAAAACATTTTCAACTTTGTCATACATTTTTCCACTGCATTGTTTATACTTTGTTTCTCTTAATTGACATGATCGGACTTGCTAGATATTTTACCATTATTCGTTCTGATTCAAATTTCAAACCATTTTATGTGAATATTCCCACTGATTTCCTTAGGCAGCATTCGAAACTACTCACCTTCAGATAATATTAAAAGAGCACATGTATTTTCTCTACGAGGTTATATTGTAGCTTGCCCTCAGAAGATTTTAAAAAGCAAATAAGGACAAGAATATTATCTATGAATTGAAATATTTATGGTCAAAATTCAGGGAATATTACCCGATTAAAGAGATAGCTGCTAAGAATGAGATGTTGACGTTTGAAACCTTTCAAATACTTCTTTAATTATTCATCTGCGGACTACTTAAACAAAAGCATATAAAAAATATACAATTCAAAAAAAAAAATTATAAGAATCCTTAAATATCACCTGATAAAAATGATAGGTGTTAAAGAAAGACAAGTTGCCGCTTGAGGCTTTCAATATTTTGGTAATTCTTTAGATCTCAGCGCTGGACCTGGAAAAGCAAAAAAAAAAAAATGAAAATAACGTATTACACATGACAAAATATTTATATGCAACATACGTTCAATATTACCTGACAAAAGTAACACATGGTAAAGAATTCAGCATAAAGTGAACGAGATATCATTGTATATAACTTTTATTCAATGACAATCTTTCACTTTCTCACTCATTTCGATTTTGATTCATTACCTTCAGGAAGCACAGTGGAGCCTATGGATGGATAGCAGCTCGGATTGAGAAATCGGAGCGTAGAGTTCGAATTCCATTCCAATCTATTACATACGTGCTAATAACCTTGAGGAAGTTATGACTCCTCTTGTTCTCCCCCATCTATGGGTAAATAGAGGGATAGGCTGGGTTTGGATGGCAATTAGGATACCGCAGAAGAAATGGCAACTTACCGCGGAAAAAAAAAATCTGCATCGTCAGTCATGTATCGAAAGATACATGATAGCCTAAGCGTGTACATCGAATGGCATATAACAGATTGATCTTCATGGAAATTTATTTTTCGATTTAACTAATCTCAAAATCACACTGGCGTATAGTAGGAAATAATGTAATTTATATCATCACGAAACACCTATCAAATGACCGCGGGATAATGGTTCCAGGTGACGTGAGTGAACAGAGTCTTGTTAAGTTTACCGAGAATGTTGTTGCATCCATGTGTCTTGATGGCAGACGTTGATTGAAATATCCCCAAGTATAAAGAACGCGAAATATTTTATCCTGAATTGTTTAATAATGACGGTGAAGATGCAAATAACCTTTAGAGAAACGACGTTTGTTCCATCATGTCTTTGATACTGTGGTGTATAAAGTTAATATTTTTTTTTTTTATTAATGATGACACTGTCATCATTAAGTGTCTAATGTTGTTGTGTTCTTTTGATAATGACGTAGGGACTAATTGGGAAGTTCATGTTTGAAAATAAAGAGATTAATATTTAGATTATTTTTCTAAAACTTACATCAATATTAAAACTGAATTTATGTCATTGTTCATATATTTTTACCTGCTATTTAAATTGAGACATCATCGTTCATGAATTCTCAAGTTAAGTTTCGTCTTTTTTCGTGTATCGCTTATACTATGAAAAAATAAATTCGATTCGAATTTAGTGATTATAGAGAATAAATTTCAAAGACTTCAATGCTTAGCAATGACATAGTTATTGTTGATTTTCTGAAGCTTCGTTTTGAAGGTTGAACGGAAAGTGAAACAATTATTAAAAAAACTATGTGCTTCGTTATGCTGTTTTATGTTTTGTTAATTTTAAGCTGATAATTTAATCATAAAATGAGATAAGATTCGACGACAGAAATTGCTAACGTTTTAAAGAACACTTTGTTTATCTTCAGGTTGTAAAACTAACTATGCTGATGGATTACTGCTGGACTTTAACTAGGGGTTGCTTAACATGTGTTCAGTGCGAAAGTAGATGTTTAAAAAAAACTACCGTTTAATCATATTCTTATATATTGATAAGATTATCTAGTCTGGAACTGTTCCGCTTCATGTCATAAAATAGGCACTACGTTAATCGTGTGATGATGTCCACGTTGCTCGACATTCAATGCCCATAATATATTTTATTGAGTTAAGATTTATGTGAGATTAATTATATATTGCAGTGAACATTGAAAAATCTCCTCACAGATGAAAAGATGACACAAAGCAATAGAGATGTGGTTCTACAGAACGATGCTTAGACTAATATATACAAAAGCTAGTAACTGTAAATAGGAACAGAAAGTGCACTTTTGTTTATAACCTGAATACGAGAGGTAAAATTTCTGAAACGCACAGTATTGCAAATGCGTTCGGATATTTCGATATAGAAATGGTACATGGAACGCAAGAAATAAAATGAATATAGCAAATGGAAGAGGAAGTATCGAGTGACATTCCTAACGAGGCTTACTAAAAAAAAAAAAAGCAAAATAGGGAGTGGGAGTAATAGTCGAGGGTTGGTAATTGCTTTGAACTACAAAATATAAGAAGATGAGGATATCAATTATCGACCACACCCTTAAGAATCAAGGTACATCAAAGAAAAAAAATGTGGTTAGTAGTGTCTAGAATAACATCTTCCTAGTTTCAACAGGATATTTTTTTTGATTTTTGACAAGCTCTGCATTTAATTTACTTTCTTAAGGGTTTCAGTAATTGAAATAGTAAGTCTAAGAATCTGTCTATATTCCTGAGATGAGGTATTATGTACATTATTTACATTATTCGGACTATTGTCCTCATCTTTGTTGCCATATTTATTACATCATAATAGTAATAAATATGGCGACAAAGATGAAGACAATAGTCCGAATAATATAAATAATGTAAGTCTAAGAAGTGAATAGGTAAAATTTTATGTTATCACTTAGAGAATACTAGCAGTAGAGGCCGGCGTTGCCTGGGGATGTAACAGTAAGAGATAGATCAAGTATCGACCATCAAAAAGACTGAAAAATAAAATTGACAAAGATTATTGTTTAAGGTTGATGGACACACATGTCTTAATTAGTTTTTTTTTTAATTTTATTTTTTTTACAAATTGGTCAAACCCAAACTCAAACAAAAACATTGTTTTCAATCGTTATGAGTCTACCGATTGAATAACATTTTATTATAAACAATTGTCTTGTAAATTAAATTTTTAAAGCATTTTCAATGTAAAAATAAAGAAAAGAGTGTGCAAGACAATAAGAAACACTACCTGCCCCCCCCAAAAAAAGTAGAATTTTGTTGAAATCGGTTGAAAAATGTAGGAAATCCGATCCCACACACACACACACACACACACACACACACACACACCAACCTAAGTTGTATAATAAGTATAACTCGATATGAGTTGTCCGCCTTTCATTCTCGCGATGCCTCTTAATCGTGTTTTCAAATTGATTTCGTTGAAAAACAATTGTGTTCTTCCAATTTTCGGCGCTGTCAGTACCACCGCAAGGTAATCTTACGTAGTTCTGTGAAGTTTCGTTGAAATCAGTTAAAAAATGTAGGAAATCAGTTCCAATATATAAACGTACAGACACACACAACCTGGGTTTTATAATAAGTATGATTTTACGCCAAAAATTAAGGGAAAAAACAATCACACTGTGCGGAATTTTCTTATCAATTTCTTAAAAACAAAAGAACAATACTAAGTTACCAGTATCGGAGTAAAAAAAAAAGTTCTATTGCAAAGGAACGCTAGTATTTCCATACGACAAATTGCTAGAAAACCAAACTCGAGGGAGTTACTTAAAAAAATTCGTCAGATCGAAATTTTCATATCGAAAATGCTTTGAGTAAGTGAAGCCTTAGATTCTTGTAAATATCATACTTCCTTGAACACTGAGTTCTGGAGCTACATCATCACAAACAAAGAACTGAAACAAATAACAGAAACCAGATCACGTGAAGACAATCAGCAGTAGCAAAGCATAAAATGGATATCACATGTAACTCAAGGAGAGAATATTTATATAACCTATGAATTAACACTCCGCAATACTTCAAATAAAAGAAATAAATCCAAAACAATATTTGAAAATGCGAAAACACGTGCTGGACGTGAGAAACCTGTTTTTCCGGAAAGAGAAGTATTTTATAAATATCAAACGAAAGGGGTACTTTCTGTTCAATCAATAAATACTGAATGTTTCCTTGCAGGGAATCGGTAAAAATTGCCATATGCGATTCTCGGTCGCTTTTTAAATTTTTAAGGTTGAAATAGCGGCGGATACGATAGCAGATTTTGAACAGCTAAATTAACAAAATAATTTTCAGTTAGTTTATTTGATTAACGTAAAATCGGTTCTTGGAGGCATCCTGGGGAGTCAGCGGTAAGTTGCAAGCGTTTCGTTGGCAAAATATGTAAAATATAAAAAGTTGATGGAAATGTTGACTGTATTTTAGTCAATGGTTTTATGACGAATCAACTAATAATGAAAAATTCTAGATAGTTATGGTTACCAATTAACTTAGATATAAACGTTGTACATATCAATAATATAGATGGAATTTATATATATGTTCCATCGCTACTAATGCTGGAGAAAGGGTCAGTTCCAATTGCCGCCCTAGAATGTAACTGTCTCTTCATTTTATGTTCTTTAATTTACACAAGCCAGATCAGATCAAAAATGGAATTTTCCCACATCTTCTCTTAATTGTCATAACTTTGTTGGAAGTGGTTAAGATTGGCTCGTGGAATATGGCATGATCTGCATATATCTTTTAGAGATGCTGAAATATTGTACTCATTATTTATATATATATATATATATATATATATATATATATATATATATATATATATATATATATATATATATATATATATATATATATATAGGTATGTCCACTGTTTTCGCCGAAAAACAGCATAGCGTAAATGAAAAATGCCATAAACTTAAAGAAAATAAAGTATTATCGTCAAAATGCTTATGTTATTATTAAGATAAAAGAAAAAATTTTTTAATTATTTTTTAATATTTTCTAACACGTTCGAAATTTTGGTTAAAGTAGTCTTTTGTTTACGTCATCGCGGTGACGTTAAAATAACATTGTTTTTTTTTGCGCTTTTTTCCCGTTGAAAACATTGATTTAGAAATTATTGTAAGAATCAAATAATTGTCCGATCTTAATGAAATTTTCAGAACTTATTCACAAATAAATGAAATTATTTTTTAAATATTTTGTTTTTAGAAAATTTTGGTAAAAAATATATTTTTTTAAATATTTCATATATATATATTTCATGAAATTTCATATATAATATATTTCATGAAATTTCGCCCCAAAACTTTTTGGCTCTTGAATATATTCATTTTTTTTTGTTAAAAGAAGGAGTCTACTTTTTTTTTTTTTCAAATTTGAGCTATTTAACTGAAAATCTTGTCTGAATTGAAAAATAATGAATCAAATAAAACTATGATATTACTTAATTAGAAAAGCTTTTAATTGCTTTTGTAAATAAGTAATATTAAGGACATTATTGTCTGAAGAAATAATTTTTTCTGATGAATAATTAATTTTTACAAGAATCTTTTCGTTTTTTAAGAAATTTTAATTATAATAATTTATAATAGTTTAACACCGTGTAAAGCTCTGTATTAGGAGGGCTCCTCGATATTATGTAGTAATTAAGTAGAAAAGAAAATTACGAGTTCAAAATTGATAATTTTAATAAATTTAGTTGAGCTACTTTTTTAAAAAGTAATTTTTTATGTTGTATTTTTTTTACTTATTACATTCCTTATTTCAATGTATGGTATATTGAAGTTGCCATTATTATAAAAAGGTCACGTGATGTAAGAGTTTTGTCCCTTTACGTAGCCTTTTCATAACATTTCGTTTCTTAGTTGTTTTTCTAACAAGTCGTATTTTCCTATCAGCTGTAAAAGTGTAAAATTTAAAGTTTAAATCTTAAAGTAAGTTTCCTTTTTTTCATTTACTATTTCACTAAATGTTTTTATTTTATGTATTTTATTTCTATTAGTGTGGGTCATACTCAAATAGATTTTTTTTTAAACTTTAAGAAGGAAGAAATATTTGTTCGTAATTTTTTCATTCCATTTTTCAATGAGAGTTTATAATTTTGAAAACAATATTTAATTGATTTAAGTTATTTTTCAACTTTATTTCCTGCATATTTTTTAATTTAGTCAATGTTAATTAAAGTTTATTAACTATTACTGTATAAATATTTTATTTATTTAAAAAAAATGTCTAAATCAATGCGTTCTTTTCTTGCTTAATTACGTTAATTTTTAATTTTTTTTAATTATAGATGGAGAGAAGAGAAAAGATTTTAAAAACCTATAGCAGCATCCAACGTGGAGAACCCATTCTCTGCGGACAAATTTTTGAAACATTTTTCAGAAATTATGGAACACTACAGAAAGTAGCAGAATGGGCCACGTTGGAGAATGCCAAAAACGGTTTCCCTGTAATCTCCATTAGTTCAATTAAAAAAATTTATGGATTTTACAAGGACAGGAATAAAGGGTCAAACTTTTCTGGATTCCCACTAAAATGTAGAAAAGTTGTGACTCGGACTGTTCCGTCTTCTACTGCCTCTTCAACCACCACTCCAGTTGCAAGTACATCGAATTGAGATGCATCCCTATCTGATGCTATCAAAACATTATATGCAGCAAATCTGACTCTCTCTTCCTGCACGACCATTTCTGCTGCAGCTGCAATCATTTCTGCTCCAGCTGCAACCATTTCTGCTGCAGCTGCAACCATTTTTGCTTCTGTTGCATCCCTGTCTGCTGCTAGTGAAAACCTGTCTGCTGCTAGTGAAAACCTGTCTGCTGCTGGTCAACAACTTTCTTCTAATTAAGAATTGGTTGCAAGTTACAGTCTGCATAAAACTTCTTCCCAGTCTTCATCTTCCAGTGACAAAAAAAAGTGCAAAAAATAAAAATTTTGAAAAAACAACTACATCAAAAAAATGAAAAAATAATATTACTTAAAAAACAATTAAAAGTACTGAAAAAAAAAACAAAAAAAAAAAAAAACAGAACATTCCAATCAATTTTTAATAAGAAAATTATACTATGACTGCATATTATCTGGAGTTCCTTCTTCAAGGACTCAAGAAACTGTGAACAATATTTTGAAGACATTGTCACTAGAAGATGAGATTGTACCAAAAAGCTTAACTACAGTATATAGAATGGTGGGGGAGCTTGGCTTCCTCTCAGATATGAAGACGTTCCATGCAGTGGAAAGCTCAGAAAACTGCACTTTAGTTTTCGATTCAACGACACAAGATTGACAGCACGTGAACTGTATAGTTTTGACTACCCAACATCCTCTCATCTTGTGTCATTGGAACGTCTTCCTGGGGGGTCTGCCATGGATTACAAGCAGCATGTTATGGACTCAATCAACAACTTAGCCAAAGTTGGCTCTCTATCTACTGGCGAAAGTGTTGATGCCTGTTTCAACAAAATAATTTCGAAAATTAAATGCTGCTTGACAGACAGAGCTCCCTTCAATCATTCTACAGTTTCGCTACTGGAGAAGGAGTGGCAAGTTAAGCTTTTGGAACTATACTGTAATTTGCACCCATTGGAAGCTATTACAAGAAGAACGAGGAAAGCCCTGAGGGATTGTGAGGCCTGTACTTCATATGTTGTGAGTGAGTGCCTAGCATGGAGAATTATTGTGGGAATGATTTCCCTCAGATTTAGTGATAAATTAGGGACAATAAATGACATGAAAGCATCCATTAAGCATCAAGGGTTTTCATTGTCCCAAATCACTAGATTTCGAGGGAATCGTCTGCATATAATTTTCCATCTGGGTGCAACTTACTTCCCTATTTTCGCACAGTGCAAACAATTTGTCTCAGGGCTTCCGTCAACAAATGAGACCATTTCCAAGTTGCAGTTATTTATTATGGAAGAAGCCGCTATTGTTGAGTTGCAAGTGCTTGGAATCATAGGGAAGCTGCTTTCAGGGCCTTGGATGAGTACCTTCTAAACATCTATTGAAACGCAAAATGACCCCATCAACACAATGAACATCATCAAAGGGGTCATTGACAAGGTGAATGTACTCAGAGAGGACCCAATATCTATTTTCGCCTGTGTAGAGGACTTCTTTGGAAATCCAATACCAAACAATGTAAGAAACTCCCTATTGATTTCTCCCAAAAATTAACTCCTGTTTCGACAAATGATGACTGCCTGTTTGAAAGGGATTGTGGAGGTGTTAAACAGGCAGTAACAGAAATCCTTCACCTCTGTAGCGGCTTCATCTCCATCACTGTTGACATCTGTGAGGGAACACACCATGGTAGCGGAAAGCATCATCAGTGAATTTTGTGAAAGAAAGAAGCTTGCGCCTAATGCTTATGTTTCCAGCGTAAGCGATGTCATCAAGGGCAAGCGGAATCAAGTAAAAAATTTCATCGATGATCTAGATGCTGAGCAATTCCAAAAATACCTCCACATGGCAATGGTTCACAGCAGACACTATACAGCATTGAAGAAAACGCAGCAGCAAATGGTCGATGAGAAAGTTAATAAGAAGAGCAAAGATAGGGCTGCCAGACTGAAAGGAGGAGGAGAGTTTGGATTCAGAAGTCTTTGCAAAGACTGAAAAATGCATCCATAAGTACTTTGCTGAAGGAGTATCATCAACCAGGAGTAGCTGAAGTCATGCATGAAATACTCACTGGGGAGATAGTTGGTAGGACAATTAAACACATTTGGACAGTTGATGGTGTAAACCGTGAATATGTTGGCTACATCATTAGTTATGCAGATCCTTTTTATATGATTTCATATCTCAATGATGAAGCTGACTATTGTCAACTTGACAAATGTGAAATTGGCGCTAAGTATCTCATGCAGGACTTGCATTTTGATCAGCCCAGCAAAGATGATTGAAGAGGCAGCAGAAGAAAACAAAAAAAGGCCCTTTTCAGGGCTACAAAATATTCCCGAAAGTCCTTCCCTTGTTACACGTAGTAGGAATTTCTTTTCAGTAATGTTTATTGGGTTAATAAAAGTTTTAGTAAATTTGTAAGTAATAATAAAATTCAATAATAAAATTATTATCATAAAAATAATTAGAAATAAAATGAAAAATATATAAAAAAAAATATAAATCAGTTAGGTACCTCTACTATTTCAGCATAAATTTAGAATTAATTAAAAGCTTAATGATTAAATTTTATTATTTCCATTAAGTAAAAATTCTGGTGTATATCAGACATAAACTATATACATTGGATTGTAAAGTCACATTTAATTTTGATTTCTTAAATAATAATTAAATTACCATTTAATAAATTATTAAATTACTTCTATCAGGGTATTTTATTTTATTTTTGCATATTCGAAAGGTAAATAAAAGTCAATAAAAATTGCAAAATATATGTTCATTTCTAACAATTACTAGGTAACTAAAAACCCATCAAAAAACCGTTAAATCAGATTTTTAAAAATTATGTCATTTATGGTCATCCGTAGTAGCTGTCATCGCTTCGTCATTCAACAATCCATCAATAGTTGCATCGGATGAACAGGACCGATCGTTAATAATTGGTTGTATATTATTTTTTTATGCTATAAGTAAGTAATATTTCTTTCAAATTAGATTACTTTAACTTTAGATTTTTTAATTTTACTAAAATAATGTGTCAGAAATTTTTAAAAATATTTTCACAATCGATAAATTTGTGTTTGTTTACAAATATATTAAAATGAAGAAAATGATCGTTTTTAAGAAAATTTAAAAATTTGAAATTAAATTTGACATTCCAATGTATATAGTTTCTATCTGAAATACACCAGAATTGTTTAATTAATAGAAATCATAAATTTAATTATTAAACTTTCAATTAAAGCTAAAATGAAATCTTCAAAAATGTCTTTTAGTTGTAAAACATTAATTTTAAACTCAAATATACAAAGTCTTTGCCGAAATAGTGGAGGTACCTATATATATATATATATATATATATATATATATATATATATATATATATATATATATATATATATATGTGTGTGTGTGTGTGTGTATACAAATATATTGACAAAGAAAAGAATATAAATTGAAACGTCTAAACATTAATTTAAAAGACGGCTCAGTATCCCAAGGTTAGCGCAATAGTTATTTATTACAATTTGTTATTTGTTACATAATAATGGTTCCCATCTTTATTCCTCACTGCTTTTCTTTAGTCATCAAAACAAATATGCATCTTTGTAGTGATTACTTGTTTATCCGTTTGTAACAAATCATTATATATATATATATATATATATATATATATATATATATATATATATATATATTCTATCACTACAAAAAAAACTTCCACTCAGTTCGTTTCTTCCAGTAAACCGCTATTTTGTGGAACAGACCCCCAAATTATACATTCAGTAGAATATTGTCTTCTTCAGTTTTAGCGTCTATCGTTACTTATCTC
>OZ010573.1:111047067-111069567 GCA_963932145.1 Acanthosepion lycidas
AGTAAAGAAAAGTAAAATGGTTATATTTTAACTTTAAATGCCTGTGAAACTGTCGTGGGTAATCAATGTTTTTTGTCATTTTTCTCGGTTACGATTCTATTCAAAACTATACTTCTTCCTTTATAATTCTATTCATTTGCTATAGTATTTGCAAGCAGTTAGAGAATTGCCGACGAAGATCATCAAAATTCTATCACGGTTTCTCTGTTTACATCGAAACGGTGTCGTAAAGCGTTCAGAAGATCAGAAATCCATAAATTATTAGAACAAATTTAGAGAGAAATCTCTACAGATTCTAATGTAGAGGACATGACCACGAATGTCATGTATTCGGTCCCGTATAGTTGTGTTAATAGGTATAAAGTTGAAACCAGCTAACCACTAAAAGTAAGAATGGATGACAACAGAACAATCTTAGTCACGTGAAAGACAATAAAATCAGGCATTACCGATCAGATATTAACAGAGAAATTGGTGCTGAAACACTATGGAATGAGGAAGAATACTAGTCAGAGGAGATAATATATAACAAGGTGTCTAAAGGAACAAGCACGTATTCTATGTCATGAAGGCTGATGAGATCCATCGGAAGTAGCTCCTTCTTAATTTCCAAATTGTAACTAGGTGTAAAATAACCTCTTGCCTCGTTCTCTTTTCCTTCAGGCCTATTGCCGCATCCCATCTCGCGTGGTGGTGAGGTAAATCCTCTTTTTCCTTGCTTCATTTCAGCTACTACAATGTCAGCTCTCTTAGAAATTCGCGTCTTCCAATTTGTGAAAGACCCCGTGAATATTATACGCACATACATGTTCTCAACATCCCTAGTGCAAAAATAACCGGCAAATCATTGCACAATTTTACCTAGAACATCCCCATGAACCAAAATTGCAACAAAAATATGGGGAATGGGCTAACTGAATAAATGAATGATCTATCTATCTATCACACTTCAGAAAATAACAGAAAAAAACGAAATTTTTAATTGAAGTGCATTAAAAAAAAACTCAGAATATTAGTTCTTTGAGATTTTTCTGGCTCATGCATGTATTGGAAGTTATCTTTATTCCTGGCTCACAGACGTTATTCGACTTCTTTGCGAATTAAATGCCACTCCATGGTCATATTACCACTGCACCCCATCTGATTCGGTCTTGGGATTTAAATTCGGACATACAATATGCCCCCCACAAAAAAAAGGAAACACTGATAAGTCACTCCTTGTTTATTTTTCGTCTATGAAACCATATGAAAAAAGGATATCGTCTCCAGTCTTATGTCTCTAATTCTGAGATGTGTCATTATGTACACTATTTATATTATTCGGACTAATATCCTCATCATTGTTGTCTTATTTCTCACAAAGATTCGGCTGATATACGCTCCGGTTGAAATCATAAACAAGGAACATCATTGGAAAATTCGTAGAGGAATCAGCACATATGCTAGGCCACAAAAATCTCCTAAGCCGACCAAGCATAGAAATGAATAGAATATGGGAACCATTAATAAAGAGTGTTCCAGAAAAGCAATAACAACGAATCTGAGCTCTGGTAAAAACATTTTGATAACAGCAAAAAGCATTTGCAATATGAACACTGGTAAAAAAAAAAATGTTGCTGAAGACATTAATTTTATAAATACCAGAAATTCGTACACAGATTTCCTTAAGGACACATAGCACCGTGGATAAAGGTGTTCGTTAGATCCAGTGACAAGACAAAGAGTGTGAGTTTCATACCGGGTTAAGGTGATGGAGAACTTGGAGAGGGAAATTTACAGGAGATAACTGATAAATGACAATCATTAGACATGGCACGTGGAACTAGAACAGTCTACACCAGCGAGCGAAACAAAGTGTTCAGTTCGACTTCCAAACTTCTGAAGAAGGCCGCATCGTACATCGGCCAAAACGTGATAAATATAGCAACAAATATTAGGACAATAGTCCGAATAATATAGATAGTGTCTTCAGTCTTATTTGTCTGTTTCTCTTTGAATTTAATTCATAATCATTTTATTCAACTATTTCATTTTTCGTTGGTACCAATTATTTTCTTTTTTAATTGAAATGAATTTGTCTAATGTCTAAAATTGATTGTATATTAGTTCTTTGAATTTTTTCTGGCTCATGCAATGAAACTGCTCTCTCCAAAACGAAGCTGCTCTCATTTACCCAACATAAAGAAACCTCCCTGCATTTTTCAGCATGGCTGATGCTCAACTCCACGAACGCGTCTGTCTACATCTTCTGGAACGTTGTATTAAGCTCACAATATTGCAAAATTTGCCAAAATCAAAATTCTGTAGTCCAACCAGTCTGATCTTCGGAGCAAAGAACCTTGCCATATATAGTGGAAAGAAGCATCACAATTCCTTTCGTTTAACATTAGTAAGAAGTAAGTGCATCGTGTAGCAAACCTCCAAGAGAAAACCTCCCTTACCAGTATATTCTTGACCACTTGAAATATAGTTTTAACTGTTATATTTCCTACATTACCTCGTAGAATATCCCTCTCATTTGCCTCAAAGACACACATTAATCTTCTACAATTATTTGTGTCTGGTCTGACACTATTTAGGGTTGCGTGGAAAAAAAGGCGAGAATCAATTTAGGTGATAAGAAGCTATCACGTAAAGACACTGAGCGATGTTATTTTTTTTAACAAAGAAAAGTGGTAAAGATTTTATATTCATTTGCGAAAGGAAAAAGTATCCTTTTTCTCACGCAGAAGATAGGAGATTCGTAAGATACAGGATCTGTCGAATTAATTTATGTTACGGCACGGCGAAAGAAGATAGCAATCTGCCCATGGCAATAAGGAAAATTTCAGGTTGGCCAAGTGGCCTACAAGGCAGAATGCTAAGAGATAAAAATTAATTGGGTCGCACTCTGACCGAGAAAAATGTCCGCTGGACCACCCTCAGAGTACAAGGAAGGAAATATTAAACCTTTAACTATCTGTGGAGATATCATTTGAGAAGAGCACTTGTTTTGTGTCGGAGCTGGCCATGATAGAAAAATTATTTTATCGGAACGAATAATTGACACCAGGGTGCAAAGTCGCCAGATGACCACCCACTTGATGCTGGCGAAAATATCGATGACGAGTTCCAGACGGCGTTCGGTTAAAATAAGAGTCGTAATGGTTTGCTGTCGGGAAGAAGAAAAGAAAAAAAAGGGAAGATATTTTTTTTTCTTTGAGCGAGATTTTTAAACCGAGGCCAGTCTAGCCACACGCACGCTGCTGGGCGTCCATTGGCTGAATGATGGCGTGAGCGGTAGGTGAAGGTAATCATGTGAAGAAAGATGGGAGAACTGTTGACGCTCCCTGAAAGGATCGGTGTAAGATGCCACTGTGAGAGAGAAGGGAAACCTGTTGACGCGTCTGAAGGGATTGGTATGAGATACCAATATGAGAATTTGGGTGGACGATTCCCTTAAACTAGAAATTAAGGACTTCCAAAAATGGAAATTAATAAATTTTCCTGAAATCTATATCTTTGAAAGGTACTATAAACAACAAACAGATAAAAACTGTAAATAAATGGTTACAGCTTAATTCCAAATAGAAGAACGGAAACAAATTCCTACTACGCTACGTCCTACTACATCACGTCAAAAAGTTTAAGCAATTTATAAAATATTAGCTGAATTTTATAAACTTATTTGAAATTCTAAGATTAAGAAACAACGAAATAATATAAGAAAAATGTAAAACATACAAAAACTTACAATAAGTTTAATTAAAAAACGGTAAAAATCAAATATTTAAAATTAAAAATACATTAAGTAAAGAAAATTAAAAACACCACTCGCTAATGCTCTTAAATAATCCACTGTATATACACTAAGTAAATTGAGGGAAAATAATCTGAGCCCTATTTCGCATAAGACACAGCTGGCGTAAATTTAACATCCACACAATAAATGAGTAATAAATGATAAGTTAATTATAGAATTGTAGTATTTGATATCGTTGATTTTATGTCTAGATTATATACATGTGTGTGTGTATGTGTGTGCATAAATACACACACACACACACACACACATATATATATATATATATATATATATATATATATATATATATATATATATATATATATGTGTGTGTGTGTGTGTCTGTGTGTCTGTGTGCAAATTAATGATAAAATTATTAGTAATCCATATGGAATTTCCAAGAGGATATATATCCGTTAAGAGCTCTATTTCAAAATACAGAGCAAAAATGATTATATAATGACAAACACTTAAAAATCCGTAGGTGATATTTTATTTCATTGAAGCCGATAAAAGATGACATCAAATCCTTAGATAAGTAAACTAAATGAAAATGGAAAAATTCACTCTTATTTAAAAAATTAAGAATAGTGATTTCATATAAAGAGTAGAACATTATTAAGTTATCATCGTGCAGAAAGTGGGGATAAGACAGCAGTGTTTCGTTTCAGTTATATTAATACTCGTGATGAGTAAAACTGACACCCTGATTCCAGCCAAAATTACATTGGAAAAATATTTTAAGTGGAAACTCAAAAATCTGTCTGGATCCCCCGCCCCCTCGGTGAAGATTTTGATACATATGTATTCAACACAAAAAAAAAAAAAAAAACTGCTATAATTTCTATTAATATTAGAGGTTGCCTAAGAAAATTCAAAAATATTCAGAACTTAGGTAGATATTTAAATTTAACCGTCAGAAGATCTATTCCATATAGAGGAATATAAAATATAAAATTATGTATCTATGCATATATTTCTATACACCACCCTATATATATATATATATATATATATATATATATATATATATATATATATATATATATATATATATATATATATATGTAAGGTGTGCTATATTTATGGGATAACGTGTTCAATATCAGAGATAGATCTTATGTAAATATAAACATAAAACGAAACATTGCAGACAACACTCAGAAGCGACAGGCTATTTCATGCGTCTAGAATAAAACAGCCTTTCGCCTGTGAGTGCTGTATGCAATTTTGACATATATATATATATATATATATATATATATATATATATATATATATATATATATATATATATATATATATATATATTATAAAATATAATTATCCATGAGATTCTACATGAAAAATGATAAAAATACTATGATATACCGGAGAAAATATCTATAAATACAATCTATTTATATAAACTATCAATTTGATATATTATATTAAGTATACAAAATAAGCAAAAAATCACCAACTTTTATAATTTAAATATACTTATTTTGTATTGATTGGATAGAAAGATATATTTAAAAAAGAAATTAATGAAAACTTTTTAAAAAAGTAAAGTTAATTGGAGCAAAATTAACTAGTATATCTCTACTAAAGCTAAGATTTAACAGATCTAAGTTCAACAATTATCCGTATCGCCATCTATATGAGAAATTTTTATATAAATTTATATGTAGCACCCAAATTGTTCAAACATATATTTAACCTCTCTCTCATTTTTTAATATATATATTATATTAATGACAGTCACACTGGAAATAAAAATAAAGTTTCTAAAAATCACAAACAGATAATAAATACATAATGCACACGGTTAACAACAAAACAATATTTATGTATTCGTATTTGTGTATCTCTATATCTACACATACTCATATATACATTAAATAAATGCAAAATATACAGATCAAAACCATCTAGGTTTCATCCAATCATATATTTATATACTAAATCTATCAAGTAACACAACGCGTACTATTATAAGATTTATACACATATATACATTGAATTCCATAATCCACACCCACACGGCTGAGCGCCCATTGGCTAAATGAGAGCAGAAGTATTGGGCGGAGGTAAGCATGTAAAGAAGGAGGGGAAGGTTGTTGCGCCCCCCTGAAGGGATAGGTGCGAGATGCCACTGTGAGAGAGAGGGGAAACCCGTTGACACCCTCTGAGGGCATGGTGAGATACCAATATGAGAACAGAAGTAGGTGGGAAGACGAACGACTTCTCAAAAATGGAAAATAATAAAATTTTCCTGACCGAAACCAAATAAGTGGATTGTGGGTTGAGAATTATCAAGGAACCTCAAACCCCGACAAGCCCACCCCGGTTTTGGTCGGCGTCCATATAAGCAAAGTCGCTGCGAGCGAAAATCAGTTCGAGTTAAGTTGCAGTTGGGGTTGGAGACAGAGAGGCAAGCAATTGCAGTGAGCTGAGGGCTCTGAAGACCCGCCTCGAAGAAGCTGACTAAGATTCGCTCAAATTTCGAACTCAACTTCTAGCCAAGAACAATATATTTTTGCAGAACGACTTAATCTCACACCACTAAAACAAGTTTTACGAATATCGCCTGAAGATACACCAAGAACCAGTTTCTTAAAGAACAAACAATTTAAGATGTTAAGACTCGCCAAACAAACACAAAGTGTCACGAATCCATATAGCGGGTTGGGAAGTAGACGCAGTCCTGTATTCAGCAACCATATATAAAATATTGTTAACCTTTTTTAACACATTTGAACTTTTCGAGTTATTATTTTATTTTCTTTCACATATACTTGTGCGATATCACCCTTATTCGAACTCGACTTGCATTACGGCCCGTCGACTGATTGATTTCGTCTGCCTAAGATCAATTCACAACGTGGCTAGGTTAGACTGGAAATCAAAACAGTTACTTCGGTAACCAGACGTTGGAAGCGAGCTGGGAACGACAAGGCTGATACCGAATCTAACCAGATTTCCATCCGAATCACCAAAAGGTTAGAACGTCACATTTGGTGCCGCGACCAATACCAAGCCAGTTGGTCGTCACAGGACAGGATAGCACGACGGACGCGGCTAGGCAGACGTCACATTTGACGCAGCGACACCGGGGGGACGTCACAATCATCCATTAATAAAAATGTTTAATAGAAAAACTCTTATAATCAGATACTCTTGTCGAGAAGATCATCTCAGTCCACAACAGTAAACCCATTAATACGTTTCAACGAAGCGAAGAAAAAGATATTAAACCCGCATGCAATTGTAGAAAAAAAAAAGAGTTTCCTGTTGAGGTAAAAAGTGCCCAAGAATGTGGTGTATGAAGTAATTAAGTTCCCCGAAGAAAATCAAAACCAGTGAAGGCTTATATAATCACAACCACACTTTCAGTAATACATTGCTGAAAATCAAACTATTTATCCAGGCAATATTGTGAGCTAATTGACAATGGTCTCTCCACAAATTTAGAATGGACATTCATATCCATGGCTCTGACTCCGAAGAATTTAGGGACCGCTGTGCCCTATGTCTTCAGAAGACAGTATTTAAAATGAAAAAAAACAAAACAAAACAGAAACAGTTACTGAAACTTCGCAATGAACTAATATCCGAATGCAAAAGTATCGACTTAAAATAAAGAAGACCGACTTTCACTAGATTATATAACATCAGATATGTCAGTATATTCAAATTTGTTTTTTTTTTTTTTTAGAATGATGCTATTGCACTTGTTTACATAATTGTGTTTATTTTACTCTTAATGTTAAGGTTGTGTTGTATATATGTGTTTCGATATGTATATTTGTTTAGATATGTACGTTTATATATATATATATATATGTGTGTGTGTGTGTGTGTGTGTGTGTAGGGGCGGGTTATATAGTGGCAGATATGAATTTGTATGAATATAATTTCGTGAATGCAAATGTACAAATGGGCATAAGTTACGAGAATTTCTGAAGCTATGTAAGTGAATAATGGACGGGGGTTGTTATATACCAGTAGCAATGTACTTGTGAATGTTAAGAATATATACATGCATAGATCGAAAAAGATATACGATTGTATACATTCATACATGCATACTTATATATATATATATATATATATATATATATATATATATTACAGATTTTATGCGTATGTTTATATGCATGTGTATATGTATGAGCACATGAATATATGTTTGTGTGCATGTGTGTTTGTATGCAGATGGTAATGTATGTTATTGCTTTAGTATATATATATATATGCGCATACACACACACCTGGAGATATATATGAGCCTATATATGCATATATATATATATATATACACACACACACACACACACACACACACACACATATATATATATATATATATATATATATAAATATATATAAATATATGTATATATATATGGATATATGTGTGTGTGTGTGTGTTATAGAGTATGATTCTATGTCACAGTTTTTGTAATATTTTATTTACACATTGGATTATAACTGGAATTAATACATATATGAAATTATTCTGTTCGTAAATACACACACACATACACACACACACACACACACACACACACACACACACACATATATATATATATATATATATATATATATATATGTGTGTGTGTGTGTGTATTTACGTGTAGAATATGTATGGGTATGGAATTGTTTTAATATGTAATGTATGGATATTATGGTATTCTGTGCGTATATGTGTGTATACCTAATATATATATATATATATATATATATATATATATATATATATATATATTATAGATATACCACTTTATATGTGTGATGTGTTACGCGCGAGATTCATATATATCTATATATATATATAACTTTATATATAAATTGCAATATTTTTCCTTTATTGTTTTTGTGCATATACAGCCACGCTGAAAAGCTGTGATACAGCAAAACAGTATATTTGTGGATGACAATATATATATATATATATATATATATATATATATATATATATATATGAGTGCGTTTGTGAGTGTGTGTACGTTTATGATAAAATATAAATTTAAATTAGACTAAAATTCACAATATTTGAGTTAGATCATTTATAATAATATGGAATGGGAAAACAGATGTCAACATTCCCCTTTGAATCAGTTTCATCTATAGATAGAGCACCCGTAGATTACGTTCAATCATGAAACAGACGGTGCCATTCGAAGTACCCATTTCTTAAATATATATATATATGCATGTCGAGTTTTTGACCAAAATAAGCAGTTCCACATTAAATCTACCCTTTGTTGACTTACATTAATTCTCGCGGTGTTGTGAAAACGCATTCCTAAAATATAGTATTTTGAATGAAAAATGAAAAGACATCGCCCACGTGACGCCGACGTAATCATATTGAAACGGAACGCTGATCTTGAAAAAATTCAGTTTTCTGTTTTGATTAGTCTTACTCTTATGCCTCTAGGTTGGCTTTCCTACGCCGTGCATTGACTGGAGGAGATCCGATTCTGGAGGGGATTGTTAGGGACGCGTTCCCTGGCCTTACCATCAGTCCCCCCATCTCGCGGGTTGAGCGCGGTCGTAAACCCCGGGATCAATCGGTTTTCCTTCGCGAGTGTCGGTCGGCCTTGAGGGCCGTTCCCCGGTCCAGTGACCTTTCTCGGCCTAGGAAGGTCTTCTATCGTGAATTAGTGGAGAGGCCCGCGAAGGATCTCCTACGAGATACGCTCGGCTTGTCGGAGGAGGAGTACTGCTCCTACTGGTCTTGGGCGCCAGCGGCGGATTACCTCAGTAACCCTGAGTTTTCGCTTAGCTGGCGATTGGCTCGGAATCGGCTGCCTCTCAACGACAAGGCTTTCATATGGGGCTTGGCGGATTTGCCAGACTGTGAACGGTGTGGCCTTGGCTTAGAGGAAACGGCTGCGCACGCCTTCTACCATTGCCCCCAGGTCCGCCCCTTATGGGACCATGTCGGCGAGCTGACGGCTCGTCTCGCTCCCGAACAGCTTGTGTCCATTGATCGCGCATACGCGTGTGACAATGTGTCGCCCCCGTATTCCGGGATGAAACGGATGGTGTTTCTGACGCTGATGGCCACGGCTCGAATGGTGATTTGGACGACGCGAAAGGAGGAAGTCTTGCGAGGCAATCGTCTTTCTCATTCGGATCTGATTCGATTCTTTGAGCATCAGCTCAAGATGAAGATTAGATCGGATAGAAAACGATTGCATTCGACAGTCTTTAGCGAAAGGTGGGTAAAAGAAGCGAGCTTGCTTCGTGTGAACGGGGCTAGCCTTGATTTTCTCTTCTAGGTCAACCTATTGCACATCGGGGTGGCTTCCTGTGGAACCCTCCCCTTGGTTAGGTTAGACAAGCTTCAGTGTACCTAGTTAATGTGAGTAAGTGTTGTTCCTGGCCTGCATCCCGGCCGTTCTTTGGTTATGATCCAAGTCGAGATTCCCATCCTCCCCAGTTTGTTTTGACCCCCGCCCCATTTTCATCTCGACTGGGTCAGTTTTATATTTTCCCATTCCAGCCTAATATTTTATACTTTTTCCCACTCCCTTAGCGAGAGCGTCTCTTGATTTTGTCCCCTGGGCAGAATACAGCGGCCTCTCTGTTTTATGGGTTGGACGGTCCCTACTAACATCAATTATGTTTAGTTTGTATTTGTGTTTATTTTAAGTTTATTATTGGGTTCATTTCCCTCCCCTCTCATTTTATCATTATTAGAATTGTATATATATATATCATCATTAGAATTTTCATGGTATGGGGCGCGATTTTGGTAGGTCTCCCTTGAGAGCACGTGGTATTATGGTGGTTGAAGGATTGTTTGGTGATGGACGAGTTCTTTTGGTGAATGTGTAAAATGTAATGTACGAATGGGTCGCGAATCTGATTATCTAGGTATAAGATAGTTAGTGTTGACCAGCCTCTACCCCTCCCCTTTATTGGCCTTGTGCCACAATTTGTACTTTTGTTCAAATAAATACCAGTCTTACTCTTATGTCTGTTTGGATAAGTCTTTTTCGTACGTCGTCTTTTTTATCGTATTTTATTTATTTTATGGATTTTATACGATACCAGTCAGACCTTTACATACGGATTGTTTGTTTCTGGAGTGAGTTGGACAAGCTGTGTTGACCTATCTGATAAGTTTTGCAAATCTTTTTTTTCTTTAATTTTTGTTTAAAAGCCTTTTGTTTTTGAGTTTTCTGTAGTCGTACATTTTTTTTGGGTTTTTCTTTCTTGCCTTTTTATCCCCCCACCCTCACTGTTTTGTTTGTTTTCCTTGGTTTGATCCTTTATTGAAATTTATTTTTGTTTGTCCACCGTTTTTCTTTATGTTTTTCTTTTTATTTTACTGCAAAAAAATATTGTTTTAACACTTAAAAGAGATTCGTTCTGTCGTGGTGGTCGTCGCAGGCCACCATGGACGAGAACGTAAACAATACACCACCGACGGTGTCTTTAGAAAATTCGGCCTGGTCTGAGAATAGGCCGAAAAAGAAAAAAGATGCCGTATACTACGAAGCTCAGAGAGAGACCTTTGAAGGGTCGTTTAAGGAAAATGAATTCCTTACGATCCCGGAAGCACTGGAAGCAGTGGAAAATAAGATCATTTCCCTGCTGACGTCCGACGTGAAAAGTCGTAAATTAACCGGAGTCAGCAGGGAGACAATGGAAGAGGTCTTAAAGACCTTAAAAATTTATCCAAAGGTGCTGGCTAGGAGGTCAAACGCAATGTGGGACATTCTCTTACCAACAGAACTGGATGCGAAGCAGTTGGCAGGCAGCGTGTTAACAACAAAAAACCTCAAGCTGCAAACGGAATACATGGGCACACGTAGGACTAAAATAACAGTCCACGGAGTGCCTGTGGACATCTCGGAGGACAGAATGGGGGCCTTCTTCGCTCAGTATGGAAAAGTGGAGGAGGTCAAAGCGATACTGAGCAAGTCCGGCATTGCCACGGGTGACGTTGAACTGCAGGTGACCATGAGCCAGGAAGAATTTAGGAGAATTCCCAACACCCTGGTTTGCAGGAAAAGAAAGATGTGGGTAGTGGTGGAAGGCAGGCGACCGAATTGTTGGGTGTGTGGTGTCCGGGGACACATGGCGAAAGATTGCCCAACGAAACAGCCTCAGCCTGTAAGCCAGCCCACGCCACCAGTAGCACCAGTAGCGGTGAACGAAAAAAATCCAGAAGCAGATAAAAACGATGACGGCACCTGGAAGGAGGTTGTAAATGGAAGGAAGGGGAAGAATGTACCAGCTCCACCCCAAAAGGATAAGCCTCAACCAGCACCAAAACAGCAGGTGGAAAAGAAAGAAGGGGAAAAAGAAGTGTCGAAAAAACATTCACCCAAAAAAACCCCACAGAAACAGCAGCAGCAGCAGCAGCAGCAACAACAACAATCACAACAACCACAGCAGCAGCAGCAGCAGCAGCAGCAACCAAAGGAACAAAGAGACAGTCCGATGGAAGTTCAACACATGCCTCCACCTCGAGTGGCGTCTCTGAAGAGGTGCAGAGAAGAGGAGGAGGAGGAGGAGGAAGAAGAAGAAAGAAAAACACAAGAAAGTTGTTCTGGTCGTAGCCGGGCGGAACGCAGTCTGGTAAAAACCAGGAGGCGCTCCTTCCCGGCTTCGCCAATTAGACCGTCCTGCTCTCCCGGCATTAAGAGCTTCCCTTCCTCCCCTTCCCGTGCTACACCCCCCTCTCCCTCCACATCTTCCCCGAGTTCGTTGAACACACCACCACACACGTCCACCTCCTCCCCTCCCCATCCTGCTAGGGAGAAAAAGAAGAAAAAGAAAATGTTTGAGGGTCCCGAGTCAATTTGTAAAATTGACAAAGAAGAGTACATAAGGGGCCTGTCCAAACAAAGGAAGGCCCTGTTGGAGGTGCTGTACAAAACGACGGAGGTGGACGGCAAAAGTGTCGAGAACCCCCGTAATTTTCCAAAGACTCCAGGTGTCATTACCTGTATCAGAGACTCTGGTGGCAAACTGAAGGTGTGGAGCCACATATTCGAGGCCAGGGATGCCTTTCCGAACATTAAAATGTGCGAATTTGACAACCCCGTCTTAAAGAGATTGCGCAACTTTTGCTCTGGGAGGGTCCCGGTTTTAGTTCACCCCTCCTTATATAGGGCTATTAAATTAATGTACCCTATTGACGTCGGCGGTATTGTCCTGGGCGGTCGTATGACGACTGAATTGGGCACTGGCAGTCTGGGACAATCTGTCGGGGTCCTGCTCAACGCAGATTTCCGCCCCGTATGTGTATAAGGTTTTTGCACTTATTCTTTTTTCTTTTTGCAGGCCTAGACGATGGCAGTTAAGTTAGCTATACTGAATGTGAATGGCTTGAGGGATCGGGGTAAGGCTTCCCGCCTGCTCCGGGACCTGTTGTCTTTTGATGTGGATGTCGCCGCGATCGAAGAGACCCACTTTGTTTGCAGTTCCGATGCGTGTGTGCTGGAGGATGACTTTGTCGTTTATTCAGCATACGGGGACCGGTCTGCCAGAGGTGTTTCTTTGCTTGTCAGACGTACTCTCGATGCGAAGGTAGACCTTGTGCATACCGATGCAGAGGGCCGGTTGATCGTGGCCGATATTGCCGTGAAAAGTGGTTCGTTCCGAGTCGTTGCGGTTTATGCGCCCAATGACCAGAGGGAGCGGGTCTCGTTCTTTCGGCGGTTGGGGCCGTTCCTGGTGGATTCAACGCGCCTAGTTTTAATGGGGGACTGGAATGCCATCCTGGACCCCAAGTTAGACAGGGGGCGGGGTGCTAGCGGGAGAGGGGGCGATCGCAGCTTGGTCGATCTGATCGACGATTATGGTCTCGTCGATAGATACCGGGTCGATCATCCCAAGGGAAAAATGTGGACGTGGGCTCTTAATTGGCCTTTTGACAAGGTGGTTAGCTACCTTGACAGAATGTTAGTGAGAAGAGCCGACATAGAACTACTAGATTGCCCTACGTTCCACTGGGTAGGCTATTCGGATCACAAACTCGTTTGTGCCCGGGTGGCGTTAGACAATAGGCCTAGAATGGCTGGCTACTGGAAGTTCAATCTGTCTTTACTGGACAGGCGGGACTTCCAGGAGCAGCTAACTAGACTAGTGCAGCGGGAGCTAGTGGGGGCGGTTATCGGGAATAGGTGGTGGGAACGCCTTAAATGTAGGATTAGGTCCTTCACCACTGATTTCAGCAAACGGCTCGCTCTAGATAGAGCTGAAAAGGTGAAGACGCTTAAAGCTAGTTATTCCCGGGCGGTGGCTGGGGGGGATCCCCTAGAGATAGCCTTAGCTAAGGAGGCCCTGGATCGATCGAATAGCGAGCGGTACATGGGTCAGGTAATTAGACATAAGTTAAGCAAGATGTCTTCCGAAGCCGTGAACTTGGGCGCAGATCTGCGCAGGGAAGAGGTCCGTCGAGGTGGCGATCGTTACATTCGTGAAGTCAAATCCCCGGAGGGGCGTACTCTTCGGGCCACTGACGACATGTGCGGAGCGTTTCGGCGACATTTCGAGAACCGGTTTACCAAGGAGCCTGGTCTCCGTGAGGAGGAGTTTCGTAGCTATTTGGCTGACTTTCCTCGGCTTTCGCCGACTGAAGCGGCTAGCTGCGAGGGAGAGATTACGGAGGGCGATGTCTACGCGGTTTTGAAGAAGGTCGGCAGAGGCAAGTCGCCCGGTCTGGATGGTTTGCCCTATGAATTGTACTTGAGGCTGTCGCACATCTTTGTTCCAATTTTGACTGCAGTGTTCAACAACTGGTTTCGGTCGGGGTCCATCCCCAACCGGATCACCAGGGGTGTGATCACTCTGTTGAAAAAGGGCAAAGGTGGTGGGGGGAACCTAGATGATTACAGGCCCATAACTCTGCTAAACACAGAGTTAAAGATTATGGCCAAGATCCTGCAGGAGCGTTTGCAGTCAGTTGCCGAGTCTCTGTTGGGACCTGAGCAGACTTGTTCTGTGAGGGGCCGAACAATTCAGAGCAACCTGCATCTGATCCGCACGATCATAGAGGGTGTAAAAGACGACGAAGAAGCCGCGCTGATCAATTTGGATCAGTCCAAGGCATTTGATAGGGTCGACCATCGCTACCTTGCAGCTGTCCTGCAGGCCGCTGGATTCGCACCCAACTTCTGCCGCTGGATTAGCCTCCTGTATCGCTCCCCCAGTGCGGTGGTACAGGTGAACGGGAGGCTGTCGGACGCGTTCGTGCTGTCTAGGTCGGTTCGTCAGGGTTGTCCGCTGTCGCCTCTCCTTTATGCTTTGGCGTTGGAGCCTCTCCTTCGCCGGCTGAAGGACGAGACCGGCAGTCCGGCCCTACGTGGAATTGCCGTTCCTGGAGGGTCTCGAGCCAGGGTTTCCGCGTACGCCGATGACGTATCTGCTTTCGTGTCGTCCCGCAACGACATTGAGGTGGTACAGAAGGCGCTTGATCGGTACGAGAAGGTGACAGGGGCCAAAATAAACCGCGACAAGTCGTCCGGCTTGCGGTTAGGTGCCTGGAAGGGGGTCGCTCTTCCGGGCCGCTTCGGTTGGACAGACGGTCCTGTCCGCATTCTTGGAGTGTGGTTTGGGCCTGACCTCCAGCTGGAGAAGAATTGGTCTGAAGTACGAGCAAAGGTCGATTCCGCCGGTCAGACTTGGAATCGACGGAGGTTGTCCGTGAAGGGCAGGGCGGAGGTGTGTGCTACATACATTTTCCCCCTGATTCTTTATCGATTGTCCGTACTTCCTCTCTGTAAGACTCACAAGAAGGCGCTCGAGCAATCGCTATCCTCCATTTTATGGAGGGGACGCGGGAATCGGGTCGACAGACGAGTCTGCACTAAACGTCCGTGTCATGGGGGGCTGGGAATGCCGCACCTGCCGAGTCACATCCGTGCCTCTAGGTTGGCTTTCCTACGCCGTGCATTGACTGGAGGAGATCCGATTCTGGAGGGGATTGTTAGGGACGCGTTCCCTGGCCTTACCATCAGTCCCCCCATCTCGCGGGTTGAGCGCGGTCGTAAACCCCGGGATCAATCGGTTTTCCTTCGCGAGTGTCGGTCGGCCTTGAGGGCCGTTCCCCGGTCCAGTGACCTTTCTCGGCCTAGGAAGGTCTTCTATCGTGAATTAGTGGAGAGGCCCGCGAAGGATCTCCTACGAGATACGCTCGGCTTGTCGGAGGAGGAGTACTGCTCCTACTGGTCTTGGGCGCCAGCGGCGGATTACCTCAGTAACCCTGAGTTTTCGCTTAGCTGGCGATTGGCTCGGAATCGGCTGCCTCTCAACGACAAGGCTTTCATATGGGGCTTGGCGGATTTGCCAGACTGTGAACGGTGTGGCCTTGGCTTAGAGGAAACGGCTGCGCACGCCTTCTACCATTGCCCCCAGGTCCGCCCCTTATGGGACCATGTCGGCGAGCTGACGGCTCGTCTCGCTCCCGAACAGCTTGTGTCCATTGATCGCGCATACGCGTGTGACAATGTGTCGCCCCCGTATTCCGGGATGAAACGGATGGTGTTTCTGACGCTGATGGCCACGGCTCGAATGGTGATTTGGACGACGCGAAAGGAGGAAGTCTTGCGAGGCAATCGTCTTTCTCATTCGGATCTGATTCGATTCTTTGAGCATCAGCTCAAGATGAAGATTAGATCGGATAGAAAACGATTGCATTCGACAGTCTTTAGCGAAAGGTGGGTAAAAGAAGCGAGCTTGCTTCGTGTGAACGGGGCTAGCCTTGATTTTCTCTTCTAGGTCAACCTATTGCACATCGGGGTGGCTTCCTGTGGAACCCTCCCCTTGGTTAGGTTAGACAAGCTTCAGTGTACCTAGTTAATGTGAGTAAGTGTTGTTCCTGGCCTGCATCCCGGCCGTTCTTTGGTTATGATCCAAGTCGAGATTCCCATCCTCCCCAGTTTGTTTTGACCCCCGCCCCATTTTCATCTCGACTGGGTCAGTTTTATATTTTCCCATTCCAGCCTAATATTTTATAATTTTTCCCACTCCCTTAGCGAGAGCGTCTCTTGATTTTGTCCCCTGGGCAGAATACAGCGGCCTCTCTGTTTTATGGGTTGGACGGTCCCTACTAACATCAATTATGTTTAGTTTGTATTTGTGTTTATTTTAAGTTTATTATTGGGTTCATTTCCCTCCCCTCTCATTTTATCATTATTAGAATTGTATATATATATATCATCATTAGAATTTTCATGGTATGGGGCGCGATTTTGGTAGGTCTCCCTTGAGAGCACGTGGTATTATGGTGGTTGAAGGATTGTTTGGTGATGGACGAGTTCTTTTGGTGAATGTGTAAAATGTAATGTACGAATGGGTCGCGAATCTGATTAGCTAGGTATAAGATAGTTAGTGTTGACCATCCACTACCCCTCCCCTTTATTGGCCTTGTGCCACAATTTGTACTTTTTGTTCAAATAAATACCAGTCTTACTCTTATGTCCATCGTCTTTTCATGTTGAATTAAATATAGTCTAATGTTACTTATGTTTCATCAATATGTCCTGAAGATGGTCTACTAGACCGAAACATACGACGATGGCATTATATTCGCATTAAAGCAGCATAATTGCATATTCGGATTTGTTTGTTTTTTCCGTATATTTTCTTCATATATATATATATATATATATATATATATATATATATATATATATATATATATGAGAACACTTGGGCGGGTAGATAGAATAATACACACATATATGTAGGAGTGTGTAAGAGAAAGCGAGATAATGGGAGCGAGAGAGAGAGAGAGAACCCTTGGGCTTGGTGTTTCAAACGTTCAGACAATCATAATTCTCTTTGTTCTAAAGATATGCAATTTTGTCCAATATTAAACTTTCCCGTTATCTCACAGCAGAATCAATTCCAACAATATTAAAAGTAAAAAAATACAAGCGTTCTAGGAAGAATATAAAAATAAATGTTCGTAATCGATGGCGCTGTTGTACGCATGATTATTCGTTCGCTTGAGATGGTTTTGAAGTGCTTTGTAAAAAGGTGGAGAGAATTGGAAATCCGTGGAAGCGACAAAATTGTACAGATGACAGCATTATTTAAATCATTTGGAATACTGAGGAGGTTGATGGAGTAAAGCTATTTTAGTACTTGTTGTCACTTGATCCGGACCAAAAGCCACTAGATATTACTGGTGTGAAAACTCAACGGCTAAGTTTCATGAAATTACTAGCCGAATGAATAAAGGAAAACGAAAAAGAAGATATATTACGTGGATGAGGATGCTGTGGAGGAATAAAATGAGAGCCAAATATGGAGACTTGAGAAAAGAAAAGAATGGAAAAGAGAAAATTAAAAGTACGTTACGCTCGGTTCATTGAAATGTTAAACTTAAAACAGCTGCATCTTGAAATGCTATTGGTATCATGGTTCATTATTCACCAGCGTGGAACGAGGCTGCGTTCTGAACAAAGTTATTTTAGTTTTAGTTTTAGTTTTAGTTTTGTAAAAAAAGAAAATATGGTCGGAATTAGTCATGTAGAAACGAAAACCGTTCTTCTAGAAAATGGCGGGAACTGGAATGAAAGAGCAACATTGAACGTCATATGTAAGCATGTGTGTGTACCCACTTTTCTCATCAGATGTATGTTGGAAAACTGCACATGCGCACTACAGACTGCAAGCGTGTACAATCTAAAAGAGTAACTATCTCTAAGCAACGTAATTCATATTCAGTTTCGTGGAATATCATGAAGATATGTTTTGAAACGCAGCGTGTATATGTTAGTGCAGTTAGCACAAAAGCCCGCATGCTTAACAACGAACGAAAACGTAACCATTAAAAAAAACACTGACTTCAACCCTTTCATACAGATATATTATAATTAGCGAATGGCAAAGCAGAACAAAGATAGGAATGCGAATTTGAAAAGAGATAGAAGTACGAGAATACAGATTTGAAAATTGTTTACTTAGTGGCAGAGGAAGTTGTATAATATGTAAGACAGTTAAGACCCAAGTTGATTGCCAGTAATTTGGATGTTAACTTGCAAAGCAAATAGTAGGTTTCTTTCAAATAATTCTTACTTAATATTCCGATACATTACTTCAAGGTCAACAAATATCAATATGGCAATCATATTACAAAAAAAGTAAATGTAAAAAAATTACTGTTTATATATTACTACAAAATTAAGCATACAAAAATATAGCTATATCTTAGGTTTGGGTTCAAGCACAGAGGAATGTATTCCGAAAAATACATACATATACATCCACACATACTGAGACATACCTATATACTTATATATATATATATATATATATATATATATATATATATATATATATATATATATATATATATATGTGTGTGTGTGTGTGTGTGTGTGTGTGTGTCTGTGTGTTTGTGATGATAATTATTTTTTAAACATATGATTTCATCGCAAAGCAAAAATTACTATGTCCTTAAATTTAATTGCAATATTAAACATAAAATACAGTAGAGTTTCATTCTCAAGCGCTGTTTTAGAATAACACACTTTATGCTTTACTATTTTAAAGGTTGGAAATGGAGGTGTAATCAGTTTTTCCCGTTATCAAGGGGTCACTACTGTGATGAAAGTTTGATTTGGCGTATAATAAATATTCATACTTTCATCACATGTTGTCTGTATTTTCTTAAGACTCGATGAATTACTTAATTATGATTATCGCAAATCCTCTTAATAATTTATATCACTTGTATATCGTTGCTTGAAGCGGCTTCTAATGCTCCGCTTGGAGCGGCGTGGGGATATTAGTCATAGCTCGTGGGGGCAGAGTTCTATGGTTTAGGAAAACTCGGATACATTCCACTACAGAATTTTTGAACAGCGCTCTATCGAGTCAAATACGTTAGCTCTTCGTCAGTAAGGCCCGTTGTTACGGTTGGTATGACTTTGCGTCTAAATTCCTGATAGTGGATGCGCACTGCTGATGAGTGCCAAATATAGGACGAAACTGCCGTCCAGTGCTTTCTGTATTCCGATGAGGTTTCTTCTAGACTCGATCAATTAATTATGTTTATCTCAAATCCTCCTAATAATGTTTATCACACAAACACGCACACACACTCGCGCGTACGCGCGTGTCTGTGTGTGTGAAATATATATGATGTCTTATCGTGATTTGACGGAGGGACAGAAATAAGCCTACTGAATCTCTCTACAAATTATTTTTGTGTACTCATTTTTCAATATTTAAACGATTTGTAATTGTTCGGTTTGAACGAATCTGTCTTTTCAGTAGTTGACAATTGCGAGCAATATTACTGAATCTTGGAGTACCAGTCAGCAAATAGACATTTTTCTTTAAACTTTTCACGAAAATTCTTTCAATCTAATATTTGTGAGATTTCTTGGTGATGATAAATACATTTTACATGCAGTCCAATGAGCTGAATATCTTCCGATCATGAAGTGTTGTGACTAGTTATAGAGTTGTTTTTTTTTTTTTATCGATGTTCAGAAGATACAAGATCAAGTGAACAGGGATATTGTTAGAGGACATTGATACCATTTTTAACTACTTTTATCGTATTTGCATTTGCCTGGATTAGCTTTTCCTGTTCAAAGACAATGATCTTACGATTGGTTAATTCTAAAATCTTTCATCGATTTTTGCTTTACTTTTTCAGTTGGGAATATTACTTGTCTAAATTCAATATTTGATTTAGCGGAAAATTCTCCCAATATATGATGCCATTAAAATTCAACAAGATATACAACACCACATTTATCAGATGTAGATCGTTTTTTTTATAGGGATTAACGTTAGTTCATTTCATTTTCTCCGGGATCTCTGCTCGCTCCGCATTTTGGTAAGCAATCTATTTGCAATCGGTAGGGAAGGTGTCGTTTTTCTGTGTGAGAGCAGAAAATGCGGATCATGGTAGTTTTTCCATTAAACAGTGTGTCATCCAAACACCGTAGCGATTCACATATCCACCTGTTTTCGAATGCCTTTCAGTTCTCATATGAGGCATTTGGCGTATCATTCCGATATCCCGTGTTGAGTGACGTTGATTAATTTTAAATAGAGTTTTGATTTATCCATCAGAAAAAAAATGCAGGCAAGTGGAAGGCTGTTGTTCTGTCAGAACAGAATTTCCACTTTCGAACCTAAACAATCATTTGCGAAGATTACTCTCTAACAGGCCACCAATTCTGTAAACAACACATAATTTCTGCATAAGGATTATAGATACTCACCATCTATACCCAACTACTAGCAAAATTACTTAGTAAAAACGGAGATACGACCATTGAAGCAATGCTCATTTAACAAAACCATCTATAAATAATTAAATACAGTAATAAATTAAGAATTCATATCGTCAAAGGTATATAAAATACGCATGTCACACATAACTTACGCCACAAAACTTTTTTGTCTACATCAGAGAAGTCAGTAATTCTAAGAATTTCGTAATTTACTTCAACCTACCCTGATCGTGACTTAAGAAATTAGAATGCTTAGACCATGATTTTTCCGTAATTAACTTTTGACTATTTAACATAATTTTGAAAAGTCGATCAATAAATTTAATTGACTCAGAATGTCTATCCTCTTAAATAACATTTACCTTAAAAATTGCTGGCTAAAGAAGCAGAATACACACACACACACACACACACACACACACACACACATATATATATATATATATATATATATATATATATATATATATATATATATATATATATATAGTTTCCGTTATCAGCTTTGCGATGAACCTTGATATGGAAAGACGTAATGTTCTATGTACTCTTTCTTGGTTCATTTCTGATTTCTAATCATCTTGTCAAATTAGTTATTTTTATGTTTTATTTATCTTAGGGACTTCATCACCTGTATCTATTTTTAATATATTTATCTAACATTATAAAAGTTAATGTCGTTTTACTTTCAATATATCATCTCATATTCATGACTCGCCTTGGATAAGAGGTTCTCGACAAACAATTTTTTTCCTACGATTTTATCGTTTTATGTGTTTAAAATCTTACATAGACAATGTCTGTTTGCTAGCATCACGTGAGAAACTGACATCTATCTTAATGAGATCAATAACCCGCTCTGAATAATGTGTAAAGCAATGAAATTTTCAATTGAAGACCTCCCAGCCGCACTTCGACTCCGAAAATGACATGGGTAATGGAATAAAATATCAGTTTAAAAATTGACAAGAATTGTTTTTTCTTTACATACAAGTTATTTTAAATTTGAGGGAATTTAAAAAAGGGACAGGAGTGTATTTTTACTTGGCCAAAGTCAAGTTTCGACGCATCTATGTGCATTCTTTTTTTTTAAATAATACAAATGAATTAGAAGGAATGATTGAATAAGTTTATTTTCAAAAGCAGACATAAAATAACATTTATCAGGCTTTAAAAACACGGTGATTCTCAGGTACACTGACATACACACACACATATATATAAAGTAACCAAACAAGTTCTGTCCGTTTTTTGATTAGTTATTGAATAAATTTGAAATATATACGAAATGCGTGTAGCAATTGTTTTCAAATTCGGACAGCCGGAAGTAGGAACATCAGACGTTATAAAAAACACGCTCACCGTCCCCGCCCATCAGTTATAAGCTGTGAGAAGGATGGAAGTGTCTAGAGATCTCATTCGGGGCTGTTCGCTTTACGACTTCAAAGTGGGCTTATCAGCAGCTGCATCAAGTCGACGCATATGTCAAGCGTTTGG
>OZ010573.1:111074567-111089567 GCA_963932145.1 Acanthosepion lycidas
GGAACTTTCCTCCAATTGGCTCATTCGCTTGCTTAAACTCAACGTTGATTGTGATTCCGGAGAACTGGGTTGATGTGAAAAAGTATTTGTTGTTAACATTCTTTTTTCATTCGTTTTTTTCCAGTTACGGGTCCTTTTTTTTAAAGCTGATCTTTTTGTGTTCATTTTGTTTAGTTTTTTTTCGTTACAGACTTAATGTTTATTTTATGTTTAGAAATAAGGCATGTAGCAACATCAGCAGGCAAAGGGCATTCCTTTAAAGGCAAAGAAGGGAAAAATATTTTAAGTCGAGTGATAGCGATTGGTGTATGTGTCGTACGATTTATGAATCAAGCACGGGCAACGCCGGGCCATGCTGCTACTATAACTATAAAACATTTATTGATCGGAATCAAATTGACCAGGAAACATTTTTATCAAAAACGTTCTCAATACACATATAAAGATAATAAAAAAAATATAGTGTAGAGCTTTTAAATTGCAAAAATTAGAAGATCAGCCAATTATGTTACTACGGATTAAAAATTTTAATTTTAAATTAATCATTAATTTAGCCTATATCACCTCAGGATACTTAAAGATTGAAACCATTTTAGCATGATTAATTGATCTCCTAATGCTTGAAATACACACACACAAACACAAGTGCTCAAACACTCACACACTCACATACGCGCGTGCACGTGTGTGTGAGTGTTTGTGTGTGCTTCTGTGTGTTTCTGTGTGTTTCTGCGATAGAAATTATTAGGATTATTTAAGATAATCATAATTAATTAATTCATCAAGTCTAGAAGAATCCTCAGAAGAATCAGAAAGCACTGGACGGCCGTTTCTCCATATATTTCGGACTCATCAGCAGTGCTTATCCACTACCGAGAATTGAAATTAAAACATCATACCTATTGTACCAACGGATCTTAGTGACGAAGAGGTAACGAATTAGACTCGATATAGCGCCACTCTGTCACACATTCTATGCTGGAACTCCTCAAGATATCCCTTACCCATAGAATTGTGTTCCCCACGAGGCGCGACTACTATCCCCACGCTACTCCAACTGGAGCATTAGAATCCGTTTGAAGCAATGATATACATTCGATAGAAATTATTATTAGAATTTGAGGTTATTATAATTAACTAATTAATCGAGTTTAAAAGAAGACTCAACAGAATGCAGAAATCGTGCAATGAAAGTATGCATATTTATTATATATCAAATCTTACTTTCATCACAGTAGTATCTGCTTGATTGCGCTGGAGGCCTGGTTCCTAAGACAAAATTTTTAATCTTTCAATTTTCATTTGAACACAATGTGATATTTCCAAGGGATTAATTTATTACTTAATTCGGTTAAACGACACTGGTTACAATTATTGGCATTCATGGAATTCCAGTATCTAATGTTGAATATATACTGAAAAAAATAAGAATCACGTAAAAGAGAGTTGGTCTATTTACAATACATAGGTTAAAATGATTAATTTATAATAAAACAACACGTATATATATATATATATATATATATATATATATATATATATATATATATATATATACAGACAAAGAAAACAAACGGAAATATAACTAAAACACTAGTATCCGACCCTTTAAAAAGGAAAAGAATGGATATAAGTCAGAAAATAGAATTCACCAGCTTAATAAACTCTACGGAAGTGATATTATCAGATGTGTTATTATTAGATAATTTTATATATCCATCTCCTAGTATATCGGTATCCCTTTTTTAACAGAGCGCAAAGATAATATGAAGTTTTCTAAGCCTGGAAATATCAAAAACCTCCGTGGAAGTGGGTCTAAGCGGAAAATTGATGAGAGAAATCTCCGAACGTTCGTAAAAATCGTCGAAAACCCCAAGGAATAAAATCAAACCAAATGAAAACCGAAGAAGAACTATCTGGAAAAAAAATGATTACATACTATACGACGAATGCAAAACTAAGCTTGGCTTTACGAGTGAGGGCCAAGTAAAACCTCATTACTCAAGAAAAAAAAAAAAAAAAAATATATATATATATATATATATATATATATATATATATATATATGTATATTAAAACGTGTTATTTATCATAAATTACTCATTTTAACCTATGGATTGTAATATATAAAAAGGAACATTTTAACTTTACCAAAGAATACGTGGACAAATTGCAATACTTCTGAGAAAATGTTCTGTCGACAGAAGGGACAAAAATAGAGCTTTTTGCCAATGCACATTAATATGTTTACATTCGAAGATATGAAGCTTATAAGGAAATGAACAACCTACAATTGTTATGCTAGGTGGAGAATCCATAATGTGGCTTTGGGAAATCTCGTGCTGGATGATTTGGCATTATCACAGGAATCATGAAATAAGTGTTTCACGCAAAATGTGTAAGAAAATTAGGTTTTAGTCGAAGATCATTGCTTTTCCAGAAGGATGGTGACCTAAAGCCCATATCCCAAAGTACAGTGATTTAGTTGATAAGTAAGAAATTGTTTTTGTTCAACTAGCGAGAAATGAACTTTATCTCAGTTTCATTGAGAATCTATGGAGTCAGCTGCAAATGTTCATGGGCTTCAAGAAATTGCAATGGAAAATTTGGAAAATCCACCAGATGAGATGCACTTATAAATGGTTAGCAGAAAACTTTGAAAGAAATCGCTGCCAAATCGATCCATCCTTAATATTAAGTAAGCTGCTTTTATTATTGAACACGTGGTATTTTATTTTAGTAACAATAGTAAACAGGACACACCCGCACGCACACACAAACACACACACACACACACACACACATATATATATATATATATATATATATATATATATATATATATATATATATATATATATATGTATGTATAAATGCGAAAAACAGTAAGCCACATTTTCAATTAAAGTGACACAACTAATTTTCAATAGCTCATCTTCTTCTCTATAATAAATACGAACGTCAGTGTGTCCCAGTGTGAAAGTTTTTCAATTGCAGTTCAACATATCATACCATTTTGGAATCAGACTGCCTCCATGAGAAAATTAAAAACATTCTGAAACGGATCCGGGCTCGCAATCATGAAATTTAGTATCTCCAAGTTTTTATTACTACTGTTTTCGGAGATTTTTGTACGTGATATTTTTGCGATGAATTTTTATACGATAACAAAATTGCAACCTAGAAATACATTTGGGAATAATTGAAATTGATTGCGAATTCTAGCGAAAGTCATCTTTGAAATAAAAATAATTTGTACGTAAAGCAAGGACCTACGCACATCAAATAATCTTTAAATTAAGTGGCAGCAGAAGAATTATCGTTGAACTTTTGAAAGGTAAGCTGAAATATTAATGCAATACTTAAAAGCAGCAATGAGTTTTGACTTCTTTTGTAGTTTATTGTTGCCTATCACATCTCTTTCTCCCTATCTCTTGTGATGACGGCCCATTCAAGAGCCCTGCGCCGGAGCTAGCTTAAACGGTGCCCGATTGGGAAGCATTTAATCTGGTATATATATATATATATATATATATATATATATATATATATATATATATATATATATATATTACATGAATCATTCATAAAAAAAACAAATATAGAGTTTAATGATTTAAATGACGAGAATACATATTCACAAACAATTTCAATACGATACACCAACCCCGAACCTGTATATGAATGATATGATCCATGTTTATAAATTACAGTTACATAAGGTCTTTTTAATTTTTACATCCTTTCGTCTGTTACTACAGACATCATCAGGTATGGAAATAGATTTGTTCTTATTTTTACTTCTCGGTTTAAATGATTCATGGAATTATAAATTAAATTGCACCTATAATCGAAATTAAAATAACTTATCCAACGTGAAATTTTCGGATAATAAGTGTGACATTCCTGTAATTATTGAACAATATAGTTCATGCCACATTGACGGAAAATCTACCAGTAAAAAAGAATTCTCTTATTACTATATTTGTACAAAAACGCACAAACTTAAAAATTAAAATTCAAACTCAGCGTTGCGACCGCACGTTCCAAAGTAATAACACATTTCTCATAGCATTTTTTTCGGATTACATCTATATTTTCGTTGTCCTCTTATTACCGAGAAGTAAAAAACAAGAACAAATCTATTTCCATACCTGAGGATATCCGGAGGAACAGACGAACGCTTGTAGAAACTAAAAAAGACCATGTACAGGTTCGGGTTGGTGCATCTTATTGAAATTGTTTGCGGAGATGTATTCTCGCCATTTAAATCATTAACCTCTATATTTGTTTTTGTATGAATGATTCATATAATTATAATTTAAATTGCAACTATAATCGATATATATATATATATATATATATATATATATATATATATATATATGTGTGTGTGTGTGTGTGTGTGTGTGTTGGCAGCGTGTCAATATGGAGCCATATGTTGTTAATGACTACGGATAATCGCTTAATATAAAAAAAATAAGAGAAATCTAGACATCAAAGAAAAAAAAAGATTATTAAACTGAAATGATCCGTATACTTTAATAACACATGCATCACTAGTAACCCAGTTTGTTCTGCTATTAAACTCATAAGTATGGGGAAGTGATAGATACTTACTTTCCTAATAGTATTTGCTCGTAAGTGAATGTAACCAACTCGATTGGATTTCGAACTCAAGTGAATTTCTCATTCCATTACACAACTAAGTACATTCACACACACACACACATGCGTGGACACACACACATACACAGACACACACACACACATATATATATATATATATATATATATATATATATATATATATATATAATAAAAAAGCCTTAAACACTAATATTACAGGGTCACAATTTATTCCATTGGAATCGTAAATACGATCCAATTCATCAAACCCACCATATTGCAGCCTCTCTAACATTGATATAGGAAGTTTCTTTCTGAGATTAATTGATAAACACTTTCATAGTAAACATAAGTATATGATTACATATGTATGTGTATATTTGCCACTAATATTATCAATATATATATATATATATATATATATGAGATGACGGTATATCAATGTTTGTATATCAATTACAATAATTCCATAATAATTATTATTAACAAAAATTTTGATTATCAATTGGATCGCCTCTTATTGGAATGACATCATCATCTTAGAATTGGTCCTCTCCAATGAATTTTCCCTAAATAATGAGCATACTTGCAATATGTTTATAATATTCTAATGATATATCGACGTGACACTGTTTTACGTGTTCATGTAGATAAACTAAAAATGTTGAATTTTCATGAAATGAAAGCAGTACTATAACTTTCCTCGCTATCATGCTACTCCACGTTGCCAGCAATTTAAAACTTAGTGTCCGCTGAAATCCAACAACTGAAAATGATCTAATAAATTTTTATTCCTATCATATCAACAAAATCAATTCCGAAATAGTCATTGGATTCTACTTAAGCGCACTTAGAATTTGCAGCCCTTAATATTTACACGAAGATGAGAAATGTATTGAAAATTCTATCCAGACCCTCCTATACCCTACTTATTTCATATTCAATTCAAAACGAAAGACTCATCAAATATTTCGTAATAGATAAACAGCACCCCTCGCGATGAACCCAATAAATAAAAAAAAAATATTTTTCTACCCACTAACTCTATCACACCTACAATCGGAAATGATTTGTCTAAAATCAACATAAAATCTAAAACAATAAATGACTTAAACAATACAAAATAAAACAACAAGCCAAAACTTAAAGGAGGAATTTTCCAGATCGCCCCCAAGGATTGTTTGAAAGAATATACTGGAAAACCTCAATATTTTTATTTAAATGTTTATATGAACACAAAATAATCATTGAAATTACAACGTGACTGAAATGTACTCGTTATTTAAATAGATATTAATATTTAGCTAATAAAATGGCAACTCTTTGTTATGGCAGGAATTTCAATTAAAACTTGATTAATATCAGTTTTTATCCAAGAACTATATCCCTTTATCATTAAAATACAATATCATGGTAAGACAAAAATGATAATACTATGTAGTAACTATACTGAGTGTTACATTGAGAAGTATATCGATTACTACTCGTATTCTAATTTACTTTATTGAGCTCAGCTGGTTTTGAGGCAATGGAATGAATATGAGCTGTCTATCAAAGATGGAACACAACAATTTAGTACACTTCTTCGAGATTATCTTCATACACAATGTCTTATGTAATATTTAATAAGATGAGGATAATCCGGCATGCGACGAGAAGTATGGATCTACAAATCATTGGCATATTCGATGCACTAGTCTCCTTCACTGGCTTGGTAACGAGTAAACTAAGACAAGTCGTTTTCTTTTACATTTATTAAGTACATATATATACGTCAAGCATAAATTTAATGAGCACGCAGTGGGAATCGAATTCATGAATGCTTTATATGGTGTTGCACAATGAGGCAGAATGTCATATACTTACAATCCTAGAAGCCGCCAATCGGACGGAATTTAGATTAACTCCTGCGGAGGGCTTTTGTCCTTCGGCCTTTTAACTTCAGCCTCTGGGAATTTAGAAATATAAAAAATAATTTTATTTACTTTAAAAATCAACAATCTTTATGATGCTTTCACATGATACGACACTCCGTCACTCCTGTTTGAAAAGACATTCAGTTATGTGCCATGATACACGCTTAGACGATCATGTATCTTTCGATAGGCAGATTAATTTTCCCAAAGTAGGTTGCCACTTTTTACAGCGGTAGACCAGGTGCCATCCATTCCGGTCTGTCCTGCTATTTACCTATAGCTGGGGGAGGAGAAGAAGAGAATTCATACCTTTCCAAATGGTATTACCACTCCTCCGTGCCTCCTTACATACAGACATTAGAGAAGCAATATTTAGAATACCTCAAAAAGCCCGTTTTAAAAAGAGGGAAACATATGATCAACGTACCGTAATCCGCTTAAGTATTATTACGGCTTTATAAGATAATATCAATTACAACGAAAAGGGAAATTAAATTTAAATCTTTAATAACGATTTTTTTTAAACCTTTCACTCTGTTCGATATTTAAAGTTAACTTTAAATGAATTATTTATTTAATTTTAATCGCAGGTAGTGAGTAGTTACTACCTGTTACTTCAGATTACTTATGACAAAATCGAAAAAAGGACGCAAGGACACACGTACATTGCATTTTATTAATATACTCACCGAGGTAACCGGCGTTGACCGGTTCTACATGGCTACCATTGTATAAATGCACCCCACCTGTATAACCGCACCCACTGCCTAGAAATATCTGCCTGCGTCTCCGTTTGCAAGCATCATCTGTTGGTATGCTTAGCTACTCCCCCTCTTCATTTTTACAGTATTTCCTTCGCATGCGTTTGATTGTTCTTAATAAAGGAATTCCATCGATAAAAAGTACTTGTTTGATCGTTGCTTCGGGTTAAATTGTTTCAATATTTTAGATATTCAGTAAATTTCCTATGGACGTAATAACATTCAAATAGTATGCCATTTTTTTAGAAATCTAATAATCAAACAAAAACAGGAATGACGCGTCAGAGATTGATTCAACTGCAAGCGCAAACGCATGGACGTCCCATTCTTGTTCAAACGTTTACAGTAAAGGTGGTGTTATTAAAAGGTTATTCGGTTTTTTTTTCCATTTTAATGCTTCAGTTATCCTTCACAAACAATCTTTGCATCAAAGGCTGTTCGAATTCCATTTCAGGAGGAATTCATATGAACGTGCTATTGGCTAAATGGTAAAAGCCGATTTATCATCTATCATCTCGCAGATTTCACCGATTTAATTGAAATCATATAAACCATATATTCACGCAAGAAAATTTGTATGTCATATCTAATTACATGGCAAATAAGACAAGCATCAGATGAAAAACAAGGAAGTTATTGTTGAAAAACAGGATTTATGAACATTTTTTGTGGTTTTTCGTTTTACGCGGTGAAGCGAGCAGGAGTAAAACCATATTATCTTATTTCTTGTATCATAGCCAATGACTCGCAACATATTTGAAGAAAATCGGATAAAAAATGAGGAAGTTATTCAAGCTTTTATTTTAACTAGTACGAAAAACCCGATTTATCACAGTTTTTTTTTTTTTTTGCGTGAAACTAATGTCGCACGAAAACTATCAAACACTCTACATAAACCACGTAACACGAGATAGTAGTTACTACCTGTTGAGTGAGTAGTTACTACCTGTTACTTCAGATTACTTATGACAAAATCGAAAAAAGGACGCAAGGACACACGTACATTGCATTTTATTAATATACTCACCGAGGTAACCGGCGTTGACCGGTTCTACATGGCTACCATTGTATAAATGCACCCCACCTGTATAACCGCACCCACTGCCTAGAAATATCTGCCTGCGTCTCCGTTTGCAAGCATCATCTGTTGGTATGCTTAGCTACTCCCCCTCTTCATTTTTACAGTATTTCCTTCGCATGCGTTTGATTGTTCTTAATAAAGGAATTCCATCGATAAAAAGTACTTGTTTGATCGTTGCTTCGGGTTAAATTGTTTCAATATTTTAGATATTCAGTAAATTTCCTATGGACGTAATAACATTCAAATAGTATGCCATTTTTTTAGAAATCTAATAATCAAACAAAAACAGGAATGACGCGTCAGAGATTGATTCAACTGCAAGCGCAAACGCATGGACGTCCCATTCTTGTTCAAACGTTTACAGTAAAGGTGGTGTTATTAAAAGGTTATTCGTTTTTTTTTTCCATTTTAATGCTTCAGTTATCCTTCACAAACAATCTTTGCATCAAAGGCTGTTCGAATTCCATTTCAGGAGGAATTCATATGAACGTGCTATTGGCTAAATGGTAAAAGCCGATTTATCATCTATCATCTCGCAGATTTCACCGATTTAATTGAAATCATATAAACCATATATTCACGCAAGAAAATTTGTATGTCATATCTAATTACATGGCAAATAAGACAAGCATCAGATGAAAAACAAGGAAGTTATTGTTGAAAAACAGGATTTATGAACATTTTTTGTGGTTTTTCGTTTTACGCGGTGAAGCGAGCAGGAGTAAAACCATATTATCTTATTTCTTGTATCATAGCCAATGACTCGCAACATATTTGAAGAAAATCGGATAAAAAATGAGGAAGTTATTCAAGCTTTTATTTTAACTAGTACGAAAAACCCGATTTATCACAGTTTTTTTTTTTTTTTTTTTTTTTTGCGTGAAACTAATGTCGCACGAAAACTATCAAACACTCTACATAAACCACGTAACACGAGATATGTTTTGCATTAAGTGCAAATAACATCACCTCATCCAGTAAATAATTTCTATGCGTGTAATTTTGTCTTGGTTTTACAAAAAGTTATACCCACTACCATTTTTATCCATTTTTCGTCCAAAACCGCAGGGCCTGGAGACTGAAAAGTTGGTTTTGATCAACCTTGATAAATTGGCAAAGCCTGTGCACAATTTCTTTGAAATCGGTCGAAAACCTACGGATGCATCAATAGAAATTACACGTAGATAAAAACACACACAAAAAGACTGACACACACTCAGACACACACTTTGATATTTTCTGTTTTTTAGATATATAGAATTTATATATATGACGTAAAATAAATAAATCTCCCATTGGACGAAGGAATTGGGAATTTCCAATTATTTAAATTGATGGAAACCGGAGTAATCCACCTAGCGTGAATCGAACCGACTCAAAGGTTAATGTTTTAGAGATCAACTAGCTTATGAACTAATTGATGTAAACTTTCATTAATGATTTCAAGTTTATTCTAAATTTTATCAGTTTTTTTTTTCTTACCAGAGAGACAGATCATCATTTATTATAATTATTCCTGGATATTCTCCGGATTGAACAAATCCGATTTTCCCAATATTTTAATGTGTCCACAACTTCCTACCCATAATGTCTCTAAGGAGAGTATTTTTTGTTCTGTTTCCAAACCTTCCATTCCAGTTCAATCAGTCATTCATACATGGTCGTATGGTTGGTGGACCAATGCTTTCTCTCATTTCTCTTGTCTTCCATGTTCAGTTAGAGTCAAGTTTGCTGAACTCTCTTCACTCATTATGCGGCCAAGAAATTTCACGTGAGTTTTTCTGATTCTGCATATAAATATTATTTTTTGTCTCCCTGTTATTTCATACATAACTTTTGCATAATCACTTCAGTATCCACTTGTGGAAATACTTTTGTTGCCTCCAGTGTTTTCTTTCATCTCATTGTCAGGCATCCGCTGCCATACTAGTGAATTGATATCACATAGCAAGTCAACACTGTTTTCTGGTTGCTAACGTAAGTTTCTTGTTTCTCAGTGTTTGGTTTGCCATTTTGAGTGTTTCATTCGCTAATAATTCAGATTACGGTGTCGCATATTCCATTCTCTGTTAAACACTTTCCAGTTATTTAAACTTCTCTACTTATTTTATTTTGACATCTCCAATTCATAGTGTCAGTAGCCTCAGTGTAAAGGTTTGAACAAATCTGAAGAGAAGACTTACTTTTCTCCACGGGGCCTTTTTTTTTAACTTTGCACGCATACTCAATTCCTTTTCTATCTCTATGCAAATATTTTCCTCCAAGTATACGTTGCAGATTATTCTAATATCCTTTCCAAGTACATCGTTTTTCCTAGCAGATCTAATTGACCTCTGTGCCGTAACTTGTCAGAGATTTTCGCGTAATCTCTAAAATATAAATGTACAGCATTTTTGCATTTCTATTGCTTTCTTTGATATCATTATGATCATAAAAATCCCATTTCTTGGTTCAGTATCTGTGACAAAACGGTACTGTTCTTGTCATGTTCCCTGTCTAATTCTGCTTTGAGCATTATCCATCAGGATACGGATTCTTAGCGTGGATACATGGCTCACTAACCTGATTATCCGATGGCGCTCGCATTTTGTTTTCATAGTATGCTACGAACTTGGAGGACCTCCGGCATTTTGTTGCATTACGGGTATTACTTCTCTGATCTTATCGATACGGAAATCATCTACGGCTAAACGCATGTCTATTACAATCCCATATCACCCTGCTTCTTTTTTACTGTTCATATCGTCCAGTGCTAATCATAATTTAGACTTCAATATTTTTCGACATACCATATTCTTGTGTGTTTTAGTTTTCTCTCACACCCTGTAAAAAAGGTTTTTAGCAAAACTGAGATATGTTTCTTTCTGTTACCAGCGTCTCTTCCTTTGATTTTTTATTTTCCCAATAGAATACGTATTAATGCTTAAACCCCAGATATCAACAACTGATGATTCATCGGCAATCGGTGGATACCATCAAAGGCTTATTTTTATTTTCTTCAACGTTACCGGAATCATTCATAAAAATTTTAAAGGACACATTAGTATATGTAGGATTCATAATGCTATTTACGCGTGTATATAGCAGTAAATAAAGCTGGAAGAAGAAGAAGCCAAAGAGAGTTATATGCTTCCATACGTGTGCTTCATAGTGAAATGTTTGCGCAAAGAGTAAACAACTCCATTGTTCTTAAAATACATCAAATTGTATCATAGCGTTATAATAATAAATACAAGATTTCCCATTCTTTTTTCTTTATATTCATAATCGGAAATATTTAACGTACCAATTTATGATTCTTATATATAATTAAAACGAAATTGTACGCTTTAAAAATTGGATGTTGATGCTTTTATAACATTCAGGCATATACATTCGTGCAAAAATTTCAAGTCGTTTAAGGAATAATTAAATACCATCGTAAAATCTATTGTAAGTTATAATAATTTTATTTGAATGATACATTCATCATGGGAATTTCAGCGAATGATATAATTGTTTTCATAAAAAAATATTTATTGAAATTTATTTGGTCTTACGATATTTCATTATAGAAATATACATTTGCACACATTATACTGATATTTACATTATTATTATTATTATTATTATTATTATTATTATTATTATTATTATTATTATTAATAATAATAATAATAATAATAATAATAATAATATTTTTATTTTGTTTTATTATTTACGATTTCATTTCAGATATATAAACGTTAAAATGGCTGATAATGACATTCTAAACTCAAATCAGAAAAAGAAAAGTTATTGTAAAATTATTGTTTGGAATACAATGAAAATGTCTAACACGTATTATTCGAAGAATAAATATAAATGGAAAATTGGCAAGGGAAGAATAAGAAATACATGAACGTCACAAGCATAGAATTGTAAATCTATCTGGTAAACTTTTATGTTTAAAATTCTTCCCTGCGTTTAATCGTTCTGCCACATCTGGTCTGTTGATTCCTATGTATAACTAGAGATTCTTGACAAAATCCATGTTAATTGTTCTGATGAGCATCTAAGTTGGGTATGCTGCTTCAAGAATTTAACCGCAGTATTATATTTTACAGGTAATGCACATATTTTAACTGTTGAACCGACTATATGTAACCATAGATTCTATGCTAAAAGTCTTTTCTCTCACACTTCTTATTTGTGAATCTATCTTCTGCCTTTTTGCATTTCTGTCAGCTACGATATTTTAGCATATCAGAGCAAACTAAATAGTTATCTTCTGTCTCGTTTGAATCATCTCCTTTTATATCGTTTTCTCGATTTCTTTCTCAATAAACCTTTCCTATTACTAGCTGTTATCGCCTTGCTTGAGATACAATGGTAAAAAATATTACTGACAAACATAAAGTGAATCTCATAAGTTATATTGTTCATTTACATTTAAGCAAATCCCGAAAGTTTTAGATGCAGTTAAGATACATCCCGTTGAGAACACAATTATGTTAGTAGGGAGACATATTTTTTTAAAACTCAACTCTGTCAATATCTGAATAATTTTGTGTTTATCACACTACACTCTCATGGTGTTTAGGCCTAAGGGAACGGACAATACCTACCACTGCCAAGGAAGGAATAGTCAAATTTTGACATAGTGTAATTTTTGTCACGTTACTTATCCCGAGGGAAGAATGCGTTAAACACTGTTGCCAAGATTTAAATAAGTATTTTCTTGAATTAGGCCAATTTTAGTCATGTTCGTTCCCCTGTGGGACGAGCACTTTAAAGGAACTTGCCAAGGTAGGAATTGTTATTTGTTGGTGCATGCCAATTTTGGCCCACGAGTCAACTTATCTATGGCATTCAGTAAGCATTTTTCTCTCTTTTAAGGTCCTGAACCAGATAGATTCTCACCGATGGGAATGTAAAAACAGAATATTATCATTTCCCAACAAACGTATATGGATATGAAACAAACTTTTCGCATCGTTAAAGGAAATGAAACGAACAAATTGGTAAAATAGCATAAATGCCTGAAAAGGATACAAAAAAACATTTTCTCAAACATTAAATAAAGACACAGCTCAGCGTGGCTCAGGTTAAAAAAACATGTTTTATTTGTATGTTTTTGCAAGGAAAGGTCTTAGTTTAAACGTTGTAGCATCTATTCGATTACGTTTTGTATGTGACAGGTCCCTAATACTTTTGATAATTCTCAAAGACTGTTCAGCTATCAATGTACAAAGTACGTTGGACAGGTTCTGCTTTGTTTTTGTCTTTCACTCTTGCCTTCAGTAAATTCTGTTTATAAGTCGTTTTTCCTCATTATGTGCCATAGATATTTCAAATGCCTTTTTCTGATATTAAATAGAAGTTGACTTTTCGTTTCCATTAGTTGCTCACATGGTCAATCCATGGCATCCTCAGTATCCTACTACGGAAACACATTTATCTCACTACACGTCTCTTCTTCGTCGGTAGACATAATTTTACCTGTTTTAAATATATAAAATCACCGCTTCTGCTCAAATCCATAAATGCTAGCAATTTAGAAAAATTGTAATGACATTTGCGTACATGATTTCTGAATACGTTGCACTTGGAAAATAAAATCGGAAAGACACCAGTCTATGACAATATAGAGTTATAAACAATACCCGTTATGTAACCTTCATCATGTTAAAGATTTAAATATGTAAACAACTGAAAGAGGCATTGACTGTAAGGTGTTTTCAGATAAGCATGTTTGCAAACTAATTAACTAGCTTAGCAGTTTCAATTTACATTCGCTACATCTTTAATCTTTTTCATAACACTAGTTTACGGTTACCATATAATAAATGTATGCCTAAGGCATTATGTTGTTTAAAATCATGGCTCTCAGTGCATATATAATATGTAATTTGTTCGATACTCATAAAGAGATCTTGTATTAGGTATATTCAAACTGTAATTATTTTTTTATTACTATTACATTTTAGATGCGACTACTATAAAGTTTCCTTTGTTTATTAGTAACAAAACGGCATAATTTTTTTTAATAAAAATTCACCAATAAATGTTAATAAAATATGAAAAATATGCAGAATTATATTTCCGAAACATTTGAAAAAGTTATATCATGTATTTTGAAGTATTAGGGTTGTGCAAAAATAATGACGTAATAATGTCGTTTTTTGACGTATTTTAACCTAAAAAAAACGACATTATTACGTCATTATTTTTGCACCAACCAAATACCTTACATAAGATCAATTCATTCTTCTGGAAAAAGATTTCTAACATTATGAAATAGTCACACTTCTTTATTCAAACATTAACAAATAAATGTGATAAATGTAATAACTATAATAACTGTACTTAATTTTTCTTCTGCTTCTTCAATGCGCCGTTTCCGCTGAGGACATTAGCGATCACGGTGCTCCACAATTTCATTTCTTTTTGACTCCTTGAGAATTTGTGTTTATTTTGTTATATCTCTTGAACTTTCCCTCAGCATTGATTTACTTAAGATCGTAAGGTAGGTTATGCGTCATTCAAGCAGATTATGAATTTTCTCCTTTGTCACTCTTGCCTTCAATCTGTCCTGTGAGGATCACATTTTCTAAACACTCTTTCCTGGTTACATAGCCTTATAATCTCAACT
>OZ010573.1:111094567-111114567 GCA_963932145.1 Acanthosepion lycidas
TGTTACATAAACTCGTACAAGTAAACATCTTATAAATCATATAGACGTGAGCAGTGGAAAATATTTATATTCGCTTTTTATTTTATAATACGATCTAATATGGCAGTATTATATGCATTATTATTGAATAAAATTGAGAAAAATTGTTTTCCTCAATCTATTTATTTTAAATACAGCTGTACAATTTGACTTCATTAAATCTGGAAGCGTTCTGACAGAGGACGGTAAATGCGACACTGAGATCCGTAGGTGTATTGGGATGGCCAAGTATGCATTCCAAAAGCTGAGCGGGGTATTATGAGACAGGATACGGCAGTGAATGCTGGACGTTCTCCTAAAAAATGAAGAAGAGAACGTGGTTATACAGAAGCATATTAATGGATATAATGGAGTTATTAGTGAGATTACAAACAAGTTGGAGGCTTATAATTAACATCAGAAATAGACAGGTGCAGTACCCAGCACATATACTGAGGAAAGAGGCCCTGGAGAATCTGATATTCAAGAGTCGAAGAGAGTGAAAGAGAGACAAGGAAAAACAATGAGTGACATACATGGCGGCCTTAAACAATTGGATAACAGAACGTGGTCTCGGGGAGGTGGCAAAAGGAAGAAACTTGTTCAGAGCTGCAAGGGATAGATGGAGGTAGAGAGCCATGATCACCTACTTCCTGAAAGTACACGGTATATAAAAAGAAATGGATATATAGTTTGGTCAATGGTTGAGCCAGTGCCAGCTAATTTCATATCTCCTGTACGATGCGACTCCCTTAGAATTGGATTCAAAATTATGTCTTCAGAAGTTCCATGATATGATAGATACATATATTAACGTAGCTTTCGGGAGTCTTTTCTATATAAATATTCTCAAGGTAATTATTCTGATGAACATTACACTGTGTTTCCTCAAACTCACAATTTTAAGCGCAGCACTGGTTTGGAAACTACGCCCCATCCATTTCAGATTTGAGTGTACAACTTTCGATCATAAGTTTATATCCTAACAGTATAGTCTCTCACAATTCAGGCTTGTGGCACTCAATTTCAATTATTGATTTCTTATGAACTATGATCGTCAAAAAAGTAAAGGCATTGTCAATCATCATCGTCTGAAAATATTCGAACCCTGTTCCCTTATTACTGACTCTATCATTTTGTTGCTTAGTGCCGTTTATCGATTTCGTTATGGTTTAAATGACAGCACACACAAACACACACACACACACACACGAATACATATACACGTATATATATATATATATATATAGGCTTTTGAGTGACCAAGTATAGGTTTTGTGTATTTGGAATAAATTTCAATAACCAAAAAATACTATTCTTAAAAGGGTGGACAATACAGAGTAGAGCAAATATAATTTTTATTCGAAAATTATAACATAAATATGTTATAAAATCACTTATTTATGCTATAATTTGTGAATAAATAATTATAAACACAAACACATACACACACGTAGTCATATATATATATATATATATATATATATTTAGAGAGATAGATCCATTTAGCTATATATGGTATATTAATGAGAAGTATATATATTTTCCCACACTAGTTGTACAATCTTGAGTTTGATAAAAAATGCGATCGTCATGTGCTCCTCGAAAACTGAGTGCATATTTGACGATCGCATATGACGATTTTACTACGTATGAATCTCAGAAAATTGCATGTTGTTACTATTATATATATATATATATATATATATATATATATATATATATATATATATATATATATATATATATATATATATATATATTATAGAAATTGTTAGGAGGATCTGAGTTACTTAACTATATATATATATATATATATATATATATATATATATATATATATATAAATATAAGCCTTAAAGAAACCGATGAACGCAACAGTGCTCAATGTATATTACCTGAGCTTTAATTAGATATTGATGATACATATGCATTTTCGCCTTACCGGTGGAACCCAACTGAGTTTCATACACAATGCAATCGTCACGCGCTGACAGAAAACTCAATTTTCAATCAGCATCTGTCGATATCATTGTTCTACCGGGATGTAAAATATTGTGTATTTATTATTAATATAAATTATAGGTATGTTATTATACATCAAGCACTATTTTATTAGCACCAACACTCAATGTGTGATATATATATATATATATATATATATATATATATATATATATATATATATATATGTCATTCTTACACAGTAATTTTTCGATGTAACACTGCAAAACATTACTACACACACACACACGTGTGTGTTTGAGTGTGTGTGTGTAGAAATTATATATATATATATATATATATATATATATATATATATATATATATATATATATATATATATATATATATATATATATATATATATATGTACAACGTGTTGGATTGAGGAATCGGAGAGCCTAGTTCGAATTCTAGTCAAATCCATTACATTCACTTAAGTGGTATATTCGGAATGGTAATAGTCCACTTCTTCTCCCTCCAGGTATGGGTAAATAGTAGGACAGATTGGGTCCTACAGCTTTAGATGGCTTCTGGTTTAGGAGAAAGACAACTCTGAATTCAAATCCCGCGGAACGTTGTTTGGGGACCTTGTGGATTGTTCTGCACAAAACCTTCACCACTTTAATCAAATCTCATGTGTTGGTGTCGGGCTGTCGGTTTGTAGGAACTGACCTACTTGACTCGGTGGGAGAGTCGTTTACATATATAAATTCGTATGTGTTTTTGTGTGTGTGTATTGCAAATGTTAAGCCACATTGAGAGAAGCAAACATTACGTTGCTATGATAACTATTTACAACATCTATATTGTTATTAATGTAACATTTCTAAATAAAATTAATACCAGATGTGATAATATAGTATTGACTTGGTACTGACAAATTTCACGTAAAATTTAAGTAAAACTAATTGTTTTTTTTTTCTTTTTGAAAAAAAACATGTCACATATGATCAGTGATAATATCAACGACTGTCAGCTAGAAGTCAACCGCAGCTTTAAGCAATCTGTCAACTATAATTAAGGAAGCGTCAGGCATGATAGACAAATTGAACGGAAATAGCAATACGCAAAGGAAATACAAAAAGCCGACATGTGAACTGATGGGAAAATGTGAAATATAGACATGATAATTAGGAGAGATAAAAATATAATGCAGAATTAATCTAATCTACAAAAGAATGAAAGAGAAAAGTTGAACTTTGGAAATAAAGAATATATTTTTAAGAAAAGACGTGTTGAAAGACGCAGGGTTTCAAAAAATCAAATTGATACAAGACATTCGCACTCTTTAATGAACAGATAAACTGAATTTATCATTTATCAAAAATAGGGAGAATATATTACGTAAAAATTAAGAATAAATTGCAAATGTTTATGTTTGCTAAATGACACTGGTGATGTTTCTTCGGCACACAACAGATTAATGTATGCTGTTCAAAATGTGAATTTGGAAAAGTTCCTAAGAATTGTGATAGCCATTTTTGGAAAAATAGAAGCATATACCTCATTACTATTAAGTGCAACTATTTATCCGGTGTTTAAGAATATAAAGGAACCATAAAACTTATATTTAGGTATATTCGTTGCTATCATCATCGTAATCATCACTTACTTCGGCTGCTTCAATTTTCCTGGGAAACGAGGGATAGCAAAAACAGACAACCTCCTCCAAGAAAATCTGTTTTTTTTTTGGGGGGGGGCTCTGAGGAGTTCCAGTGTTTTCATATCCGTCTACATTTTGATGTTGCCTAAGCAACCTTTGCGTCCGACTTCAACAGTGTCTTGCATAATGATCTTGTAGAGGCTGTTATTCCATGTGATATCTCCCGACACTTCAGAGTAGCAAGGATACATTCTTGCCGGCCCACGAGACGTTTTACCTTGTTCCGTACAAAGTCTTAGATTTGTGCTCCCAGTAGGATAATCGATGGCACTTTCTCAAGCATTTGTTCTTGAATAGTGTCCAATTCACACACCAGTAAAGAAGGACGCATACGCGTACGAGTTGTAGACCTTGGACTTCGTCTGGAAGCTTATGATGCTCTTTTAAATCCATTCAAATTTGGACATCGCTGCTGTTGCTGTGGCAATACGTGTGTGAATTTCTGCGTTGCCGGTGTGATCTTTTGACAGGTATATTATAAGAGCATATGTTAGTATAATTATGCATACCAACGACCATAGCAACTTTTAAACTAAATCTCTAAATACTATCGAATATTACTCATAGGCTAAATACATTCAGACAGAAAGCAACAATAAGAAACGTCTTATAGATGATTGTTCTACAATAAACTTTAAGCAAACAATTCTCCAAATAATCGGTAAAATAAGAGGATATAACATTACTTTTTTATCTTTCTTCTGATTACTGTTGAAAGTCCTGTCATGTAAACGTTATAGATAATTATATAATAGTTATAAAAATTATGTAATAATTCGATTATTTCTAGATGTATAGGACAGTTTGCAAAATAGTGAGAAAAATATATGATTTATCCCAATTTACTTACATTATTAGAAGAAATCATATGAGAAATTAATTATTAACCGTTTCCTTATGAGGAAATATTCGGCATTCATTGACAGAGTTTGATATTAATCACTAATATTATATATATATATATATATATATATATATATATATATATATATATATATATATATATATATATATATATATATATATATATATATATAATTAATAACTTTTCAAGATTCGCTAGCGGTACATTTGCATAATATAAACTGAACACGCAGATGATAACCGGTATTTAGCTGTAATCTATTGCACTCATTCACCCAATATATATATATATATATATATATATATATATATATATATATATATATATGTATGTATGTATATATATATGTATATATATATATATATATGTATATATATATATGTATATATATATATGTATATATATATATGTATATATATATGTATATATATGTACATATATATATATATATATATATATATATATATATATATATATATATATATATATATATATATATATATATATGTACCTGAGGCTCGCTTTTGAAGATCTCAAAAGACAGAAAATTGCTTTAATTACATTAGGAACGGCAACATGTAAAAGAGTGGCTTCTAAAATCAATTTGTATTCAAAATACAGAATAATTGTGAATTGAAGCTGAAATGTATCTGAAAAAGTAAAGTGTATTTTATTGAACAGCATAGGACACATTAGGTTGTACAGGAAATATTTTAAGAATAAGTCTTTATCTAAGTAACAGCTGATAAGAGGTGGGCATTTGTTAAGCAATTACACAGAAAAAAAATAATTCACTCTTATTGTTACATATATATCTACACAGAAAATTCAGGCTGTAAGAAGAAAATGAACCTTCACCGTGATGTGAAGTGTCGATGATGATTTAACCAAGGTTTTGTAGGCTAGTTAACTTGTTTTGTCTCATCTCAACGTACTAAATCATATGCAAATCTACTATTCGGTTTTATATCCATTTTGTGGAAATTGGATTTCAATATTTCTGAAGCTCGTAAAAATTCAAATTTCGCTTAAACTTACTTCAATTACAACATACTAACTGTAATGCCAAAATTATTTTTTTCTTATAAGGAAACATTCATTAATCATTATCAGATGAGCATATGCTACTTTCAGTTGAAATTTATAAAAATCTTTCTCGTCATTATTGTTATTTCGGAATATAGGCGTCTCAAGTTCAGTAACATGTATCGTTCTTTCCAGTATTGATGAGTGTTTCTTCGTAACATTTTCTTTGGTGTAGTGTGGGACGCCAATATCTTGATATTATCATTATTTTCTCTTCAAGTTACATGCCATATCCATTTTAATGGTTGCAACCTTGATGTCGTTCATGTTATTTCGTACAGCACTTTGTGATTATATAGTTCCAGTTCACTCGGTTTGAAGAATGACTGTCCTTGCTAGGACTTACATCCTTCATTCGCTCTATGCTATTTTAACATTAATCTGAGAAAGCCCGTGTTTACAGGATAACGTCTAGAATTTTTTTCTAGATATTTGGCGCCATTCATGACATGCATATAAACGTATACATCTTATGCGATTTTAGGTTAATATTTTTGGTTTTGTAGGAATTTGCGGTGATGCAGGAAACCAACTCCAGCACATACTATTCTATGTTCAATTTCCTTATATCCCATGATACATTTGTTATCACCGATGTATTTAAAGTTTATTATATTTACTAATTCCACATACTGGATTTTTGTGATGGATTCGGATTATGTATTATTACTGCTTCAATCCTAACTCCAAATCATATTTTATTTTTGGGAAAGTCATATTTCTAAGAACACTTATTAGAAGAAATCAATTATTTGTTCAAGTTCGTTCTGATACCAACTATGGTATAGCTCATTTCATCCTAAATACATTAACCTCCTGAATGAAACCAGAAAAGCATCGTTCTATATCTCTGAGATGAGGTATTATGATTATTTACATTATTACATTATTAGGACTGTTATTCTCGACTTTATTGTCATATTCGCAACGTTTCGGCAGTTGTACGTTCCGACCTTCTTCAGGTGATTAGAATTTCGAACTGAATCCTTTATTTCGTCCATCATTGTCATATTCGGAACGTTTGGGCCGTTGTACGCTCCGACCTCCATCAGGTGACTGGAATTTCGAATGTTTTATTTCGTTCATCATGTGTCCTTGCGTGGATAAAGGCTTTAGTTCAATCCAGTGACTTGACACAAAGAATTGTGATTTTAATTCAAGGCTACAGCAGTAGTGAACCAAAAGATTTGGAGAGTTGAGTTTAAGGGAAATAATTGAGACAACCGTAAGAGGCATGGCATTTGGAACTAGAAAAATCTACCCTGGTGGCTGAAATAAAAGGTTCGGTTCAAAATTCCAATCACCTGAAGAAGACCGGGGCGCACAACGGCCTAAATGTTTTGAATAAGTCAATGAAGCTAAGGATAACAGTTCGTATAATGTAACTAATATAAATAGATAGAAAAGTATTTTTCTGTTAGTAAATCCATTTGGGATGTGATATGGAATGCATAAAACGTCAGTGCTCATCACTTCACGTATATGTTTATATATGTACATAGATAATATTAGGGGTAGTGATTAAAGTGTTTGGATCACTCATGTCTTTCTTGTTGTAATATTGGTGTAGTTATAAATATTTCGATATTAGACTTCTCGCCAGATATTTAAGATTTTTTGACTACTATAATACCTCTATCAAATCTACTCGTTCAATCGAGTCAGAGATTGGAAGGTGGTTTTTAACAGATTAGAAATTTGTTGTGATAGCAATAATATTTTCTATCTATTCCTAAATTTAATCTTCAATCCGGTTTTTATATATTTCAATGGGCGCATCTCTGATGGACATTTTTGTGGCTTCTGTTATCGCTATGTACGTCTTACAATTTTCATCTCATCTCTTTGCATAGCATAAGCCCAAACTCCAATCCTACGGGTGCCAGGTCAGATCTCCACACGCACTCGAACAGTAATTACTGACAACATAATAGTTTCCCATTTGTAAATGTCCTTTAAGTAGCCAACTTAAGTCACTCAACTGCAAGCACTACCATGACTTTCAAAGGCTTTCAAATAATTGTGCAATAATGATTTATTTTATGAGATGCAAAATAATAGTGTGCATTTGGCCACATTGACTGCATTATCTTGCTTAAAATGAGTAACTTGTTACTAAGTTCATTTTGTTGTTTCTCTCGAATAAATCCTTTAATATTTTTGCCTATCTTACTGTGATTACATCTAGTACACCCTTTCTATGAACATTTAATATAATCTCACGAATATTTACTGCATTTATCATACAAAAGTGAAAAATTAATTTATTAATACGGGTTTCCAGATGGAGCAGCCAATATGAAAAGGAATTAATAGTAAGAAGGTATCACCACCAGATTCCTCGGGGTCTTATAAAACTATTTGATTCTTCTACTAGCACCATGGCCCGGCGTTGCCCTTGCTTGATCCAAAAATCGTACGACACATACAGCAATCGCTATCACGTGACTTCCCTTTAAAGGAGTGCCCTTTGCCGTGCTGATGTTGCTACATGTCTTACTTCTTGCCTGTCTCACACTGCGAATTTTTTCTAAGCTCTATACTAAACATTAAATCTGTTACGAAAAAAGAACTAAACAAAATGAACACAAAACGATCAGTTAAAAAAAAGGAGTCGTAACTGGAAAAACCGAATCAAAAAAAGAATGTTAACAACAGATACTTTTTCACTTCCAACCCAGTTCTGCGGAATCAGAATCAACGTTGAGTTTAAGCAAGTGAATGAGATAATTGGAGGAAAGTTCCATGCAGATTTGGATTTTTCCCACTTGTGACGAATGCAGCTATCGATGTTTTTTGCATGCTAGCATGCTAGTTAACATTCCTGTCAATCAGCTGTTGGCTCTCACGCTGGCCAATATAATCTTCCTGCCTATTCGTGTCAGCCAGCTATAGGCTCTCACTCTGGCCAGTAGAAAATGGCCGCAAACTACATGAAAACTGCCGTATAAGCATGAAAAATTGATTATTTCGACTATCAATGGGAGTTGGGAAATGCCATGTTGGTCATGGCATTCCCGCTAACTTGGAGCATGTGCAGGTAAAGTTTGGTGCAAATCCGTCTAAAATTGCATCTATCGATTTTTTTGTATGCTAGCATGCTGGTTAACATTCGTGTCAGTCAGACTATTCATGGCAACCAGCTATTGGCTCTCACTCTGGCCAGTAGAAAATGGCCGGAAATTACATGAAAACTGTCGTAGAAGCATGAAAATCGATTATTTCCACTATCGATGGGAGTTGGGAAATGGAAAATCGGTCTTGGCCTTTCCCCTAACTTGGAGCATGTGCATGTAAATTTTGGTGCAAATCCATCTAAAGTTGCGGCCGTGCATCGTTACACACACACACACGCACGCACACACATACACACACATACTGCCTTTTATAGATAGATATAATTATCTTTAGGATAAGGATTTTGTCTCTCCAAAATTTGCTGCACTTTGTAGCTCTTAGTAAGATTCATTTCGCTGTACCTCTTGAACCCTGTTCCGCCGATCATTTGCATATGCTAGTTAGGTATCTTATTCATTTCATTCATCTATTAATCTTGCATTCAGTATGTATTGTGAGTGTCAGACGCTCCAGGCCCTCTTACCTCAATATATGTTATAGGATTTTCAACTGTCACATTCTGATTCTAAGTGTCTCATTTCTTCCAGTTTCCTTAATGCTTCCACGTTACGCACATAATCAGTTCCTGTTATTCTTAACAACCTTTTATAGAATCATTTTTCTTTTGCCTAACGACTGTTCTTTAGCTATATGGAAATTATCCATCACTTTTGATTTTTCTACAGTAAGGTTCAACCTGTACAATGCCTGCGGCCACTCGAGGGAGAGGGTTCTGTTAAGAGGCAGTTTATACGTATAGGAGGGGAAGATAACGGTTAACACTATATAGATTGTAGTGATCGAGGAAACATCTTCTTTGGAGTTTTTTCATATGATCAGTGTTTTGCGGGAAGACTTTTTTCGTGTGAAACTTACTTCTCACCGTTGGAATATGGAGTGAATGGGGATGGTTTGTTCCAATATAAATAGTATGACGGGTACAGCTGAGTAGGTTAGAACTGGTGGAACAAAGGAATGAAGTTTTGTCCGAACATTTTCCAGTAGCAATAGTGTAGTGAGAAACACACCACATCCCGTCTGTGAGAGAGAGGTTGGATATTGGAAAATCGTTACATAAAATCACTCGGAGATACATTTGAACTTTAATGGCTTCATCGTTTAGAGCTCACTGGAAGGCCTGTAATACTGGCTAATAATTTTAAAAAATAGATAACAAACGAGCTTTTATCGGCCTTAGTGAATAGTAATCGCAATATTTTAAGTATTTAAACTCAACTGATTATTGGAGTTTCAGTTTTCTATCTGTATTCATCAAAAATCAATTGTTTGCTATTGAGAAAACATTAAGGCAAATTATATATGAACTCTGTATCTATGTAAGTATGTATTTATGGATATACATTTGTATATTAACTTTGTAGAATCCACTATAGAATATAAGAATCATCATGCTAAATTTTACGTTTGTGCTCTTGTCAGAAAGTAGGATTTTAAGATTTTCTTGTCTCCTGCCACGTTCGTTTTGAGTTTAGAATTGTCATTCTTCTAGACTCGTTGTGAAGTAAATATAGAACGCTCTGTTTACTATGCTATGAACTCCTAGGTTAGAGCAGGATGTATAAATCTACGTTTCTCAAAGTTAATTGTACGAAGTGAAACGCTAATTCCCCGGCTGAAATGCAAGCTCTACACGCCAACCCAATATTTCACCCGATAACAACTACGGCAAGCGCACATCCCAAAACTAGTTTGGCGGTAGCTTATTACAACAGTCATTGTTTGCTAGGAATTTCTTTCATATTTTATTTCCATATTAATCTTGTAAGTAGATTGACAAAATTACAGACAATGTCACATTTCATTGTCATAATACCAGTTCCGCACCTGTCGCTGCAGTAACGGGAAGATAATCATATCTAACTATCTAGTCAATTTAAAATGCTATCTTTATTGGAATATATATTCATTTCAAATACAGAATGTTTCCGTGAAATGAATTCAAAATCAGACATAAATGCTAATTAACTCACTCTACACAGATGTTCATTTAAGTTTCATTCAAATTGGATGTATATAAGTTTGTACATATTAATTCAGTGGCAGGCATAAAATATTTCTACAAAATTATTCATATTTATCTTTATTACCGAATAATTTCCGATTAGTTCCATAATATGTAATTCAATAAGAATAATATTTTATTTTCATTTTCAGATTGGGCAAAAAACTTTATAGAATTAAAAAGAATTAAACCATGTTGATAAGTTAAGAGAAAGAATTTATTTATTAGGATATTTCCAGATTGAAATTGTTCTCATATTACTTTTAGAAGTATGATGATATTTTAATCATGTGTAATCATGTTTATGATTTCTTAGACACATTTGAGCGCAATGGGTACAGTTTCAAATATCCATTGGAAGACAACTCAAATGTATGAATAAGATTTGCCGCATTTTTAAATTCACTTATGTTCTTCACAGAAAATCCTCCTTTAGCCATTGCTGAACTTTCGGCAATGTCATTCATTATATTTTTAGGTATTATATATTGGTTATATATATATATATATTTCGGATAATCCAACAATCCGTGCGATAAGCTTTTATAATTTTAAGAATAGCTTCGCGTGAACCGGTGTAAACTGGGATGATGCCACGCGTTGTTATAAGTGTAGGTTGTTTTGGTGGGGTTTGAGAAAGCGATTTTATGATTATATAATTTATCCTAAATTAGGGATTATTCTTACCGAAATGAATTGAATATCTTATTTAAATGTTTCAATTTAGACTGAAATTTTGTGTATATATGTGTAAATACCACAGGCGGACATACGTCCCTCGCGCAAAACACACATACGCATAAAGATTACATATGCGAATTAAAGTAATAGGCTGTCAGTATGTAACGAATAGAAGAGCAGCTCTTTTAATTTCTAATCAATCTACAATATGGGCAAATCTATAAAGCCGCTAAGATGCGACATTTTAAAGCGAATGATTGTAACTGAGAATTTTCTTTTTGGAGAGATAGGCTATTAAATGATTAGGGCACACGGAGGCAAAAATTAGGTTTAGGATTACAATCTCTCAAAATGTAAATACAATTTAGGAGATCGTATTTCAGGGGAAATAACAAAGTCGGGAGAGATTTTCACACGCGAGAAGTACAATAGAAAAAAACATTCCGTTAGCACTTTCGCTTATATGGCTGTTAATCTAGTACTGCGCTAAAATTCTAGATGTCAAGATAGCAAAGAAGAAAGATTACCAGAAAAATTATCATGAAAAAAGATCATAGAAAAGGCGCAAGGAATATACGTTACCACGGTGGTAGAATAATTGAGGCCGAAATTCCAGGTCAGGATATATAAGATTGCAGATTCGTCTTTGATTTCTTTCAAGAATTTATAGATACGCAGGAGACACAACGGGCAAGAAGGTGGCAGCAATATGCAATCCAGTAGTCTTATAATTGTGCAAAATAGATTCTGGCGAGAGAAAAATGTGCAGTAAGACACAATGAAACAACATCTCTCTTGGCATCCAATAGACACTCTCCAACTATAGAACGGGTGGCATCGAAAATTCTTCTTTATATCTCATTATATAAATTTGCAACAGACAGCTTAGTCCGACAGAATGCCGCCGCTATTACTGCTCTAGTAAGAACTGAACTGATTGCAGTAACTAAAGTTCGCTTGAAAATCTTATTAACAATTGCCATACACCACCAAGTATTTCTTGCATCATTTTGAACTGAATAACCAATAAAATTACTCATTCAAACATCTGTTATAAAAAAGAAAAAACTCAGCTTTCAAGCTATGTGAGGTTTTCCCAAAACACAGATGTAGACATACACACACACACACACACACATATATATATATGTATATAACAGCCATATTTTGCAAATTCTGAAACAGCATGGGATTATTGTTCATCCAACGATATTTTTAATATCTAAAAAAGAACAGTATAAACTAACAGCGTTTCATTTTTTGAGCTTTTCTGATGAGACGTTTAGCCATCTTGTTGCAGTTGTTTGTGTATATATATGTACAAGTGAGTTAGTCAAAATGCCTTGACTCACTTTACAGTCCACCAATATAAGGTTAACCAATCAGAAGACGTAGAACATTTAATCCTTCGTGTATAAAGGTGGCCATTTTGCTCACTCTACCCAAATATCCAGTCCAGCTTGTCAGGCGAAGAGAAACAACAGGACGAACTATGCTCTGCGACCTTTTACCAAAATATCCACTGCTAACGTGAACAACGCTTTCCTACTGTCTTCAAGATATTCACTGCTAACCTCTGGATTCTCTACTCAAGACGACCGTCATTATGAACAACACATCTTGACAGGGTTTATCGTAGGAATCACTGAAAAACACTTTCAATTATTCTGCTATAAAGAGAAAAGGTTAAAATCGTTTTGTGTCATACTCACTATGTCATCCCAACTGACCAATGGCGACAGACAAAAGATCATTAAGGTCATCAGTAAAGGTACGAACATTCATATTCTAACTTCCACCTTGACATTATATTAACATAATGCATAATGCATAATTGCATATTAGGATTTTTGTTTGTTTTTTCCGTATATTTTTCTTCATATATATATATATATATATATATATATATATATATATATATACCGTTGAAATAAATTTATTAGCGATTATATGATTGTAAAATAAATATATAACCGATTATATATATATATATATATATATATATATATATATATATGACTGTTGAAAAAATTTATAACATATTATAGGATGGCAAATTAGGTATTTTCCTTATTATTTTTTTATCTATATTGCCTTTTATATAAGTTTTACATTGAAGTCTCATCACTGAGTTAACTTTTTTAATTTTTATATTAAATTACACACACGCACATACGTAGACACACACACACACACACATATATATATATATATATATATATATATATATATATACACTCACACACTCACACACACACATATATATAATGGATATGGCACCAAAATTTCTTTTAGGCATCTTTCATTAAATACGGTAGACAAAGATAATTTAAATTTAATTTTTCCATACACACAGGCATGTGTGTGTGTGGAAAATTTAATTAAATCTTCCTGCTCTGTGTATGTGCTCTATGTGCTTACGTTTATGTGTGTGTGGTCTACAAAGAGTGGGTATGTATAGAGAAGGTAGAATGAGATAGACATATTGGATATCAAGAAATAATCAGAGAAACGCAGCTATATATTTTACGGAACAGAAATCACCCCTCGAATATTCATCTTGGTAAGAAAATTTGAAGTTAATAAATAAACGGAATTCAAGTATTAATACTACAGACAACAATATAAAATATATAAGTGATTTACGAAATAAACACCGTGACGAAATAATAATTCAAAGTAGCCAGTTTTTCATGACAACACATTTATTTGGCACTCAAAAGTGGCGTCAGAATTACGATAAATTAAATTTCTAGACGTAGTATAAAAATGATAATAAATACAGATGCCGGAGAAAATAATCGTAAATTTTTAATCATTCTTTTCAAATGAGTCTCTTTGCTTTACCTCTGCAATATTCAGATTCGTCCTATAATTTTACATTGGTGCCATATCTGTGAGGGAGAAAACTTATTTTCACCATTTGCCGGAATTTAAAATCCTTTAGGCCATCATGTGCTAAGATATATTCTCTACTTTACAGCATCTCCCGTATACGCACCTTCACAAATCTATTGTTGTATTGTTCTTATTTCCATTGCAAATGCTCAGACAAGCTACATACAACTCATGTTTACTTAACTCAGTACTTACAGATAGGATATACAAAGTTTAATTGATAATTTTACATCATATGAGAAATTAAATTTTGGCGTGTTTTTATTGGAGGAAATCTGCGCCAATCATGTAGAACTTAAGACGGGAACTATGAATGAAACACACTTTGTTAAAATTCAGAAACCTTACAGTTTCCAAATCTCTTCACCCTATCGTCACTACAAATTATCTCTCGATATTTCTGTCCCAAAGAGATCGATATCTTTAATTGTTTTTCTCATCAGAAAACAAGAAGATAATCACTTCGGCACGTCAATACAACGAGGTATTAATCGGAAACTGGTTTTAATTACTTAAACATTTGATATAGATAAAAAGGAAATACCAGGAGAGTAGTGAACGTGTCTATTTGCGTGAATACGTATTCATAATGAGTGTTCAATTCATATATCACAAATACCATGATTGATGAATGTTCCGAATTGAAATTTCATTTTTATATCTCTCGGATATCTCGGGGACGGGAATAGCCTTCGTCTTGCTTTCAAATGAGATATCAGTTTCGCAAAACCGATGAAGTTACTGTAACTTTGGAATTTCAATTAGGTCCGGCATTTTTCCATTGAAGTAAAAAGATGTGCAGCGAGACTTTGAGACGAAGACAGTGGGGTGTTGAACTAGTTTTGAAAATAGTTTTACACGAAAACACATTCGGAGCAACAGTGTAAAACGAATTTTTGTTGTAACTCTTTTGAACTAAACAGTTACATGAAGCAAGCAGAAATGTGATATTCGCTCTTGTGTTCAGACGTTATCAAGATACGTAAAATATTTATGTTTGAATCATCGAGATTCAAACTGTTGGCAGATCTTCATAGTGGGCCTAAATAATGTGATCTTGAATTGCTTTGCAGTATAAAATCATGCCCTTGTGATTCATGTTTTCCGCCACATATAAGACAATCTGATTAATATTTATCATCGTCATTTGGCAAATATGTATTAACCTTGTTTAGTTTCATAGTAGAAATTACACAACTATAATAAAGATGTGACTGTTTTTAGAAATTCCTACTATGCACATACAATTTCACCATTGGACTAAAAGGGGATAACTGTAGAACCATACGGCGTCTTTGCGGGAGAAATCGTAGTAATTTGAAGGTACTTATTTTATTTATATTATTTCTACACAATAGACTTTTCTGAACAGACCGACATGGCATATAAATTTGTGAAATCCATTATCTCATTGCTAAAAAGTGTATTTATACTAATAAGACTTCATAAAATTTTATTTATACTGATAAAACATCATGCATATTTTACAATTTTTCAGCCTTTGTGAACTCGTAAAACAACTATAATTTTTCAAGAAATATTTAATAGTAACAAAAGAAATAGTAACCCACGACACAATAACCTAGTAGATGAAAGCTTTGGTTCGTGAATTTGGTGATATATTAATTGTTATTTCAAACCATGTGCCGGGTTGTGTATACTTGGATTCAGTGACAACCGGACGCGCAATAACAAAGCAGCTCTAAAAATTAGAACCAGACAATGCATACATAGATATGTGTCATAGAACTGTCTACTTCTGTAGATTAAATGAAAGTTTCAGTTTAGAAATCCCGATGGGTTACCCTGATCGACTTATATCTTATAGTGGCCTGAACGCAGCAACAAAAATCGGGTCAAAACAGTCCGCATCTAAATAGTGTAAATAATTAAGAGTAACTAAATATGATTTAATAATAGATCTGGAACTTGTGTTGCAATTCAAGGTAGCTCGAAACCCCGTGAGAACTTAGGTGGGAGATCCATCTCGAGAGAGGCTACAAAATGGTCACTTACCTTTATCCCTTCCGAAAATACCTGATACTTCCTACTATTTCCTATATTTAAGGAGACAAACCAGACAGAAAATAGTGTAGGCCGGAGCTTCTCAATCCTCAATTCACAGCCTCGATAAATTTCGAAAGTGTTTACGCTGCCTTGTGGCTGTTGAAATATGTTCATCCCTACGAACTCTTTCTCAGCGTAACAAGTTTCTCTCTATTCGATCGCCATTTCCAAATCAACTAATGTTCAGACGGTTTGCATTCTTTAGTTTCACCAGTAGAGACATTTAAAATTGAAAGCCACCAGACCATGTGCAAAGGGACGACTCACATTCATTTTGATGAGAGTAAGAAAGAATCGGCCACTTGTATTCCATTGGTAAGCAGGATGTTCCAGCCAGATGATATCTTCTAAAGAACACTTACTTTCTGGACCTTTTTTCAGTGAGGATAAGTACAGAAATCTCTACGATATTAACACTTTCAATTCTAAGATCAAGCCCTATGAGATACAGAAGAAAAGGTGTGGCAAAACAAGGAAAAATAAATAGTCTTCAAACACAACACTAGAAATTTAAATATTTTTATTGAATGCAGCAATAATCTTTGTTTTCTTTCAAGTTGAAAGAAACGAGTTACATTTTTTTCGCAATGTTTGCATAAAAAACATGTTCTTTTTACAGCATAAAATAAAACGAATTGTGTTATTATAGAGTCAAAGGTATATATGAATTCATAATGCAAAAATTCGCGAATTACGTCATATTATTTGTGTTCATAATGAAATTCCATCAGTCGGCAAGCTGTCAGACGATAATATATGTACTGCTGATCACAATTATACAATATATATATCGGGGATTTTTCGTAAGATAAACTCTGCAACTGGGCTATAAAAGGCGATAACTTGTAAGAAGGCTCTTAATACGAAAATTAATGCGAATATGCAAAAAATTGGATATACAGTATTATTAACACACCCCGATCGAAGACAAACTAATGTACGGTATTTCTAAGAAAAAATCGGATCACAGAAAGTAACAAGTTTAATTCATTAAACTCTAAACTTTTATTGGTTAATAGATATATTCCTCATTTTTTTAATCTCGATTTTTAAAAGGGAGAAGATTCATTGACTAATCTATTTTCGAGTTCTAAAAATACCCGTGAATATCCCCGATTTGAATTGATAAATATTTCAGCTTAACAGCTTTAACAAAACAGCAATCAGAATTTTTAATATGAATGCATGTTATTATTTTTTTTTTAAATAAGTAATAGTATACAAATGAATTTAAAAAATAAAATTACAAAGTTTAGTAATTCCCCTAAAATATATATTTAAAGACACGGGAATCTTATCGCTTTCTCCACCTGTATTTTCTTTTTTCCCTTACTATATGCTTTCATTTCCTTTGGAAAACAAGAGTCACTCTGAATGTATAGATTTCTTCTGATTTTTTCACATTGAAATCGGACCATTCAATTAATTATTCGTGTTATTTGCAAAGCGTAACGTATGTTTAACTAGATTATTAAATGTGCCATAAGTAGGAAAATAATATGATTATAATTGTATACAAAATAGGACACAATATATACACGAAGCAGTACGAGAAATCCAAAGTTTCATAAGGGTGTAAAAATAGGCATCTTACGTTAAATATGAGAGAGAAAGAAAATATTAATTTATTTTCTAATACGTTTTTTCCAGCATTCTAATAATTTTACATTTGATTGTAGTTAGGGATTATAAAATTATTCATAACCTCCATTTTCAGAAGCGCTTTGTGACATATTCAGCCATTTTCAAGGGGGTTTGCTTTAATGTGGTGTTAATTTCTCGTCATGTTTTGATGTATTTTATTTTCTCCTGTTTGAATGTATTAAGAGCGTATATTCTGAGCCTTCATTTATTGAACCCTGTTGGAAATCGAGAGGGCCTTTTTTTCCCTTTCAATTTTAAAAAGTAAAACACTCATCACTCTATTGCCAGAGTTAAATAAGGCGAGATAGATAGGGTGAGATTGATGTTTTAAAAGCATCACCTCTTATACAGTGTGATGTTTTCCCTAATGTTATTTATATATGATTTTAGTGGGTTTTTTTTTCAGGTGTATTGTAAATTGTGTGTGTGTATATATATATATATATATATATATATATATATATATATATATATATATATATATATATATATATAGTGTAAGACGTCCACGATTTGACATATTACTGTTAATATTGTCGTTGTTGTGTCTGAAAATGTGCTATTGATGTACACCACTGGTTGACCCAAGCCTTGTGAGTGAAATTAGGTAGACGGAACTGTTTGGAAGCTGTTGATGGTTTAGCTGGCACGAAGTCACAAGTCATCGTGACCGAGCGTTTGAACGTACTGTCGTTGTTCAAACTGTTGATCATGACAGATTATGCGCTCTCGTCCAGGAAATGTAATTAAGATCCACTCTGTATTGTTGCAGTATAAATCACAGGTGGGCTCTGTAGATGTGGAACAAACACAAATGCGTCTGAATTGGTATTAGCGGCAAGGATTAGATACCCTACTAGACGGGTGTGCTCGGAAAGCAAGAATAGCCAATCATTATGTCTGTCCTTTGATTACATGCGTAAAAAATAATACGCTAGAATTTAGCTTTCCCTCTGCCGTGAACTAATAGCTCAAAGGTAGAAACTCCGAGTGCTACCAAATCGGTCGGAATTCGGTCCCGGCTTGAAGCAATCGGATGTCTAGCCGCACTGATGAGCTGTGATAAACGAAGCAGGTCTATATCTATCTATCTATCTATCTATCTATCTATCTATATAGTGTGCGGTTTTTTAACGCTTATCTACACGGAAAACAAAGACTGCGTTCGAATTTTAGCTGAAAACGTTTAGTTCCTTAGGAAAGGCATGAATCTACTTTCCCTTGCTCTCTATTTCATTGCCAGATTTCTTGACAAAATGTGGCTACAATCGTTTATAAAGAAAACAATGTATAATGAACACTTTTCAAATGGTTCTCTATTAATTATGTTAATACCCAGGAAGTAAAATTAGGTACAGTAAAAAGTTAGTATATTCATTGTCATCCCCGACAAAGCCAGTGTAATTTAAAAAAAAAAAATTCTGTTCTTTCTGAAATGAGGAATTATAACTATTTACATTATTTACACGTGGACTATTTCCCTCATCTTTGTTGTTATCACAATGTTTCAGTCCTTGTGTCCTTTGGCCTTCATCAGGTGTTTGTTGATTCGAGTAACCTTCAAAGAAGTTCGAACTGTATCCTTTATTTAATCTACGGGGGTAGATTATTGTTGTTCCGTTGACCATGTCTCGGGATTCTTATTCAGTCTTGCTCTGTTATTACTCGCCCCGCTTCCATTTAGTCGAAGTACAAACTGTCAAGAATTGAACTCACAATTACTGTTACCAAATTCACGAACGAAACCTATTGGGACAATCTTGAGTGGAGAATGAGGAGCGTTAAACTTAACATTTTTGCTGATGAGTCTTGCTTCTACTACGGCTGCTGCTTGTCACTCTTGCCTTTTTTGTTAAAAAAGTGTAAGTGTATTTTGGTATCAATCTCTAGAACTATTCCTGGTTTCACACTACGGGGAGTGTCTAACAAAT
>OZ010573.1:111119567-111179567 GCA_963932145.1 Acanthosepion lycidas
CCTCTTCATCTTTGAAGAGGTCATCCAGCATTCATCGACATACAGTAGGTTAGATATCACATGATAATTTAAAACTAGTTATTAAAAAATTAAAACAATCCTGGTTATAAATAGCCTGACACACCTTGAACCAAATAATGACATGTTAAACTCATCAGACATAAGTTTGTTAGTAATTTCGTAATTTAAGTATTTATTGGTGCAAAAATAATGACGTACTAATATCGTTTTTTGACATTAAAAATACGTCAAAAAACGACATTATTACGTCATTATTTTTGCACCAACCTAATAGTTGTCGTTTATTTTAACAGGGACGATAGTACGTTCTTCTGGCATAGTAGATTACTGAGTTTATTCTTTTGTGTACTATATAATTTTAGCACCTGCCATTTTCAAAATGATGCGCGATTAAAAAAAAAACACGCGAAGGAAGAATGACACAATCCTCTACGCATCCAGAGAATAAGAACTGCCATAAACACTTTCCTCTCGTTCATCAGAGGAATTGGTCTAACTGTTTAGTGTCTGACATTGACCATCATATGAATAGTTCTAGATTTATGTGTCACTGATTTCTAAAACAATTATCCGTATCACCTCTTCTACCATGGAATAATTTTTTTTTCTCATTTTGTTGGAGATATTCATTGTCTAATTTCTTCCAACAATCTTATTGCAAAATATTTTCATTCTTCAGTAATCAGTCAAGGATACAAATGAAAATTTCGTCCCTCTTTGTCCTCTTTTTCATCCATCCACATGAAAACGTTGAGTAGGTTACTCTGTGGCTCGTCATGTGTCTTTTAATATAAATATGCTAATTGTAATTTTCTAGTATTTTGTAAATCGACATTTACATCTTAATTATATGTGACACTTTGGTATTAGTTTCGAAATAAACACATACAAAAAAGAACCGCAGAAGACAGTTGAGCTTAATTGATACTTTAGTTTACATCCTTTACCTTTCATTTTCGCAAATTGCTTCTGTTAATCCAAGTGTAAGTAGGACTATAACGTTTTATCTTGTTATCAAATTGAGAAATTTTATTAGGTTGGTGCAAAAATAATGTCGTTTTCTCACATATGTTAATATGTGAGAAAACGACATTATTTTTGCTCGACATAATATTTTGTTACAAAAAAAGTCTATCGCAAACTTATTATTCTATTTTGACGAGTGTTAAATTCCTTAAAATAAAACTACTTTTCTCATTTTGATTTTACTAAGTTTTAAATTCCAACGTCAATAATAAAAACTGATTATATTGCTTTTAATTTCAATATTCGGCATAGTTCTTTCGTTTAAATTACATCACTTCTGAAAGTAATCAATCATTATTTTCCCAGTATTTCTTTTTTACTATCTGTGAATCGCTATACATTCTTTGGAAACATAGTAGGGTGGTTCCCCGTTCTATTCTTCGCTGCTTTTAATACTCATTTTATGACGTTTTAGACTGGCTCTATTTTGCTTTATAATGCTTCGCTGCGATGAGAATAAGCAGATCTTGCATGTTCAATGGGTAATGATGTGAAAATGAACGCAACAGACTAGTCAAGGTTTGAACTTGCCGATTCCACTTTCTATAACAATATCCATTATACTTCCAACATATATCGATCATAGATTGAAGAATTTTCATTCTATAAAATGTTAGTCGATTGAAAAAAATCCGTCTACTAGATCGTGGCCAATTTATAAATACACATTGTGCAAGATATAAAAAATCTGAAAAAAAAATCTAAATCCAAATTGATTGACCAGAATATGATAATAATCAGAATGCGGCCATAAGCTATAAACTGTTTTATTAATGTTTACATTATAACAGGCTGGATAAGAATTTTATGGTAAAAGCTTTCTAGCTTCGATCGTGATAATATTTTCGTCCTACGCTCTTATATAAAGAGGCAACATACCATACGACTAGTTTCAAACAGTGACGTTCATAACGTATCTTCATCTTGTGATATAGAAATGCTTAGAAACGAAAAAGAACGGATAAACCTCTGCGCCTGTTCAAAAGACACGAGAAGAGTGTGAACACAATATTTTGAACATTACTAGACTTTTATCCCTTTTTCCTGGTTTAGGAATGAGTTTTCTGCCCCATCTATAATCTGTTTTAAGTGATATTTTTTTTAAAAAGACCAAACTAAATTATATTAGTAGGTAGGCAGTTCTATCTGTGCATATATGTGCGTGTGGAAAAAGCCGTCCCCGCAATCCATTTACCCAAATCTGTCGAAATATGGGAATTTGTCTTGCATTCCCTCCATAGTCTGGCTGATAATTATTCATCATCATTTCTTAGGTATAAGTAAATACGATTTAAATGCAATAAATAACAATAATCATGCGCCTATTATTTTCTCCCCGTATGTGTTTGGATGTCGGTGTATTTTCCGAAGAAACGATGGATTTTTTTTTTATTTATACCACAGATTTTATCACTTTAAAATTTAGTTTAGTCGATACCCACATCTATTTATTTATTAAACATTATATATATATATATTTTTATTTTCATCTACTGGTCTCCATTTTCAATAAATTCTAATGTTTAATAAATAAACGGAGCGTCTACATCTAACATACTTATCCACTAAAATAACATCTAAAGTGATAAAATATAGGCTTATTTAAATACTTACAATGGCGTAATACTAAACCACAAATTTAATTATGAATCGTTTATGTCTTCCTGAAGTTAAATGCCATTATTTCGAATCTAATCGAGAGCTCATAACATTTTACGATGATGTTCACCCTGTACAAGAACCCAAGAGCCACTCGATGTAGAGGGTTTCAGATTAAGAAGCACACTTAATGCGGATATGTGGGAAAGATAACGGTTAACCTTAGACTTGAATAGGTTAAGATTGTAGTGATTGGAGAAGCCTCCTCTTGGGAGCCGGTTTCACAAAGCAGCGGTTCTGGCAAAGAAGCTGCTCGAGTGGGACTTCCATCTCATTAATGAAATACGATGGAATGAGGGTGGTTAGCTAAAGTTTGGCTAGCATGGCGAGTTATTATCCGTGGCTTGTTTCCGATTCTGCGCCCTCTTCAAACTGTCAGAGATTGACGGCCCCAGCAAAAGAATTTTGAAATGCAACTAACATTTTAAAGCAAAGTCTAGTCAGAAAATTACTATGAGTGTTGGCAATGCTTAATCCAATAAAAACTCAATTTAGACAACGTTGCTGCTATTATAACTACTTGTGTATATCATGCAAATCTGCCTGAATAATTGTGTAATCAGGTTAAGTTTATAGGTTAAATTCAAACTATTAGTTTTTATTGCATTTTTGTATGCGAACAAGTGTTTTCTTTTTTGGATATAGTGATGGTCGAAAAACCTCAAATGATTGTTTGTTCCTCGTCTTTTCGACTACTGCGTCTGTTTTAATTTCAATAGTGTGTGAGTTGTAATCAAAATCAATCAAAAGGTTTTGGATGGTTGAACGTATTCATAATTCCTGAATAGGACAAATATAACATCCATGATACTTGCTCGTAATGTAATAACCACCACCAACTGGCACAATCATGGAAATGTAATCGATGCCGTTACCCTAAACACAAAATTAAAATCCAACGCTTAACATCATCAGCTATGAACACGGCCTTAATATAATGGCCGTATTTGGGAATTAATAATTATTCTTCCATGCAGCTACTTTTAGAATGTTTATGATCACACATCCACATCATTTAATATAACTATAATGCCGCCAACACATTAGGAAGTGGCTGATGTATTAAGACGAAATCGCTCAGAACGAACAATCCTGTGGAAAATATCTACACCCAGTAAGTTAAAAGAGAAAGCTCTCCTTTGCAAACAATAATAATAGACCATAAAATAGAATATAATTTTGTCATTATTTTTTTATCAAAATATGTATTACAGACGGATTTCTCCCATGATACACAATATATATATATATATATATATATATATATATATATATATATATATATATATATATATATATACAGAGAGAGAGCGTGTGTGTAAGCGCGAGGTAGGTTGCTACTTCAATTAAATTAATCACAAACAAAAAAGAAATCGAAATGCTTAATTACAAGATAAATGCCTTCCGCATATGTAGAATATGTCAAACCTGATTAACCGAACATAAATAATTTCTTTTGCACAAACATTATTTTATAAAGACTTGAGCGACAGGAAGTAAAAAAAAAAGAAAAGATTATCAAGAGTATTTCCCTGCGGCATCGTAAATGAGCAAGTAGAATTCACTATGAAGATTTATAAAATAAATTGCACACACAGCAATTCGGTTACAAAAGATAAAAGGATCATTAATTTATTCAATTTTAAACAGATCGCCCTAATTAAAAATACCATTCAGTAAAATACCATTCAGTCAGTCATGTACCATGCGTGATACACGCTTAGGCAATCATGTATTTTTCGATGCATGAATGACGAGGCAGATATCTTTTCCCTCAATAGGTTGCCTTTTCTTTTAGTGGAATACCAGTTGCCATTCAAAGCTATAGAACCCGGTCTATCCTGCTATGTAGCTATAACTGGTTGGGGGTGGGCAAGGAGAAGAAGAAGATTCATACTTTTCCCAAGTGTATTAGCACGTAAATAAATGTAATGGATTCGAGTGGAATTCGAACACGGCTCTCCGATTCCTCAATCCGAGCCGCTATCCATTACTACACTGTACCATTAAAATACCATTAAAAAAAAAACTTCCCGGTACATATCACTCATTATTTGCAATAAATGCCTGATAAAAAATTTAAAACCTAACCTATTTATTAGCAATATCATAGGACCTCGAAAATAATTCTGAATTTCCATGTTCTTTTTGATGGGGCTGTAAAACAAAAATGCAATTCAACATTTATTGAAAAAATAATTTCAAAATACTCAATACTATTATACAGAAGGAACTCACATGGTATATACATTTAATCCTTGTGCATATGATTGTCAAATGTACGTGAAATACCTCAAATGTATATGAAATTAAGATTTAAACAGTGTAGAAAAATATTTCATAAACGTTTCGGCCAATGGTAGTGTCAATATTTTTTCACGTATTTTTTTTTTCTTTGTGATATTGACAAAGTTATGGTTTGGACCAAGAAATACATAAAAATTGATTTTCTGACATAATTTGCACGGACGAATCTCTAGTTACATTACATGGACCTGATGTATGGGGCAAAGGATAGATGTTACCCAATTTAGATCTTCCTTCGGCTAAAAGAAGGCAACAAGCAGCGTTATGATATAAGCTGGTATTGTCGACCAAATCCTTATTGGAACATTCAAAGTTGATGAAGGAGTTAAACTGAACCGTGCTAGATATTAATATTTCTTGAACAAGATTTCTTTGCATCGTTTAAGTCCCAATTTCACGGTTTCAAAGTGAAGTGTGTATTTATGCACGGCAATGCTCCTTCTCATGTATTTAAGCTTAGCTGTGAATTATTTGAGCTTAAACGATTTTTTAAGCATTTCACCCCAAGCAAGTCAGGAGTGCTACAAGCATGCAAATTGTTACGGAGAGTGAAAGTAAGAGTAAATGGTGTGGTGTTTGAGGAAAGGATAAAGTGGACATTACGTTTGAATATTTGAAAGCTATAGCTATCAGGGAAGCAAATAAGAGGAAGGGAGTTCCACTGTCGCGAAGTGCAAGAGAAGCTGTTAGAATAGTAGATGTCTTTACATTTAACTGTTTCGGGAGAGAAAGGGTTGGACCAGGATGCAAACCTGGTACCACGCTTAAATTCAAGCAGATGGGGCATAAATGAAAATAGCTCGTCAGAGAAGTTACCATGAAAATATTTGTAGAATAGAGAGAGGGAAGCCACATCACGTCTGTGAGAAAGTCACTTCGAGTCGAGCTAGCCGGTCAGGACCCATCACGTTGCATATTCGTCTTAGGATTTTTTCGAGAATCTCAAGAGGCACAGCATACCAGACCATATAAGCTAACAGTATTTAATGCAAGGAGGAATGGTGATATGAAGGATGGACTCAGACAAGAAAAACACAGAGAACCAAATTTCCTTCCGGTAGCTGAAGCTATTGTGACAATGTTGCTGTTCCACTTCGGATCAGTGGAAAAGATGAGACCAAGAAGGTGCAGAGAGACAATCGCCTGAAGTTGAACATCGGCCATGGGGATAGGAGGCAGAGTAGTTTCTTTATGGTGCGTAAATGAGAGAAGTTTCCTTTTGAAGTAGTTAAAGTTTACAAGACAATTCTTGCCCAAGACTCGAGGTCCTTTTAAAGACTAACGGCATGTTAAACTTGTCAGCAATGCCGGATTTACTATCGGGACAGGAGAAATGCTAGTGTCGTCTGCGTATATGCCTACTTAAGAACTGATTTACAGACGAGAGGATAATGGAATTGCCACTAACTAGTCCTGGTCTTGATCCGATCGAAAATCTATGGTTAATTTTAAAGATGAAATTATTTGAAGTTGACAATACAACAGCAAACAGACCTATGGAAAACAATTAAAATTATCATGTTGGAAAGTAAAACAGTTGAAGAAAAACGCAAGATAAATGGATAATAGATTAATGACAGTTATTGACAAGTGTCATTATATTAAAAGATTGTTTATTAATTGTACTGTTATAGGTTTTAATAATTTTTTTTCTATTTTATTGCCTTTTTATTGAAGAAAATGTCAGCATTTGGTTTTGCCTAATAACAGCAAACGACAGTTTTTTTTTTAGAATACATTAAATAGCTTCCGTAATTTCAATGAAACATATTGATACGACATAAGATTTTAAGTCAGTCTTAGATTTGATATCTAAATTGATTGTTTAATATTTGGCCATTTTTATCAAAACAATATTTGAATTATTGAAGTTTATAAGATTTTACTAATAAATTTAGATAGGGTGTATATATATATATATATATATATATATATATATATATATATATATATATATATATATATATATATATATATACATGTGTGTTTGTGTGTAAGTAAAAGTGACCATTTAACTCACCGACTAGAGGCGACAGAGAGTTTTAATGCTAAACGAAATCTGCAGACCATGATATTTATTTTTTTTATAAATACGAGAAATGTGTCCCATGTCCAACAATGCTTATGGGGAATGCTGATCTGCACCTGCCATATCTTCGCTAGACACAATCACTGATACAACGAACTATACATTGTCCCTTGCATCAAAACACCACATTCTTAGTTACCATTCTTGCTACACCCACGATAATAACCCAACGTCTCTACGAAATCCTAACTAGTCCCGAATGTACATTTTTTTTCTTTGGTGCGTGGTGAATAAAACTGACGACTTTTAAAAAAGAGAACGTCGATGGAAATTTGGACTATGCTTAATGCTATATACACAAGAAAATAAGCTAAATTGTGTTAGTAATATAAACAAACAATATCCTTGTGGCAGTAATATCAGTTAACTGGGTAAAACTTATGAGAGACTTGGATAAATTAAAACCTGTCATTTGACCAAACATGCGTACAATTACACACTAATTCAGAAATGAAAACAAATACAAAAAAAAAACGACTCGTAAATCGAAAAATGTTGAGAATCCACCAGGAAACTTAACGTTTCTGGTCCCCTAATTAAACCAAAGAAAGTGGGGATAGAAATAAAAGGTGCTAATGATTATTCATACCCTATCTATGTTTACTTGGTGAAAAAAGCTAAAAGCAAGACTAACCCATTTGTGGCGAGATTGTCAATGTTAAATACAGGGTCCCAATATTCTCTGTTGGCTGCTTGATCGCAGTATCCTGGACTGATCATTGTGCTCAAGTATGTATCAATGTTTCATATATATATATATATATATATATATATATATATATATATGAAACATTGATACATACATCATATATATATATATATATATATATATATATATATATATATATATATATATATATATATATATATATATATAGTTGGATGGATGTCAATTTGTGACCCTGGGTTTCAAAACGTATGCGACTGTCAAACAAACTATTTATATTTTTGAAATTTTCCATTTATTTATGGTTGCGTATATAGGTGTTTTTATGGTTGTGGTAGGAAAAAATTTTGACACAACGTTACTCATATTTACGCAGACATACATACACGCACGTTCACGCATAGCAGCTCACACAAACATAAACATATATAACCAGTGTCGGACTAGGCGTATATGCCCATCTATGTGTTGTTGCGTGCATTCGTATGCAATTGGTCACTGTATTCAATGTTGGATTTAGTAGTGAATTCTTTGCAAGTGGCAGTGTCAATACACAAACCGTTCGTCTATTTTGTTCCGGGAATAATGTTTTCACGAACACACATATATACATATGCACGCGCGTTTACACACCTTCTATCCACCTTTTTTATTTAGTAGTTAAAATGGGGCCAGTGTACCACTATCATAGGTAAAATTGTTATTATTTTTAATGTTTAATGCAGATTTATTGATAATTTAAAGCTGATTATTTGCTTGTTTTTGGCGATTCCCCTTAGATAAATGGTGGAAAATCCAATTTATAATACTTATTTGCATTTAAGCGGTGGTATTAATTTTGCCGGGTGGGGGAGGAAGCATAACCCTGGACTAATGCGACAATGGTAATTATGGTGGTAAAATAATTGGAACGTTGGGATGAGTGGGGATTAAATGGTAAGAAAGATGATAATTAGAATACTAGATGAATTAATAGTAATATTGAAATAAAAATTACAATGTTCACAATGTTAGGATCTAATTGTAATTAGAGTGGAAGTAGTTTGTGTGGGTGGTATTGGTGGGGTTGTAATATTGGGAGGGAGCGGGTGATGTTAATAAAATTTACCATAACACCATCAATTATTTTCTAATTCAAACTATCATAATAATAATAATTATTATTGTTATTACCATTCCATCGCCATTACTAGAATCACTTCTACCATTTTTTCATATCTATTTGCTGATACGAAACTCTGGTGTTCGAATGCTGATGGTAACATTAATCAGCTAGGTGACAAACTTTTTCTCATATTATATATGAAGTTCATTGTATTTGTAAAATCGTAAAAAGATCGAATTTACTTTTGGACATCCATTTCTTCCTGCATGGCCGTTAAACCTCTAAAGACTTGGTAGACTATAGGATTAAAGCTATAGCAATCTAGATGTTACTACTGTGGTTTCTGTTGAGGTGTTTAATGAGAGAGAGAAGTTTTTACTATTACCAAACCAAACTATTCTATTAATTTAATGTAGGCTCATATCTCAACTTTTACCAGGTATATACTAACAGAAAATAACATTTTGAACAAATATAATTCGAACCAAACTCTCGCGCAATTCAGAGGCTACGATCAACTCAAAGCAGAAGGAATGAAGCTGTTCCAAGGATGTGAACGTAGGAAGCAAGTGACGATGGTATATATATGTGTGTGTGTGTGTTTTGTGCGCGTGTGTGTGTTTTGTGCGCGCATGTGTGTGTATTTAGGCAGAACATTTCTTCTTAGGCATGTATGAGTAAATAAATTACAAACATTGTCTGCTTATTTTTAGTATAGTCCGTTCATATTCACGGGTATTTTTTCTGTGTCTTACAAAGAAATGATGCGAGAAATGCAGTGTAACAGTGTAAATGACTTTTATTTCCCAATTACTTTCCATTACATTTTGAGATTATCCACCGGGTTGTAACTAGTAAGGCTACTGATGTTTTATGGTTTTTTTTATTATTTTTTATTTAGCGAAAAATGTTATAACCACGTACGAAGTTAGGATCTATAGATGGATAGATCGAAAGAAAGGAATAAATATATTTTTGATAAATTAAAATGATATCGTGTCCTTTCTATTCATGGTGCATATTTCAAGTACAGTATAAGTATATTTATGAATTCTGTTTCTAGCTCTTAGCATGAATTTAGCTTTGTAAACTCGTTGGAATGGCCCGAACAAGTAACCGCCAGCAACGGGTACATTTTAGTCACGATGACACACCCAACAAAACGGCAAAATCGATACGCTCAATTATTTGTAATGGCGCCCCACCATCCTTTTGCTCTCTCAGCAGAGAATCAAAGGAAATCATAAAAGCGAAGACAGAAGTAGGGGAAAAACGTTAGAAATGTGTAGCAAAGCACTGACGAGATCGTAAACATAAGCTTTTAAGAAACCCAGCGAAAAGCAACAATTTACTTGATTTTATTTCATTCGGCGTTTGGTATAAACTACAGAGTGAGACACAGTTACTGTTTTGATTGATTTCTCAAAGCAACTCTTCCAGTTTACCTCACTTTCTGATTTTCAGTAATGTTGGTGCGTATTTTGAATCTTCGTCACTTTATCTCATAAAATGTCCTGTTTATGATATTATTGGTTGTTTCATCATAGCCGGTTAATAACACTAAATACTTTGTTCATATGCTTTAGGACAGACGATGAAAATAAAATGCAAGATAAACAAGCAAAAATATATATATATATATATATATATAAATAAATCAACGAAAAAATTAAAACACGCAAAATATAAAAAAAAAATAACGGGCAGGAAGATCCCTGCATTTGTAAAATCGTAAAAAGATCGCATTTACTTGCGGAAATCCATTTCTTCCTGTCTGGCCGTTAAACCTGTAAAGACTCGGTAGAATATAGGGTTATAGCTACAACAATCTAGATATTACTGCTGTGGTTTCTGTTGAAGAGGTTTTAACGGGAGCGAGAAGTTTTTACTAGTACCAAACCGAACTATTCTTTTAATTTAATCTAGGCTCTTATCTCAACTTTATCAGGTATATCCTAACAAAAAATAACATTTTGAACAAATTTAATTCGCACCAAACCCTCACTCAATTAAGGGCTACGATCAACTCAAAGCAAAATGAATGAAGCTGTTCTAGGGCATTGAGAGTAGGAAGGATTATAACGTTATGTAAGATACAAAACGGTTGACCGTATACATGAATTCGTTATGATTGTGGTGATCGTGAAGGTATCATTTAGGTTAGGGGTTCACAATTTTTTTTCACGGCGGTGGATTTTCGGAATGAAAATTTGCTTACGCCTCACCAAATTTTATGTTATAAAAAGTGCTTTTAAAATTAAATAATAAAAAAAAACAGGGAGAAATTTCCAGGGAGTTAATGGCGGATTCGAAGTCAGAACATTATCATTGATAACTCTCTCCTCCAATTTGCGGAGCCTAGTTACTATATTCTTAATACTTAATACGCCAAAATAACACAGCAATATAATTTCTGAATAATTATTTATAACTACTTATACTCAGACTCATGTATGCAATTACAAATAATTCATAATAAAAAGGTTAAATATAGAAATCATATTTAATTCTTTCATATGAATTGTTTGAAACTGTTACTAAATCTCTGATTATTTGTTAGTCATTCCGCTTCATCTGCTATTGTCTTCTGTCACACCAGGAGTCACGCCACATTGCTTGGGAAGCACTGCTCTAGATAATGCATTCCACAAAAGAGTAGTCTTAAGAAGAATCTTTCTGCATGGTGCTTTATTATTAACAAAGAAATAAGAATAGAAAGAGGATGGAGCGAGCCTGTGTTTGTTGAATCGTTGGTCAAGACATAGACGTCTGAAGTGGCTGAATATTTGCTATGAACATTGCGATAGATAGCCTTGCGGCGTTTCGTCTATCGGAAACAAGGAATTCGACTAAAAAATACATTATCATCAAAAATGCGGTGTAAAAGCTTTGGGACTTTATCAAAGCTGCAAAGTGACGACTGAGCAGCTCCAGCACGGATAAGGGTGCAATAATCCCTTTTTGTAAATCTTGTAAAGATAGAACACGACAGTTGTTGTCAGTTAATATCTGGAGTCTACAAAGCACCGGCCATTTTCTAGCCCCCTTAGAGATGGATCCTCTTGTCTTTCACATGGAAGGTTTGCTAGCTAAGTTATGATTTCCTATTGCTATTTTTGGCAAGTGTGTTAATCTCAGCGTCCGCAACCTAAATTCCAAAACCGCTCGACGACTCACGCCCTATGAAATTAGAAAATGCATCTTGAAGGAATACTAGACATTGAACAACGCATTCCTTGAAAGTTATAATTCCACTTGAATGCTACGAAAAGACAAATCTCTGACCAGGAAAATAGTATCGCAATACCTAATTAGAAAGTTACATTAATTAAACTGTAACCTAATCTAGTTATATTATGTAATTTGCACTGTCTTTATTATTATTGGGGGGGTTCTGGTGCATACTCTATTGTTTCTGGGTTCAGACCAGAGACCTAAGGTCAGAAATAGCATCATAAGATTTTCCAAGGAACAGTTTTGAAAAAATGAAAAAGAGTCACACATAATTTACATAGATGAAGCCCTTCGTAAGGTGTGGGCTGTACTTGTTAGTATTTTTTTTTTGTATTTCTTTAAGAGATGGGCTAGCAGGTATTACTTGAATGAGTATATTGGAATCTTTTCTTATTAATCCGAAGGCTCCAGCTACAACTGAAATTGTCAATATTCTCATGCACCACATTTTTGAGATTTCGATTTCTAGCTCCTTGTATTTTGATAGTTTCAAAAATAAATTGCAGTCTGCAGGGACTGACATATCAATAAGGAGACAGATTTTGTCTTTGCGGTCGCTAATCACGATATCAGAGACCGCAAATATATTATTATTATTATTATTATTATTATTATTATTATTATTAGTAGTAGTAGTAGTAGCAATAATAGTAGTAGGTGGAGGAGGAATAGTAGTAGTATTTGTGTATGTTAGGCTTCCTGCTTTGTATCGTATAGAGCCGGGTCCAAACTATGGTCCTTACTACCTATAGGAGAATTTTCCTATAATTGATGGAACTTTTTTTAGTATAGGTGATGTTCCTCGTAGGATGATCTTCTGGGTAACTTTTATGTTGATGTAACCTGCGACACTGTTAGTAAAATTGTCCATTTCTTTTCGCACGAATCCCCGAGAGCCAATTACTATTGGTACAGTGTTAGTCTTCTTTCCCCACATCCTGTTAATCTCGATCTCCAGGCCCTAGTATTTGAACAATTTCGCGATAATTTTCACAGAGGTGTTCTTTCACATGCTACTGCTATGTCGACCCCTAACACTAACACTTTCTTGTCTTTTATGATAATATCAAATAAGCATACCCTAACGGAATTTCTTGTATTTTATGATATTATTATTATTAATGAAGAAATACTGGCCTGTATTAATTGGCGAGGATATATACACATCTACACCAACGGACATTGCAAACGAATGTGTAAGTTTCTTCGTGACGGGTGAGGAGCTACAGAGATGTTAATCACACACAGGCTGACATTAATTGATGAAATGCATTGAAGAAATATATAATGATGATGGATAAAGTCTCGTGTTCTCATTAAAAGGTGTTCTTATCTGTAAAGGTACAATGACTTCATTATAATTGTGTTCATCGTAGAAAATATCTAAAAATTAAATTATTATAATTTGAATTCATATTATATTTAAAATATCCACCATAACGACTTTATATCATTTTTGTCATCGTAGAGAAGGAAATGTACAACAAAAACAAAAAAAAAAGATGGTCATTGATTTAACACAAGCTGTTGGTTTTTATCTAGTAAAGGCTATGATTATTACTGCTGGGAAATCTCAATTGTTGAAAAATAATTTATTATTTTTGCAGAGAAATGAAAGTATTTTATTTAATTTTGTCATTCACTGCTGAATTGTCCGATTGATTTCAGTAATTGCTATTTTGAGTGACGTCTTTGCATCATAATATCGAAATTTTAAACAAATCTTAGTTATTTGGCTGTTAATATTTAAGTAGACAATTCTGGTTAGATTGGATTGTAACTGACACAATCAATAACTCTTTAGCTTAACTATCAACCTCTAATAGAAGTCACTTAAAATGGAAAAGAAAATAGGAAGTGTAATATTAAAATTTGGAAATTCCAGTAAATACGCAATACCTAACGTTTAAAATGAATTTAAAAAACTGAAAAATATTTCCTGAAGCTTTTATTGTAGTTTTAAGTTAAGCTAATAGATTAAGTTTAATATTTCCCATAAGCAAAATACCTTGCTGCATTTCAAAAACTAAATTAAAACCAATTTAAATTTACGGGAAGAGTTTTTTCCGTTTATTCTAAAATAGATGATTACTAACCCGCTTTTTAGTCGTCTTTCATCACAATATAAGTCTCTTTACTAAAAATCTTCTACAAATAAAATAGACTTTTCTGAAAATATACCTGATGAGTGTTAGCTGAGTTGAAAAAAATATTTTAAGTTTAAAATATCACCTTTTTAAAAAGCTTCTTTTTTTTTTTTAAATAAATAGACCATGAACATTAAAGATGGACATGGAAAAAATAAAGAAAGCTATTTTTTTCAGGAAAGCTACTCTATGAATTATTGATTCAAAATCAATAAATTCCCTAATAAGTTCCCAGTGAGATAAATATTCCGGAGCCCAAAATCCAAGATGGCCGGCTCTTCTGAGGCGACATATATAACATTTTAATCATTCAGACCCCAATACATGTATAATACGCATTTTCCAATTAAACGTCGTTAGGATCACAATAAAGATGAGGACAGCAACCCGAACAAAATAAGTAATGTAAGTAATATTCTTTTATGTAATCTATGCAACTTGGAAATGTCTTTTTTCGTATTTGTACTTATCGTTCCTGTTACATAATAAAGAAAAAGTATTTAAAATCATGAATATAACCATATTGATCCAGCCCTGTTTTCAGCTTAATAGGTCAGCAAACCTGATTAAAATCCTAATGATCGCTTTAGTTACACCGTTCATAATATAAGTTTCCTTTGAAGTTCGTATTTCTTAACATTTTCTTTCGTTATAAAATATTTTGAGATCCGATTACACTGTTCTTTTGGTATTTCACTGATTTTTTTATTTTTTTATTTAATTGATCTTTTGTTAATCTTGTTGATACACAAATTATATAAGAGTAGCACTATCTATATTACAGTTCAATACGGTCCTACTATTTTATTTTGATTCATATGGTCTAGTGCTTATTTAAAATCGAATTTGATTAATATTTGTCTTCCTAGATATATTGAGTGTAGTCTACGTTTGTCATCAGCTCGATATGAATATTACACATCCAAGATACCAAAATCAAGTAAGTAAAACATTTTAAATATCTTAGATATGTTTTATCTGACTAGGCCAATTGTGATATGGAAATCAGAATGTGCAAATAAAAGATTTCAAATTATAAGCAAAAAGCAGGAAAACGTCTGTAGAATAAAGAAAAGATTACTGAAGTGTTATGTAATATCGGCCTCCTATATGGCTGTGAAATATCATTTGACGCAATACATGTGATCCTGCAAATGAATGATTGGAATAATATCGACAGATCATGGGAGAAACGACTAAGAATGAGAGAAAATGGAAACAAAAAGTGCACTTATATGTAGCATTACTGAGAGAAAGTTTAAAAATCTAAATGCTTATAATGAGTAAAGCGTGATTGCAAAATTTGACACTCACATGATATACTGAAGGAAAGAGAGACAGAAAAACAGTGCATAATGAACGACACAGATTTCGCCAAATCGTTGGCAGAACAGGTTTTACGAAAGATATCAAAAAGGCAAAATAGAAGAAGACGTCTCCCATGATTTCAATCATTTTCACCACGATATTCATTTCACTTGTCATATTCATATAAGACAATGTACTGAGAACCTCACTAAGTATCTGTTTGACCATGTGAAATTTTATGTTATGTTTGAGAATTATCTGTATTTAATTATGAATTTAATTGAAAAAAAATTAAAGATTGAGAAAATATTGAATTCGTACATTCTGATCTGGTGATCCTGCGCTATATCTCAATATTCTTGCCAAAATTCAAAGACGGTTCTATAACGTAATCAATCCTGATCAGGTATTTCAACATCATTCAATGTCTCACAGACGTAAGTAGCTTCACCGACGTAAGTAGCTTCCCCCGGTCTTTTCTTAAAATATGTTTATGCCAATCGTTCTAAAGAGCTTTCTATTTTCCGGGTACCTCAACTACATGGATTTAAGTAGGCTATTATATTGAAAACAAGGTCTTACTGTTTTACTGCTGAACTAGCAAAAGGGGACCATCACTTCTACTCTAACAGTCTCTTTTCTCTTACTTCTCACTTGTGGAACTCCTTTCAGATTTCTTGCTTCTTTGGTAACTACAATCATCAAAAGTTTAAAAACAACGTCAATTGCCATCCGTATTTACTTCAAACACGTTTCTTTTTTCTCTTTTCCCTAGTCTTCTCCATTCTCAATTTTTCACGTTTTGTTTCACTTTCACTTTCTCTTTCCCCTTGTATTCTAGTGTCATGATCATCTCGCTTTAGGAGGGGGAGTACAATAAAGAAGAAGAAAGATTAAAAGACGTTTTTCAAAATTTAATTAGTTTACATTGAATTCTACAATACTGGACTACAAGGTTTTCCTTTATTTTTATATAATCAAAAATAACAATTCTAACACTATATAATATGACTCATCACGTTAATCTGTTTTTTTTTTGTTACTATTTTGCAAACTAATTAAGTCACCCAAATAATGCGTATTATTGTATCATATAGTTCGAAGTTTTGCCTAACGCTGAAAAATTCTATTTTCCCAGGCAAATTACAGTAATTTGTTTATGAATATTTCAGGCAAGCAGATGGCTTATGATATGCTTTTGTTAGTGCTTAATTGCATTGCTTACACGAGACTTACATTGATAACGAGCACTATCAATCCGGCTGAGTAAATGTTCGCATAAATTAATGTCCCGATAATTAAAGCACTAGAATCTGAAAAAAATGAAATAAACACCATTTTACATTTTCATCCATTTTGATGATATTAGTGTTGCCACTGGAGCTTTGCTGAACAAAGCTCCTCTAGTAAACATATTTGTAATGCAATAGGTACTATTGTCAAAGATGTTTCAAGTGTTCGGGCAGCATCCAAATTAGATATAGAGGGATTTCTATGTGCTAATTTCCCTGTGGATTGAACGCGTGGTAGAATGTTTCTTCTTTCATCTACTGTATCTCTTCAGGTCGTGGCCGACCATGTCCCGCCACAATTCTCTATCCTTTCTTGCTTTTGGTAAGATTTATATCTCTGCTATCTCTGTTCTGCCAACCATTTATAAAACTTCATTACTGATGTTATGCCCCGCTTTTTTCTGTCCTTCTGTCCTCTAATGTCTTGTAAGCGTTAAATTTCCGAAGCCTTCTTTTCTCATTATGTACCATAGTTATTGCAACTGTCTCTTTATAATGTTACGTATAAATGTCATTTTTGTATCCGTTTTCTCTAAAAATTCCTCGTGTTTAATCCATGGTATTCTCAGAATCCTTCTGAATCACTATATTTCTGTTGTATCAAGTGGCTACTTTACTTGTGATGATCAGGTCCAGCATTCCATGTGCGAAATGAGGACCGATATTACGTAAACATCCGGTATTCATATTTATAATGAGATTTCCCTGTTTTTAATATATTGCTTAATATTTGAACGCAAAAGTCCATATCCCAAAACACCTTCGGATTTCACAGTATCGATTTTCTGTTTTAACATTTCCTAGATATTTAAATTTTTGCCTTTGTTTAATTTCAAATTTTTAATTTACATTTTGGTCTGCCTCTTTTTCTGTCAACCATAAATTCTTTCTGAAAATGCAGTTGATGCTGAGTTCTTTTTCTCCATTTCCTTTCCTATCTTTGTAGGAGTTCCTTTTGTTTCATTTCTATACCTGATATTAGTTACCTTAAGTTATTCTTGATAATCTCAGCATAGTTCGATGAACCCAACATGGCTTAGCTTTGGGACCTATGCGGAAACCATACTACAGTTTAGCTCAGGCCATGCGAGATTCTCCGAAATCTGTCGCCGGTTTCTCAAGTCCTCACCAAACAGGCAGATAGAAGTTATTTCGTCTTATTCGGCAGTCTATCTAGCGATGTAGAGTCGACAAAATCCTCCCAGCCGCCCAAACACTCAGGTATCGACTTAATAAACTTAGACTTCTCATCACCATGTCTAATGGTGTTCTCCAGGATTCTAATTCATTGCACCTCTTCGCGCCAAAATTTTCGTATGAAATGGAAATATTATATTGAATTCATTTCTAGTTCTGCAGCTTAGAATGTTACTTCCCTGTCTCGTGCAAGACAGTTTACACTTTTATTATTACTAAAATCAGTCATTGCATTGAATATTGTTAAAACATATGGTCCGATGCACCTGTTGCATATTTAGAGATTTTTGATAAAATCCAAAGTAGTATCATCATTTTTATTGGTCCGATCTTTTTTCGGCATCAGTCAGTTTCCCTCTGCTGTAATGTTATATGTATTATTCGCACCCGGTGTCTTATCTCTAAAAACTTTCATGGTAATTTTCGGACGAGCTTTCCTGTACGACCCCTAGACTTTATGACTTTAAGCGGAGTACTAGATTGGCAGCAATTTCTCACCAAACGAAGGTTCATTTGGCTAGATATAACCGTAAGTTCTATGCTAACAGTTTCTTCTCTCGAACTTCTTGCTTATGAAGCTCTCTTCCGGCTGCATGCTTTCCAGCCGTCTTTGATCTTTAAAGCATGAAATGCAATGTCAATCGTTATCTACTGTCTTCATGATTATTTCTATTGTTCTCGCTCTTTAATAATCTGTGCCTTTTCTTTTAGTCTTTCACACTCAGTAACCCCCTTGTCTCTTAGTGATTTTACTGCCTTGCATGGGGTGAAATGATTAACAAATAATTTTGCAATGGTTACAGATGGAATCTTCATACAAACTCCCATCATTCACTGTTGATTCTTGTAGTTATATCGGTCAGAAAATCTGCCAAGATCTATATTTCATAAAAAAGAAATCAGATAACCCTAGTTTGACTATGTATTTAGATATGGTGTCTAGATGACTGATACTTTTAGATGCCATCTGTACATTCGTGGGAACGTTTCAGCCTAAAATTGTCACATAAAATGGAATTATTAAAGAAATAAGGTAAGAAAGTATTCATGTTAATGGCTGCTAGAAACTATTCCATTTTCTTAGCTATATATTTTTGTAATGCGCTGAAACGTGTTGAAATCATCACAGTATTTAGTATTGCTGAAGTTATTACTAGCGTCTTTTTTCAAGATTCGTTCAATTACATGTAATTTGAAGAAGCAGATTTCGAAAATACTTTGCAAAAACCTGATTCGTTGTTTAATAATTTCTTTAATTTAATTTAATTTTATAGGACTTCATGATATACAAGATTTTACAAGAATAATTTATAAGAGGGAAGAATGGATCTATAGTATTTCTTACTCTTTAAAATACAACACACAACTGGCCATATGTAAATATTTCTTTCTGGAGGAAATTACAACATTATTGAAACATTTGGCTTTGTAATTTGTTTATAATTCTCGTAAACGCAGGGTGAACTGGAAACTGAATTCTTCTATATAAAATCTTAAAGAAAATTTATGCAAAAACAATACTGAATTTTTTTTATTAAATATGTATTTGTTATTATATTCATGAAACTGATTTTTTTTCTTTTAAGTAGCTGTAGTATTTTTATGTTGATTAATAAATCTTTTATTTTTCTAAAGAAATTTCATCGTAATAAGCTACGAATCCAAGCATAAGCATTTATACTTTGTACCCGCATAGCTGTCAATGTATGACTATTAGGTTGGTGGAAAAATAATGACGTAATTATTTTTGACGTTAAAAATACGTCAAAAAAACGACATTATTACGTCATTATATTTGTACCAACGTAATATTTCAGATGGTTTGATGGCCGGAATAAAGGATGACACAGAATATTATATATTGATATTTATTTAGATTTTTCTTTCAAAATTAATATTGCTCGTAAATTTTTCAAGCATTGCACGAATATAAAAGCAATATAAATATAACTCTTGTCATAGTGTAATAATCAAGTCACGCATACATTTCATTTTTATGCGACACTTATTCTCATCCTATTTGCTACTTTACCAATCTATAGCTATAAAAAGGCCAGCTGAACTATACTTTATACAAGCGTAATCTTATATATACGCATTCGATAACCTGCGAACATAGCGGTCGGAAATGATGTGTTAATTAGATTAAGAAGATATAATGTAAATTTTTAAAATCGATGTTATAAATCTTTGTGCGTATTTTATATCTACTCAAGTTTAAATAATTTGTGTAAAGTTTAAGGAGAGTTTGACGAAGAGAATACTTATAAGAAATAATTTGTTTGCCTCGAGCATAAGTGCTCAGATACACCGACCACAAGCACTTTTACAAACTTTCACGGAGTTGGAATCGCATATCCCTTTGGGCCACGAAAGCGACTGGATGGTACCAAGTGAAGGGAGAAAGAAAATAAATTCCCGTGTGTAGTCAAATTACTATGCACATAAATAGATAAAGAAATCTACATTGAAGAAGGAGATTATCTAGGTGCTAGATGTTTTCGTGAATTTTCGGCAAATTTTCTTTTTATGCCTACTACCGCATATTAAATTATTATAACTTGCTGCCGGGGTTTCCAGCATTTTTGCCAAGGAAAATATTTTCTACAACATGTTTTTAATATAAAAGCGTTTCGACTAAACAAATTCAATTATAGAGGCTGCAAAAGCATTAAGACTAAGTATACTTAAGTGATCTGATGTATATCCCTATATCATTTACATAGTTTTATCGGGCATTTAAAATCTATTTCTGCATCATTTTCACATGTAAACGTTTAACGTTCAAACATTTTATTTCAAATATATATATCACCGTTATTTCTCAAATTTGGTCAAGACTTATTTTTAAGGTAAAATATTAGTCACACACACACACACACACACATATATATATATATATATACATATATATTAAGAAAATTGTATCAATTTTACATGAGTTTCAAGCAGATTTTAAGTTACATATATATCACGAAAATATCTCTGTTAAAGTATATACATACGTGCATACTTATATACCTACTGACATACAAACATATGTATGTCCACAGGTATCACGTATGTGCATACACACACACACACACACACACATATATATATATATATATATATATGTATATATATATATATATATGTATATATATATGTATATATATATATAGGTATGTATGTATATATATAGGTATGTACGTATATATATATATACATATATATATATATATATATATATATATATATATGTGTGTGTGTGTGTGTGTGTGTGTATGCATGAATGTCTGATAAATATATATATTTATATACATACACTAAAATTCAAAATATAGCAGACTCCCTTTGGATTTGGAAGAATCGTTTAAAAATTCATAGTTGCGTGTCTTTCAGAACTAATTTGCTGGCTCATATCAGGCGACAGTGAGGTTTTTTTTTTCGTGATAGTTTTAATGATCTATTCAATAATAATAAGAAGAAAACAACAACAATAATAATAATGCTAATAATAACAATAATAATAATTAAATTAAACTATTACTGCATAAAATTTCCCAAAAGATTATACTTCTTTTGCGTAATCTATGTTACCGGCTAATGATATTTTTAGGGATACCGGATTTTAAAATTTAGATAAATAGGATAGGCCCGTCTATGGTCCGGTTGTCTCTCTTTCATTATCATTTGAAGAGCAGTAGAGGTTTATCCTTTGTTTCATGTTTAGGATTTGATTTCTGTTCATTCTAATGTTTGAATCAATGCTATGTTCCTAAGGCTTGTTCTTTCCTCTCAACAGTTCACACAGTAACCCTCTACTCGTAGTATGAGCTGCCCCTCTTATTAGGTGAACATTATTAAAAAAAAAATCACTGTCCTCAAAAATGGAAGGTCTACACTAAAGAGTTTAATAGTTTCAGTTTGTTTACTATGTAGGAGTAAATTAACACAAGGAAGGTATGAAATTTAATATTTACTAAATCCAGTGGTGGACTCCAAGAGCAAGATTGTGGACTCTTATACATACATACATATATGTATATATATATAGATAGATAGATAGATAGATAGATAGATAGATAGATAGATAGATAGATAGATATATGGTCGACGGATAAGTTGCGCATCATTGAAAATAACGCTAACATCGCATTTTAACAGACACATCAAATTTACACAATCATATCATGAAATACTAAAGAGTAAATTTGAGTGTTAAGAATCGAACCAACAAATTCGGGACTTCTTTACTCATCAGACCGATCACAGTGAGTTTTCCGAGCTGCCGTAACTTCGTAATTACTTATCCAACTCATTCCGAATCCTCTGGACTGTCTTCAGATTGAGGCCCAAGCACTGTTAAAAACGTTCATATTAGTGCTTCCGGGGTGAATTTCACGTAGTACAGCATGCCGTTTTCAAATTTCTGGCGGAGGAAATTGCGCCATGATGCACTTTTTCTCACAGTCGGTGCTCAACTGACCCAACCGTAATATACAGAAAATAAAATCAAAAACAAAATAGCTGCATACGTAAAACGAAAAATATAATATAGCGACAATTTACCCATCGTACCTTCAATCTGGGTGTGCTCATATATATATATATATATATATATATATATATATATATATATATATATATATATATATATATATATATAATTATGGACGCTTCAGACGGTTTAGACGTATAAGTGTTTTGTAGCTTATAGTTTAGTCGACAGATATTTCTGTCGAATATGACACTTCAGTCCCATTAGGGACATACAAAGAAGGCAACATTATTCACTGGTTTAAGAGACAAAGCCATTCGTTATATTGTAGATTGTTTAGTTCTTGCACTTATCTCCTCTAAATAAGACATTGTTGGCCTGAGTTTCTTTTTGCATTTGATTTTCTCCGCGTCTGATGAGATGACTGGCCCATCTGAATTGTGTTGATATCAGAAAGGTTTCGATGTCTTCAATTTTTTTACAGGCAAAAAGATCAACATAATTTTAATAATTATTTGGATGGTTTCGGCTCTCGTTTTTGAAACATGGGAACTTTTATGTAGCGAAGGAATCATATTTTTAAACACAAAACTATTATAATAAAGCTCTACTTCTGTATGGAGCACTGTCTTCTTGAAATTAAAACAAAAATACTAAGCAACTCCGGATTATAAACCCAACGTGTTCTTTTCTGCATACCTCCGCACTTTATATATATATATAAATATATATATATATATATATATATAGTGCATTGAGGCAGCAGATCCTTATTTATTTAGGCGCATATTGTTAGATAGTGATTTTCTAAGACCGTGTCACAAGGCCGAAAGCATGGGGCACCCAGTGAGAATCGAACCCACTATTCAGTCATAATAGTTTTAGCGACACAAGTTTGCTAACCATTACACCGCCTCGATGTGCGCACATATTGTTAGATATTACAGGCAATGCATATCTATTTTGTCTAATCATGAAACGTTCTAATGTTCGTATGTTTGCTTTAATCTCAGGTGAAAATAAAGACAAACATTTTACTTCATTGGATATTTTTTTTATTAAATTGGGCATTGAACTAATTTTTGGGCTCACATGAGCCATCTTCAGAGTGATTATACGGACATTTTAAGATATTCACCGTCGAATATATTTTGTTATAGTCACATACAAGTTTGCTATAAGACGATAACGGTTGCGGAATAGCAGATGACGGTCGTAACTTCATGCTTTGGTTCTATGACGTCATACCAGGCGAGATGCCTAAATATTAATAACTGAACCATGTCTAGATACAATATCAATTAAAGCAAACAAAAGAATATTCTTTATATGTATTTTCCATATTTTTCGCTACACGTTCTTCGTGTCTTTGCCCTCATGTCGTTTGTATCTTCTTAAAACGTTCTCCATTTTTGTGTATTTGTGTATATTGTTTGTATGTGTTTACTAGTGTGCGTATATAGATTCCTTCTCCCTATATATGGTTTCATTTCAAGCAAATATTATATATACATACAGACATTGTATCGTGTCCAGAGTTCGTGTGTGTTTATGTGTGCGCACGCCTGCGTTCGGTCCGACTAGTTTGTTTGTGCTTGACAGTATATATGTATATATTCGTTCTCCATTCATATATTGTATGCGTTATATAATTATAAGGAAATTTATATAATAACTACCTGTATCTTGTATAGTGTGTGTGTTTTTGGTTCGATTAGTGTGTTTAGCCTCTATGTGTATATGATGTGTGTTTATATGTGGTGAATATTATTTGTTTATCGCATTTTAAATGTGTTGGTCAAGTTTGTTTTCTTGTATTAATACTGTGACACTATTTAGCGGTCGCGTGAAAATTAAAAGCGAGAAATAATTAAGCCGAGAAGAATCTATCACGAAAAGACATACTGAGCGATGTTATTTTTTTAACAAAGAAACATGGTAAACGTTTTATTTTCATTTTCGAAAAAAAAATTTTTTTTTTCGAGGAAGGTAGGAAATTCGTAAGACCTCGGATCTGTCGGAATTAATTCATGACGCGGCGAAAGAAGATAGCAATCTGCCCATGGAAATAATGAAAATTTCAAATTAGTCAAGTGGCCTACGAAACAGAAGCTGCGAGATAATGGTAATCAGGTCACGCACTGACCGAGAATGGCATCAGCTTAGGCCACCACCAGAGAAAGAGAAAGAAGAAAAGAATAAACCATTAACTATCCTTCGGAGATATTGTTTTTGGAAAGAGACCACCTGTTTTATTGTCCAGACCTGGACATGATAAAAGTTTGTTACCGGGATGGATACAGAGTGCGAAGACGTCCACTTAGCGACCCACTTGACGCTGGCGAAAACCTCGTTGATAAATTCCAGATGACATTCGGTTAAGATAGAGATTAAGGACCACTAGGCGAGTCGAAGGGGTCTGGTGTCAGGGAAAGGAAGAAAATGAAAAAAGGGCGATATTTCTTTCCTTTGAGCGATAATTGTAAACACGCGCGCTGCCGAGCGTCATTGGTTGAGTGGTGGCGTGAGCGGTAGGCGATAGAGCGGAGGCCTCTTGACGCCTCTGAGGGGATTGGTGTGAGATACCACTGTCAGAGAGAAGGGAGACCTGTTGACGCCTCTGAGGGGATTGGTCTGAGATGCCACTGAGAGAGAGAAGGGAAACCTGTTGACGCCCTCTGATGGGATTGTTGTGAGATACCAATATGAGAAAGGAAGAATTTGGGAGGACGATTCTCTTAAGAACCCCTCTAAGCAGAAAGTAATGGACTTCCAAAAATGGAAAGTGATAAATTTTCCTTTCCGAAAACAAAGAAAATCCTTATTGTGGATTTAGAATTATCGAGGAACTCAAACTCCAACAAGCCCACACCCGGTTTTGGTCGACGTCCATATAAACAGAGTGGCAGCGAGTAAACGGCAGTTAGTTGCAGTTGGAGTTGGGGAGAGAGACGCAGACGCAGACAAAGTTGAGCTGTGAGCTCTGAGACCAGCCTAGCAGGAAGCTGACTGAAGATCCACGCATCCCGACTTCTAACCAAGAACAATTTATTTTTTGAAGAACTACTTAGACTCACATCACCAAAACAAGTTTTGCGAATATCGCCTAAGAAACCGAAAATCAGTTATCGAAAAACAACTGAAGATATTAAGACTCGCCTAACAAACACAAAGTGTCACGAATCCATAGAAGCGTGTTGGGAGGAAGACGCAGTCCTGAATTCAGCAACCAGATAAAAAAAATATATATTTGATATTCTTTTTTAACACATTTGAACTTTTCGAGTTGTTACTTTATTTTCTTTTACATATACTTGTGCGGTGTTACCTTTGATCTGACTCGGCTTGCATTATGGCCCGGCGACTGATTGATTTCGTCTACCTAAGATCAAATCACAACGTGGCTAGGTTAGACTAGAAGTCAAAGCAGTTACTTCGGTAACCAGATGTTGGAGGCGAGCTGCCAACGACAAAACTGATACCGAATCTAATCAGATTCCCATCCGAATCAGCCAAGTATTAGAACGTCACATTTGGTGCCGTGACAGCAGGATCACGTCGCCTTTGTGCCGCGAATAATACCAAGTCACATTGGTCGTCAGGGGATAGGACGTGGGCAGAGAGAGCCGGTGGTGACGTCAAATACGTAAGTGTAATTTTCATAGACAAATTTAAACTAGCGGTAAACAAATCATAAACCCACACACATAAACACAAACCATACACACATAATGGCAAAACACACTAGTTGTGCCGCGCTTACACATGTACGCGCACATACACACTCACACGCAAACAGAGGCACACAAACACACATACAACATACATATAGTTACAGTATACATGTAGTTACAGTATAAGTATATAATACATAATATATGTGTATGGAGAACAAATACTTACATACATACATATATATATATATATATACTGGCAAAACAAACACAATGGACGGACGACACAAAAAAAAAAACACTTACACAGACGAACTCCTCGCACCAGGCAATTTTTTATTATGTACATTTACTATTTACTTGTAATAAAACAATAAATATGTAGGGATAGGGATATATATATATATATATATATATATATATATATATATATATATATATATATATATATATATATATTACTTGTAACAACATACGCATACACAATAAACAAAAATGGAGAAAAGTTTTAAAAAGATACAGGGGACATAAAAAGGTAAGAACAAAGATCTCGTTCCTTCGTTTTTCTCTGATCCTTCCTAATTTTTTAATTACCATTTAAGCAGAAGAATACTTTTCACCCAGTCCAAGAAGAATTTGGATTACTGCCACACATAAAATCCAAGGGCTAAACATAATAAAAGATGAGAAAAATTAATTCCCTTAAATAATAAGTCGAAATAATCATTCTTCAACTGATGAAGGTCACAAGAACCGAAACCCGTGTAGCAGAAATATATGGAAAATAATGTATATTATATAAAAAAAATATCCACATTACAACCGAAAAAATGTTGCGGCTTCTCTTTTCTCTTTACAATATACACTTATCGCTCGTTGAAACAACTATAATCGCTATCCTTACATATATATATATATATATATATATATATATATATATATATATATATATATATATATATATATATATGTTTGGCTATTTTTGTTAACTATTGATTTTGTAATGCAGTAATAAATTTAATTTTATCGATATATTAGGTTGGTGCAAATATAATGTCGGTTTTTGACGTTAAAAAATACATCAAAAACATTATTTTTGCACCAACCTTATATTTACGTGATATTTTTGCAGAACAACGCAACTGCAAAACTACGGATAAGCTACTTGTCCCTTTTTTAAGTTTCATTGCTTACAGCAAAACCAGAAACATACCGGGAATAGGAAACGACAAAGCTAACAGCATATATAAATATGGCCCTATCTGATAGAGGATACGCATTTATGGTAGCCTTTGCGTAGATATTGGGATTGGTGTGTGGTTTTAAAATTCCAGGCAAGACAACTGCATTCATTTTCGCGCGCAAATACTCTTGCAAACATAAGACTCAATCTCTTCTCCGTTCGCAACTAAAGAATGAATGTATGTAAGTCTGGGCTCTTCTAATTTGGTTGGCGAAAATTAAAAATACAATCTTCTTTGAATTCAACACGAGATAGGCGTGTGATTAGCAACTCTAGCCGTGGATGCTCTCTGATAGTCTCCTTACGAAAAGCGTATGGTTAACTTACCAGAATATACATAGAGTAGACGTGAGTTAAAAGAGAAAAAAATTAAAAACTCGATAACTTTGATTGAAGTATACGAATTTAACCTCAAACCTGAAGTGAAGTTAATAGAAATTGTAGAGTTGGAAACATTTTGTTCACAGTTGGTATTAAAGAAAGATTAAATAATCAGACGAATATTGTATAATTTTTATACTTATAAATGACATTACTTGATAGCCACAATTATTTCATATACTGTAAACTATTTTTGAGGCATCGTGTCGGTTTGACAACATAGTGAACGACGCATGATATTTCTGGTTTTATTTAGAAAATGAACCTAAATGTATAAATCAAATGTTATTGGTTTTTATAGTAAAACCGTCCTTTCATAACATAGTTACGAATTTCGGCTGACAGATCTATAGCCTTACTAAGATACTCTCATGGAATGTGTTTATTTTTTTAAAATAATCTCCCTTGCGGACCACACATTTCTTCCATTGTTGTTGACGTCACCATCATTGCGATACTGGAAATATCAGCAACTTCAAAGCAACAGTTACGCACAGCCGCCACTGAAAGCAAGGAACTTGGTTCTGATGAAGCAAGCTAGTGTTCATCAGTTTTCCTGGCGTTTTTTTATTTTATTTTTTTATTTTGATAGCCTTTAGTAACTATGCCAGCAAATTAGTAATGTACTCTCTTTTAAAGGTGTGCTCCTTTTGAAGTCAATAAACACCAACTTTTGCATTCCCAAAAATCAGAGCCCATCAACTTACCTGCTAATGAAACGATCTTAGCCTTCTTTCGAGCAGGTTAGAAAGTTTCCACTGCGTGGATTCTCTCTTTTTTTTAGTTGGAAGTTACAAACGCAACACTTAATTTGGATTATGAAACACTCAAGAAAACATTCTGGGTCGAATGCAAACAATATCAGTTTTTCCTGTTACGTTATCATCCTGGGAAACTTTTGATCATGTATCAGATGTGGCACCCACCGAGCAGACATATTCGTTGTGCCCATGTCAATAGGCAAAATATTTTCAACTTTCTCACACGATATGTCAATATCTCTATATCCAATAGAGTCGCTAAAATGAATAGTGAAATAATGCCCGAAACTTAACAAAACACTCGTTAAAATTTTCATTTCGCTATTAATGAGAAAGGATTTTTTTATAAAATTCATTTTTTTATCGTTTTTAACACGTTCAAAATATTGGTTAACTTTTTTTTTCTTACATCAGTGGGTGACGATAAATTAATATAGGAAATTTTAGCGTCTTGTTACAGTGAAAAAACATTGATTTCAAAATTCCTGTAAAAATTAAATAATTGTGGGATTTTAGTGAAGCTTCAAGAACTTATTCACAACTGAATTAATTTATTTCAGTATCGTTTATTTTTTTTAGAAAATCTTGGAAAAAAACATTGTTTTAAAAACATGTTACCCCACCACTGATTTGATTTTCTGACATTTAGTGAAGTTTATTTCTGTACGACTTAATATTTATAGTAGTTAAAAAAAAGTCCTCTGAGAATTTAAATCGTCCATTTTATTTTTATTTTTAAACCGGACTAACCATATCTAGCTAAAAACTGCTTTCATTTATAAAATAAAAAAAAATCAATAAAACTATTGCATTATTTAATTAATTTTTATAAATAAAATATATTATCGACACTACTGCCTTACGAAAAATCAATTCGATGAATAATGATTTTTAGCTGATTTATTTTAATTAAAAAAAATATAATTATTTATCAAGACTTAAATATTTTATCATGCTGTATTATTCTGTATGGCTTACGTAGTATTTTTATTCAGTAAAAACTATATTTACTGATTATGAATGGAAAATATTACAACAATTCAGTGACAACTAGATTTTTTTAAATCTTTTGAATTTATTTTGTGTGTATACACGTGTCTATTCTTGTTTATTTTGACGTCCTTACTCATCATTATCAGAAAATAAGAGTGATAACTCTAGTAAATTAAATGTCAAAGTAACTAAATTCAATAATACATTAGACTTCTGCAAATATGTTGATAATTCTTAAGGATTACTGGGTAGGTAAAATTATATAACAAAGGCGCTCACGCTTTATTCGTCAAGTAATTTTTTACAGGTATATTCCCTGTAGATAAAATTTGTTAAATTTCCTTCAAAACTGTAAATAAGTAATATTTTCTTTATAAAAGATTAAACTTTAAATCGGATAACATTCCTCAAATAAATTTTCAGAAAAGTATATTTTATTTTTGAAATATATTTTAATAAATAGAATTACATTTTACTCCCAGATTGCAGAAATGGCTAAAATCAGTGAATTCTTAGCGATTTAAAAATCATTTAAATTTCAATGCATTTTGAAATACAGCAAAGTAAATACATATTAGAAATATTAAATTTAATCTATTAGCCTGAAATTAAAGTTAAAATATAAAATTCAAGAATGAGTTTTATTGAAAAATGATAATTTTAGCATTTGGTGTCGCGTTTCTTTGGAGTTACCTATGCTAATATCATTGGCTATTTGATATATATTCAACTGCCTATGATCCATCACCATGTGGTGAAAACAATCACTGTTTTCATCGGTGGTGACAGACGCAGAATTTCAGACCTTGAGTCATCTTCATTATTCTCCCCTCCCATCTTAAATTCAGTTACCCATTTTGGCACTGTTGGAAAATGGGGAGTGCCATACCCTAATGTAGCAAAAATGTAAGTATGGTGACTAAATCATCGTTTCTGTAAGAACTTGATAAAACCATGATGCAAAATCTTGTCCATTTTCAAGAGAAGTCGCTGCTACTTTGAACAATCAGATGTCAGTTGAGCAAGAAAGCAACATGAGTTGAAATTAATGCGTAGATGATTTCAAAGGCTCTAATATTACTCCTTCATAGTCAGCTTACGAAATTTTCAGCACACACTCGTATATACAGGAATAAACGTGTTATATCATATAGTGTATTTAGCCGAACGACAAGTACTCTCAATTGTGAAACGGAGCTTTAAAAGTCATATTTGTGAATGGACGTTTATATACAAGTTTGTTTGTATCAATGTGGGTAAGCATATGAGGGTGGTGCCAAACAGGCACACATATATACATATATACATATATATATATATATATATATATATATATATATATATATATATATATATATATATATATATAAATGTGTTTGTGTGTGTAATTTCTTGACATTATAGATAGATAGATAGATAGATAGATAGATAGATAGATAGATATAGGCAGAAAGACAGATTTAATGACTAGTGACGATTGCGATAGATAGACTGATAGATAGGTGAAAAAGATCGAAGCGATTGAATGTTTTATAATAAATGTTATAAGGTTATATTTCATTTATGATCATAATTATTGATATAGGTATTTTAATATCGTTTTTTCTCCTCTCTTCGAAAATTTTGCCTGCTTAGTTGACCGTTTTTAATGTCCTACATGAGTGAAATCTGAAAGCATTTGAAATAACTCATTAATCTTAAATGAAATGCAAAGAAATGAAATGGAAAATAAAAAACTGCTCACATATTGCTTTCACATGATTATGCATATTGCATAATCAAATTAAGCACATCCAAAGATAAGACGAAATTTGTGATGCGGACTGGGAGAAGATCAAAGTGAAGAGTTAATTACATTTGATGGAAAAACAGCGTATCGTCTCGACCATTCTTTGAATATATCACGCAGCCACTACCTGAGTTATTAAAAAGTTGAATTAATCGTCATTATGAATGAGGAAAACAAGGATATAAAATAGTTGTTCTACTATATACTTGCTATTTCTTGTTTGTTTAAATTTTAAAGTAAGGATAAAAAAAACTGTTGAGTAATGGGTAGCAGCTCGGATTGAGAAATCGGAGAGTTGATTTCGAATTCCAGTCAGACCCATTGCATTCCCATACGTGCTAATAACTTTGGGAAATGTATGAATCCTCTACTATGGGTAAATTACAGGACAACCCGGGTTCTATAGCCTTGGATGGCAACTGGTCTATCGCAGAAAAAATGGCAACGTACACTGGGAGAAAATTTCCTTCGTCAGTCATCATATCGAAAGATATATGATCACCTAAGCGTGTATCAACCATGGCACATAACTGAACTGATTAGAATTACAGTGAATCATTTATTTACCAATTCTTATTGTTCAATCTAAGTTACTCATCTATCTCTCTCACACACACACATTCTATTTGTCTATCTATCTATCTCTTTCTTTCTCTCTTTCACTGTATCTATCACTGAATATTAATATATCCAGTTATCCATCCGCCAATAAAATGTATAATTCTCTCTCTCTCTCTCTCATTCATTATTTCTTTTCGCTCGTATTTTCTTTCGTACTTTCTCTCTTTATTATGTTTGTTTATCTATTTGCTAGTCTTTTTCGTTTATGTGACTTTGTTTCTTTTTTTTTCTGTTTTTTACTTCTTTATCTACTTTTCTTTGTTTTTGTCATTTTTTTTTAAATCTCTTTTTAAATCTCTTATTACGTTGCTAATTTCCTTCCTAACTTCCTTCCTTCCATTCTCTCTTATGAGTTGCCTGTTTATTTCTTTTCCTTTCTTTCGTTAACGGTAATTTTCTTTTGTTTGTTTATTTCATTCTTTCTTTTCCTTGCTTCTTTTCCTTCTTTGCTTACTCATTTTCTAAGGCTCTTTTTGTCATTAGTTTCTTGAATCTCTTTTCCTTATTGCTTTTCCACATTCCTTTATTCCTCCCGTTCTTCCTTTATTTCGTCCTGCCTTTCTTTATTTCTTTCTCAACTATATATATATATATATATATATATATATATATATATATATAGAGAGAGAGAGAGAGAGAGAGAGAGGGGTTGCAAAAAACAAACAGAAGTAAACAAAGAAGTGTATACATAAGCACTAGCCTTCCTTGGTAGTTAGGTCTTGTTAGTCAAATGATGTACATATTACGTATGCTCACAAACGCATATAATCACGCACACAAACGCTCATGGGCAAACATATTTACATACATATGTAAATGCACTCGACTGATGAATGTCTCTATCCTTCTGTTCAAGTGAAGAGTTGTAACAGCAACAACTAATGCACAAAACTACAGCTTCTGTTGCAGATGCAATTGGATTTAAGTTATTAATGTAACGCTAAGGCATCCGGACGCCATTATAGTTGCTGTAATACTTGGGCATAATTTAATTCATTAGAAATTTAATTCACTTGTTGGAAACTGTTCTAATTACATTGTAATGATTAAAAGGTCAATAGGCAGGTTTTATCAATTTCTTTTAACTGTTTCTTGAGCATCACGTGATCATTTCCGGTTTGTAAGTTAAGTCGAAATTAAAGAACATTAAAGACATTAAATATTTAAAGTTATGTAATTCTCCGACATTTCTTACCGACGGTTATACATTTTCAATTACAGAGTCATCCGAGCTGGCGGTCAAGGATATGCCTGAAGGAAGTAAAGGGACGATTTTCGATATAAAATCTTATCTGTTCAGTTGCCATAAAGGGATTTGGATGATCTATCTCAGCTTATTATGTGTCCTATAATTTTCAGAGGCTTATCTCTCTGTTGCAGATATTTATTCACCTGTAACTATAAGACATTCAGTTGTGTTCGTTATCATGATCCAGTAAAAAAAATGAGAAACTTATTTTACTTGATAAGGAAAGGGAATTGAACATATGCGGAGCCATAGATATGTGAAAGCAAGTGAAGTTTCGCCCCAAACCGCAAATTGCTACAAAACCAAATCTTAAACCGAAAAACTCGAGTGATGTTCTTAAATAGCATTTTCAGATATAGACTGCCAAATTGTTGACGCCAAAATTTTTCGGGTTCAGAAATATATAAAATCTCAAATGTATCTCATTAATTTCTAAAATCTGTTTTCGAAATTGTGAAATTGAGCGAATGAAAGATCTTATCTAGAAACGTTTGTGTGGACTGATGTTGCAGAATCACAAACAATATACGGTACGATATACCAGAATATAATTAGAATAAAGGATATATACCGCATAATTTAGAAAAATGTCTAGAGAAGCAACAAATAAAACAGATGGCAAATATAATTAGAATAGAATATGATATAACAATGGCTTTTATTTTCTAGATTAATTCAAGTAAATGTCTATGAATGAAACCCAATAATATTTGAATTCGCATAGTGGGGAGGTTTTGAACAATTATTTTGGAAATAAATATGCCTTTTATACGCCGTCAATTATGGTAATTATATACAACACGTGTTATCTAGAAATGAATTTACATTGTAAATTCATTTTCACTGAAATCTAATTAAAATTTAATATAGATTCTCCTTTCTTTTTATTTGCCATATCCTTTCAGGACGTAGGCGATCATGGCTCTTCACCTCCTTCTATCTCTTGCTGCTCTCAACAAGTTCCTTCCCTCTGCTACCTCCCACAGAACATGTTCTGTCATCCACTTGCTTAAGTCAGCCAGGGATGCCACGCGTTGTTTTCCCTTGTCTCTCTTTCCCTCTATTCGACCAGTGTGTATCAGATTTTCTAAGCCCTCCTTCCTCATTATGTGTCCCAGAAACTCCATTGCTTCTTCCTGATGTTAACTATAAGCCTCCTCCTTGTTTACTATATAGTTACCCCTCTCATTTTTTGAAAATATCGGGTTTAGACTTGCGCATGTACAAAAATGGACCCGAATTGACACACAGACAAAGAAATAAAATAAAATTATTTTTAAAATATAAAAGTTGAACCGAAGACCTGAATATAAACATTATGGAATATGCGACGGAATTACAATGATTTTAAACTCGACAACTGCTGAATCATCTATGGAGAAGGATAGAGAAAGAAAAGACAAATCGGGCTAATATTATATGAAGGCAAGTGGTAATGTGCATTTTGAAAAGGAAGCATATCAGACACATTTAATTTATTAAAGCTGTAAGGTAATCTATTCAATATTGCGATCATATTAAAATAGTAAACACATCAGATACAGAACGTACTGAAAATAAATAAAGTTTTTTTTACGCACAGAAATGATGAGTACGATTATCTCATTTTTAGGAAGAATTCGCAAGTGTCACGTGGCATCCGTTGATTTTTACCAGAATTAATATTAATTCTATGAGAACAGAGAATTAATAGTAATTAATATTAATTTCTATGAGAACAGTGAGGGAGATCGACGTCATAATCCGCGGGTCATAAGAAAAAAAAAAGAATGAAAACCATGTATCCACGACAAGGAACATAAAATACGTCACCATACTGGGTGTTTTTTTTTTCCCTTACGGAAATATTAAAATTTCTCTCATTCGCATTTCTTGTTTTATCCATACGTATTATAGTTTCTATACATGGGACAAAAGCAAGCACAGTTGAGTAATGGATAGCCGCTCAGATTGAGGAAATTGAGTGCCGAGTACAAATTCCAGACAAATCCATTACATTCACTTATGTGCTAATACTCTTGGAAAATATATAAATCATCTTCTTCCCCCAGCTATCGTAAATAACAGACCAGGTTCTATAGCCTTGGAAGGAAACTAGACTACAACGGAAAGAAATGGCAACCTGCTGCAAGAAAAATTAGCCTCGTCAGTCATGTGTCAAAAAATACATGATCGCCTAAGCGTGTATTACTCATGGCACAAAACTGACTGATATAGGACAAACGGTGACAGATATATACATGTATACATATATTTCTTGTATGAGATAATTGCACTCTGCATATTTGGCATGCATTTCTTTCAGTTAAGCTAGTCTTGTCTTTCGCTGCGTTAAGGTGTTAGTCTCTCACGGATATACTAATGACTGCCATGGAGCCTTGAAGAACAGAGATAAACAAAATAGGTATTCTTTTTTCCAATGATCATATTAACACTATACATTTTGAAAAAGCTGTGCTAATCTTAAGAAATTACTTTTGAAGCAGGGATTTGATTAAATATATAAGAATAAACGTAAAAAGATATTGCAACAGTCGATTATCATGGATGTAATCATCGTAGCGTAAATGGATAGAAATGGGTCCATAGGTAGAAAGCGTATGCCAAATTAATGAAATATATCTGGTTTGAAGAATATATAAGACATTTGTTGACATAAAAAAACTCGAATTATGTTCTAAAATGTAGACCGAAAAATTATTTTCAAATGTAATACTACACTCTTTAAAAATATGTAATCGCTGATTTTGAGGGTGATCATCTCCGAGACATATAGAAAATATGCATAATACTAAAACAACGATACCGAAATGATCGATTAAGCTAGAATATAACAAATTCGACGACTACCTAATTTACAGAACATATGTAATATATAAATATATATATATATATATATATATATATATATATATATATATATATATATATATAGTTTTCTGATATCGATGAACAATCCTTGCCACTTTTGTAATGCTCGTAGTAATAGAGGCTTTGTAATCCCAGATATAACTATAGTACGCCGTTGAACAATATTGGTGTCAGACGTCTTCGAATAGCACTTGCACACAAAATACTTGCTCGATAGTACCCGCTCGAATAGTAATCCGTATAGTGAAATATTATAGAGAAGAGCAGTTCGTATAGTAACAGAGGATAGAGTAGAAATAGCAATCCGTATAGTAATAGAGGATAGACTTGAAATAACCATCCGAATAGTAATAGAGGATAGAATAGAAATAGCGACCGTTAGACGTCAGCTACATCTTACATATATGCGTTTACTTATGGTCACGTGGTCTAATATATCAATAATGGGATCGCGCGTGTTTGATCACTTTATTTCTATATAACATATACATGATAACCAATCATAAAAAATTGAAAAATACACCAACTGAATTGGATCCCCTTCAGTTAAGTACGTGTAACAACAGTAAAATAATTCAACTTAAGCGAACAGAATGATTGGAAAAATAAGTGGATTACAAGTGATACTCAGCATCAAAAGAGAGTCTATATATAACACTTTTCTTAGTGTAAATCGTTGCCTTTTATTAGATCGAGAACTCGAAGGATGTATGATGTTAAATAAACATTCTAAAGAAAAAAGAAAAAAAGAGAGATTCAAGAAGATAGCTTGACAAATGAAAAATACAAAGCATTGGCATGCATGTACAAAAAGATAAAATAAATCTCCTTCATGGGCCGTTTAGCCTCAGGACATAAGCGATCACAGCTTTCCACAGTTTCTTCTTTGTATCTCTTAACAAACATTTGTCTTTTTTATTTGTTACAAAACCTATTCCGCCCTGCATTTAGTCAATTCTCTAAGTATGTTATCCATTGTTTTATTCTGTCACTCTTTCTGTCTATCTGTCCTTTGAACATCAGATTTTCTAAACCCTCCTTTTTCATTATGTGCCCCAATAACTTCACGTGTCTCTTTCTCATGTGTTAAGTATAAGTCTCCTTTTTGTTCTCATTTTCTCTAGAACTTCGTCGTTGCTCACATATTTGGGCCATGTTAGCATAAGCATCCTTCATTAGAACCACATTTCTGTTTCTACCAGTCCTTTCTTCATCTTTGAGGAGATTTTCCAACGTTCCCTGTCATATAAGAAGGAAGATATCACATAAAAGAAACCTGTTCTTCAGACATAATCATACGTCCCAATGACAGGTCCTAATTGCCAGCCAAATATATGGAAAGACCGAAGGGTCTCTCTACATATCTGGCTGGCAATTAGGATAATTCATGCGAATAATTTTGGGGGCAAGTAGATCTAGCGGGAATCAATCTCCAGGCTAAACCAGAGCTGATGCCCTCAAGCTAAAGGCTTAAATTAGTAACGGTCACATGACCGTTGATTCCATGACAGTTACTCTTCTCACTCTCTGTCGGTTTCTGTCTAGAAATCCTCCATCCAGCGGCGCTGTATAATCACTGAAATAGCTGCGTGCATAATAACACAATCCAGTTGACCTCATATAACCAGATATGTTCTAACCCTGCAACAAGATTCAGTTACTATTTGCCTGGATGTATGAAATCTAAAAAGAACAAGCAGAATCGAATAGAAACTATATTAAAAAGAAAGTTTTAAAAAAAGAACAGAGGAATTCAATGTCAACAGTTAAGATAAACTAACAATATATCAATTATGGTGGTAAATACAGAAATATATAAACTATTAAATCAAACAGCAAGGAGAAAATGAGAAAATCAATACACAATTTGAAGGTTACCGCATTCACTCCTCTTTTTAATAAGACCACACAGCCATTCCTTTATAGTAATGGCCGCTTTGTCGTCATGTGAACTCTGATTGGTATTAATTAGATCTGCGTCCACGTGGATTGTTCAAAGCCTAACCCAGAACCATTGGAGAAACGGGATAATTTTCATTTATTATTTTTCAATATAGTCTCTCATGACATCAGTGCATTTGGAACAACGGTGATTAAGAATTGCAATCACATCAGGGATGAAGATGACCTCTTTGTTCTCCATAAACTCCTCTACAGCAAATATAATCTCATCACTGTTCTCAAAATGGTGACCAAGTGGGTGGGATTTGAGATTAGAAAACATGAAGCAGTCAGATGGTGAGTAATGGTGGCGTTGAGTTAGCAATTAAAAGTCAACTATGAATGATTCAGCTACTGCAACTTAAGCAGTGTGAATGAGCGCATTATCCTCGAACAAGAGCACATCTGTCATCAGCCTCCAGGTGTGTTTCCACTTGATTGCTTCCTTCAATTTTCTTAATTCTGATGCATAGTACTGTCCATGAATAGTTTTCGTCTTTTCTCGATAGTCTATCATCGATTACGCCTTCAGAATTCAAATGAAAGCAGAAGCTATCACCTTGCCAAAAAAAATAAAAAGAAAAAAAAACGCTGCCTGCTTGAAATTCTCTGAGGGTGGAGAAGTCAATGTTTCCACTGCTTTGAATCTTTGATTACGATTCGAAGTGATGAAAGCAGGTTTCACCTTAAGTTACTGATCTGAGGTGGAAGTTTTCAGAGGCAGCCTGGAAGTGAATCCGAAGTGTCTGGAAATATCACCATTTTTACCTTCTGCTCTAGTGTCAGCATTCTTAGAACCCATCATGCAGATAGTTTGCTCGTCTTCAAGATCATAGTTAAATCTGAATGGGCCGAATTAGAACTAAAGTTTATAGACTTAGCGATCTGCTTGACAGTAAGACGTCTGTCATCCAAAATCATACTCCGAATGGCATCAACTTTTTCACAAGTTTAGTTTTTTGGACGATCCGATCAAAGGTCCCAATCTTTGTTGTCCTCTCCCCGCTTGAATTTGCAGTTGCAAAGAATAGGGCTCCTAGCAGGTGTTTTATGTCCTCATGGGCTTCTTTTGGGAAATACTTTTTGACAGCTCAGAATTTTGTCCATTTTTAGATCTATCCCAAAACCGCATCCTTTTTATGGACTTCCACTGCACAGACAGAAAACCTATTTAGTTTTTCTATTTTCATATTAGTATTTCTATAAAAAGAAATATTCAGTTGTGCCTCTTCTTTCTGGGTGAGGTTTAGAACATTTTGAACGACCCTAGTAAAATATTACTAACGATTGTATTTCGAGTTATTTTTTAACAGTACGTATTTTTATATTTTATCATTGATCTTAATATTTTACTGCCAAGATTTGGGCGCTCATGCTTACTGTAAAAATTAATATTTTAAATATGTCCGTTATAATTAAATTCTATTCCGCTGGCAAAAATCTGTAAATGTATACATTCAATAAAGGTGCCGTAATATTAATATCTCATTTGTTATCATTACAGATCCTTCTTTAATATTATTCATTTTAGAATTAAATCGAATGGCTTACGGAAATTTTCTCACAGAAATTCGAAGGCGCTCAGAAAAAGAAAAAAAAAATGTAATAACAAAACTGAGGATAGATTTAATAGAAGTAAATATCCTTTGAAAAAATTAAATGTGTTGATTTGCCATATGATGTCCTTTATATTAGTGAACTCTGGATATAGGGAGATTTGAAGCAAACGTTATATGCTTCTACCCATGAATGCCGATAATAACATGGACATAGGATGTTAGAAGCGAGCAAGTTTCCATAAAACAGCAACCACAATGAATCAAAAAGAGACAGTTGTTATTACAGGAATTTTGTAATGAAAAATTTTGTGGAGAATATAACATCCTCAGAACAATATTGGAGGCCAGATAACCAGTAGAAAGCTGAGAATAAACTGTTTAATAAGATTGAATGGCTTGTAGAACACCGAGAGAAAACGTATTAGAGCAAAACATGTGTGGAGCCACGATCGTCGAAAACCTGAGAGGAAAATGTGCGGAGCCATGATTGTTGAAGACCTGAGAGGAAATGCTATATAAGAGAAAAAAGAAATAAACAGATTGCATACTACTTAGATAAATTTGCACGCGGCATCATTTTGTTTGAATTGAGTATTGTTGCTTTCTTAAGTCTGGCTAAATATTCTGTATAATGCTGACTTACAGCTTGAAACAAATTGTTGATAAATATCAAAGAATCGGCTTCGAAACTTAAATATTTCACTTGCCGTTTTAGTGAATAATCTGCTATACTATTAAAAATTGATAGATATGAAATAAAAACTAGTGACTGTTTTCAAACTAAAGGATGATTCTTTAATTTTTTGTCTCGTTTACATAAACTGTCCTTCCTGAATATTAAAGCAGATAATAACTCTTGGCTGATAACAATTTAGTAATGCTAATGGTATGGGCAATATTACCCCTTTCATTACAAAGAAACATTTGGTATTTTTGACGAGGCAACTAGGAATGCTTTCATTTGAATTTCATAAAATCTTTTTCTTAAAACAATTTATTAGGCAAACAGGTTTCTCAAATTCAGTAGCTGTTATCGCATTTTCCAGTATTGATGGGGACACTTCCTCAGCTTTTATTTGGAGTACATTTGAATGATTATATCATTATTCTCTCTTCAAGTTAATTGTGCTATCAATTTCAGTTGTTGAAGCTATTGGTAGCCCTCAAATTATGAGGTTTCGTTTATTTCTTGCAGTCTCTCGTGAGAGAAAGCAGAATCGTTTTCTTCTCTTGGTAGACTGTTTGGGATGTGAAATGTCATACAAAATACTCATCATTACAAATTCAATAAGCATAGTTTAGGAATAGATTAAGTAGACTGGGGCCCATATTTCCTCATTGTCGTACTCCTGAAAAGGTCTAACATGTTTTCGTTTATGAATCTTCGCCTGAAATTGTTTTAATCATTTCATAATAAGCAAGGCGACAATGCAAGTACGCAGTGATCTACAGAGAGTAAAAGTGAAAGAAAAGACTGTGTATAGAGTGGATTGAGGAAAGGATACAAGATAAATGGGATTCACGAAAAGAGATGATAGCGATTGGCGTTCCATTTAAATTTTTGAGGCTTGTAGTTATCAGGGAAGCAACTAAATGGAAGAGATTTCTGCAGGCGGGAAGTGTGAGAAAAGAAACTGTTGGAGTAGTAGCGGTTACGTTTAACTGTTTCACCAGTAAAAGGTTGGGACCTAGACACCAGTTCTGAGCACGCTTAAATTCATGTAGTCGGGTCACCAAAGGACAAAAAAAAAACTCATGAGAGCAGATGCCATGAAATATTTGTCGAAAAGACATAGAGACTTTACGTTATATCGGTGCAAAAGTAACAGAAGTCGAGGTAAGATTCATTAGATCGATGCAGTTCTTATATTAGATCGATTCATTCAGTGGATTCGGAGCTTGGATGAGTAAAGAAAGTCTCTATTGATGGGGTCATATGCTTCGGTGAGGTCAAGAAAGCAGGTGTACCTTTTTCCATTAGAGAAGTAAGCTATTTCTTTGAACTCTCTGATGACATATATGCCATCGATGCATCTCTTATCCAAACGTAAATCAAACTGGATCGTGGGGAGTTGACTTTCATAAAATAATGAGATCCTAATTAATATAATGATCATTGATTCTTTCACTATGATAGATCCAATTTTAATACCTGTATATGTGTGAAAGTCTTCAGGTCTTCTTTTCTATTTATAGTATTAAAGCATGTAAAACTTCATTATTTGGATGCATTTCTGATTTCTCATACTACTGTCTTAAAATAGAGAAAGTTTTATTGATTTCTGGGAGAAATTCAGCTAGTTTCAAAAGGTTAACCTTAATGCAAGGTGGTGCTATATTATTCCTTAGTTTTACAATAGATTTGTTTTTTGTTTAATTTCCTTATAAAAATGGTCCTTATAGTTTATATTTGGAGATGGACTTTTATAGTGATTGGTTAAATATTGGTGTATGTTCTATTACTGCGGGAATCATCAATTTAATATGATCAGGTTTATAATGTGATCCAGTGTATTTTTGAGACCAGGACATAATTTTTCTGTGGAGAGTGTGATTGTATGCTATTATAAGGTTTTTTTGATTTTCACAATATTTCAAAATTTTGACTCTGCTTAATTCATTTATTTTCCAATTCTCTGGAAATAGCAAAAATATTTACGATAAAACAGTTTTTATTAAGTTCATATATATATATATATATATATATATATATATATATATATATATATATATATATATATATATATATATATATATATATATTATGTATGTTTATGTGTATCTATCTATCTATCTATCTATCTATATATATATATATATATATATATATATATATATATATATATATATATAGTACCTGCTTTAAAAGTAATTGCTGGAAATCACTAACTACTAACTGAAATTTAACTCTTCTATATGTGTGAAACATCTTGAAATCTCACGTCACATCATGAAATGGAAATTTGTCGGTTCATATACAATTTTGCATGTATTTTGGGCAATCTCGGAGCATATACTGATGTGATGGCATAATTAGCGAGTAATGGGTATGAATCCATCGACTCGAAGTGCAATTGATTTCAGAAGGAGCACAATACATATATATTGCCCCATCCCACCCCAAGAGTTGCTCACGTGACCCTGATTCTTGAAAGCGCATAATCAGGAGTGGGAATATATATTTCGACATCATCAGAATAATGCCTTCTAAGATGAAGCAAATCTTATTGTTACTAAAGAAGAACCATTAGAAAACTCATCAAGCTAATTCTGAGAAATATGACGCTGTTAATAATCCACCTGAAATAATTCATATTAGTTGCATTTGATATAATTCGTGAGTGGGTCTGAATGTTCTGAAACACTTCACAGTAGCGATCATCAGTTAATGATGTATCAAAACGGACCCGCAAACGCAACAGATGCTGCAATAAAACGTACCACGCTATTATAGTGCCACTGCCAGCCTGCACTGGAAACTAGAGTCTATGGCATTATGAGGTCTGCGCCTTATTCGAAATCTTCAATCAACCAGAAACAAATGAAACCTAACACTGCGTACGCACACTATCTTATTCGTCCTCGAAATTCAAATTGCATTACCAGTGTTAATCTTCATTTGTCTCAGATTATTCTAGCAGTAGATTTCTCGCCCTTATTTCGAAAACTGAGTATCCCCATATGTCTGCAAACTACTAACATATTTCATTCTAACTCCGATATTTCACCTTCTTCATATATAATGGTGTTCCAATTTACTGACCAGATGACAAGTCTCATCTGATAGTCAGTTCGAGCCTTTTCTATGAATATCAAAATACTGTGATGTCACCATATATGCCCTTGAAATTCCATAAACACATATTATCTGGCATGTCAGTGTAGTGTATATATATGTTTGAGAAAATGTGTCTTAAGCTTTCTCAATTTATCCACGAGTTATATTTCGAGAATTGGTGATTCTAACAGCAATTATTATGCTATCTAACATATCTTGGTTCAATAGTATTTTATCTGATCATGCATATCTTTAAGAAGATATATTTTGTTTTATCTTTCTGTAGATGAATTAATGTCACAATATGCATGTATTGTCAGAAACAAAAATAAACAGAGTATATTGTTTAAACGGCTTCTTTTACCGTCTTTATTTTATATCGCTTCAGTATAAAGAATGTAAGCTTCTTTGTTCTGGTACAGACATGTCTTACGCCTTCATATGACAGCAATTCACTGATTTTAAGGCGGAATCAAGCATCCTAACAGAATGACAACCAAATGACGACAAGCATTAAAAGATATCTAGAGAGTTTATATATATATATATATATATATATATATATATATATATATATATATATATGTATTAAAAAAAAACAAAAACAAAAAACTCATAAACGTTTAATTTTCTGCGAATGGTAAAAAAATCGAAAGCATTTCGAACCTTAAAATGAAATTATTTTTTGGATCTATTCTTTAGTAATACAACAAAATTAAATCCGGATATTACAAGCATTCACTTACAAAGAAAATATAATCAACAAAATAATTTATATATATTAATGCTTAAGAAGAGGTTCATTTTGGCATAATTCTTCCTGAGTAAAAAAGATTATACAAGCAAGACTCAATACAGATTTATTCAGGAGAATCAATAAAATATGTCGAATATTTTACATACCTCAGAAGCGAAATAAATTCTACTGAAATAAATGTGAACATCCGTATAGGAAAATCCTGGACTGCCTCGAATAAAAAAGGATCTAATCGGGAAATCTTATCTAACAGACAACTTCAAACGCTGATCCTTTTCCGCCAATGTATTTTAATATATGGTCTCACTGCTTGGCCATTAACTAAACCGGTAGAGTTTACGCTTGATGGTTTCTATACTCGGATAATGATGGCTGTATTTAACATCTCTTAGGGACCACATCAATCTAAATGCATCTCCACTTCCTTTTTGGTGTCGAAAAATTTTCCACGCCATCGGTTTTTCTCGCAGACGAGAAGCCGCAAGTCTATTTTTACAATTACGAACCCTTCATTTTAGTGAATCATTCTCATTTCCCTTCAGCAGCTTCTTCCACTAACCACTGCCTTACTGAATTGAATTCCAAAAAGATCCTTCCTTGAATATTAAAACACTAATCTGCTCAATGTAGGATTCACTTTACACATATCCGAATATGATGTGCCTCTTAATGTAACCCTCTACCTCTAGAGGCACTCGGACGTTGTGCAGGGTTATCATCAGTGTATAAAGAAATCACAGACCATATCAGCCAAAAGCGGTTAAAACACTTTTCCTACCGGCATTCTTATGAGAATCGATACCATTAAACCTGGATGTAACCAAACAAACTAGGGATCATGGAATCAACGTAATTGAACGTCAATGTCGGCTACATCCATTATAGCATTTTGGCGGGTATCTAGATAATAGGAGTCATGACTTCTGTAAATAAAAAAAATCATTTATTCCCTTTGCTAAGCACATTGTAGACAGATATTTACTTAGGTTTAAATTATTTTGAATTTTGCTAGCACTGTTTCAAATACTCTTGTTGGTATATATATATATATATATATATATATATATATATATATATATATATATATATATATATATATGAATATTGAATTCAACACTCAGAGGCAATAGGCTGTTTCATGCGAGACGCAATCGTCGGCCTGTCGGCTGTGTTGCCTTGCATTAGTGCCACTTAGTTGCCTACTGAACAACAGTAGCTACGGATACAAGACATAGAATGCGAAACTGAATCAACTATTCTATCTTCATCTTAAAACGTTTGATAAGGATTACAACCAAAAGAAAACCTACACATCATTGTCCAAACCTTCAGCGCATACATTAGAATACTGTTTGGAATCCAAAAATGTGTCAAAGCCAAATTCAAACTGGGTAAACTAACGAAAACTACGGGTTTAGACCTTGATATCAACAAGATTATGGAACTAGAGTAAGATATTAAATAAAAATACTTAGGAATAAATGAAGTAGACGAAATGCAACATTCAATTCTGAAGAAAATGATTCGAAAAGAATATTATAGGACAGTGGGTTAGATAGAAAGCGAACTAAATTGGGACCAATAAAATGGAGGTTATCAACACCTTAGCTATGCATGTAGTAATATGTAACTTAAGAATTTTTAAATGGAAGTTTACTGATATTAAAAGGCTGGACGCCAAGACCAGAAAAATGCTTGCCCAAATGAGGATGCATTACTCAAAATCAGGTGTTGATAAGCTGTATGTACAAATAGCTTTAGGAGGCCGAGTTCTAATCGAACTTGAACGAATTCTAAAAAGTACAATAATCTGATTAGAAACCTACTTCACAAAAGCCACTGAACCTCTTCTAAAAATAGTAAGGCACTAAATCCATTCAATCAACAAAGAAGCTGCACTCTTCAAGAGACATCTTAATATCTGAAATCCTACCATCAAAAAAACAATCGAATACTATCTCTACCAAAAGAGTAAAGCAGAAAGGTAAACAACATGGCCAAATGAAATCACAGACTATGAGGACACGTTGTTGAATGTCACATACATAAAAAGAACGAAAGAAGCAGATGTGGTCCCACAGAAAACACATCAGTCGCTTAGGAGCACCGGGCTGAAAACTAAAAGAGAGGGCCTTATTATTGCGGCTCAGGACCAAATCCTCTCAATCAGATCTCATCAATCTGACAAAATCGAGGATGGAACTAACCCGAAATTCAGGATTTGCGTCAAATATGATGAAACTGTCGACCATGTTATCTCAGGTAGTCAGGAACTGCGGAAAAATGCACATAACCACAGACATAACAAACTAGCAAAATATGTGCACTAGAAGATATGCAAGAAGAACAAAATCGAAATCACTGAGAGATGGTATGAGCACGAATTAAGCACATTTACCCAAAATAATGATGTAACTCTCCTCTGTAACTCGCCAGTTCAAACTGACAGTGAAATAAAAGCCAACAAACCTGATATTATCATAAAAGACTAGAAAATAAAGAGGTATATGCTTATTGACATAGCAGTATCATCTGAGAGGATCACCTCCATTAAAATTATCGAGGAATTTCCCAAACACAAGGGCTGGAGATCGAGATTAACTAGATGTGTGGAATGAAATCTGAAAAAGACGAATAGTAATATCTGTGCCTAACAGTTTCCCCAGATAATATCAATATGCATGTTGTCCAGAAGATCGCATTATTAGGACCATCCCATATACTAAAAAAAGTGTTATCAGTAAAGGACAATTCTCCTGTAGGGATTAAGGACCGTAGTTCTGTCCAGGCTCTACATGATACAAAGCAGAAAACATTACATACACGAATAATAATAATAATAATAATAATAATAATAATAATAATAATAATAATAATAATAATGAAAATAATAATAATAATACAAAATAAATAAGAATATATTCAATCACCTACTCTACATGGATAATATCAAACTCTTTGCCAAAGACGACAATGAGTTGAAAGGCCACCTCAATATTGAAAAATACTTCAGTGACGACATAGGTATTTACTTCTGATTAGATAAATGTGCAAGAGTAACATTCAAGAAATGGATAATTACAGAAACACCCTTAATAGATTTAGATTTTGTCACAAAGATTAGGGAACTGGAGTATGATGAAGCTTAAAAGTACCTAGGAATTAGCGAAGGAGATTGCAAACAATACCCGCAAATGAAGAAGGTAAAAAAGGAGTACTACTGGCGTGTTCATCTTGTACTAAATACCTTGGCTGTCCCTCTGGTGCAATACAGATTTAATGTCCTTAATTGGACCGTAGCTGAAATTAAGCGAATGGACGCCAAAACGAGAAAGCTTCTCACTTGCTACCGCATGGATCATCCCAAAGCTGATGTTGATCGTCTGAATTTTGCCCAGATCCGAAGGAGGCAGAAGATTAATTCAACTAGAACTGTTCTACAAATCTACGACAATTGGCCTCCAAATATACTTGAAAACTACAGAAGACTGTATGATAGTATGTGTCAAGGAACATGAAAGTAGTAAGCGTATTTAGTCCGTAATAAAGGAAGCCAACAAATTCAAAATGGAGTTACAAATGGGCACAGAAGTAAAGCCCAATACACCGACTGAAGCTGCAAAATACTTAAAAAAAAATCAAATGTAACCGACCAAATACAGAAACAATGGCAAGATAAATCGCTTCATGGCCAATACTATGCCCGTACCAAACAAGCTGACGTAGACAAAACCCGTACCCATCAGTGGCTACGTAGTGCAGGGTTGAAAGCTGAAAGTTTTATCCTTGCTACACAGGACCAATGCTTGTTAACTAGGAATTATCAAGCACATATACTAAAATATTGCGGTAGCCCCAAATACAGATTCTGTGATAAATATCCATAAACGATTGATCATCTTGTATCAGGTTGAACGATATTGGCACCCATTGAATATTAAACCAGGCATGACAGATTAGGCCAATATCTGCGCTGGGAAATCTGCAACTTCTACGGGAAGGAAACTGAAAGAGACTGATGTGAACTCCACCCAGATCCGGTTACGGAGATAGGACCTCTTAGAATTCTATGGGACTAAACAATACACACTGACAGAACAATCAAAGCCAACCGCCCAGGCATTGTTATTAAAGACCACAAAAAAGTGCCTCCTTATTGATATGGCAGTCCCTGCAGACTTCAATGTATCTTTGAAGATATTCAAAAAGCTGTCAAATACAAGAACCTTGAAATAGAAATCTGAAAAATGTGGCACATGGGAACATCAACAATCCCTGTTGTAGTTGGAACCCTAGGAATTGTTGGAAAATATTCCAGTAGACTAATCAAAGGGATTCCTGGAAGTACATGTCTGAAAGTGATACAAAAAAATTGTTCTGAAACATACAGACCACACACTGCGAAGGCTTTGCCTAAGTAATTTTGTTTCAGTGGAAAGTGTCATGATGCCATTTCTAACCTAACATATGTGTAAACGCCAGAAACAAAAGGAAATAAAAATAATAATGATGATGATAATAATAATAATTAGAATAATCCATGTATAAATGACTATATTAAAATCAAGTTGCACGACTTAGGCTTGATATAAACTATGATTTTGAGGAGAGGAAAAAATATCTGCATGTGAAAAATCAGCAACTTATATGGGAATATACAGGGAATAATTAATATGAAAAAAAACTAGAAAGGACATCGGACTAGAAACTATTTTATAGGAATTTACAATACACACAGAGAGAACAATCAAAGTTACTCGTTTTTACATAATATTTGATTGTGCGCGTAAGATTGCTTTCATGTGTGTCACTTTGACTATGTTTGTTTATATGACAGCGACTGTTCATGCATGTGTCCTAAAATGTGTATGTGTCTGCTGTGATTGTGTTTGTGTTTACGTGCGTGTGTGTTTCTGTTTACATGTGTATGTGCCGTGAGCTGACATTTTTTGAGTGCGTATGTGCGTGATTTTTCTGTTTATGCGAATGTGTGTGTACGTTTGTGCTATGTAACTTATTTTCGCTTCTCTGAAAATTGTGAAAAAGATCGATTACAAATGTTCATTGTTCTGTTAAAGTTTCGTTTGAAAATCCTCATTTTAAATGTTTAGTTCAGCAATACTTTCAGCTGGCTCTTAAATCAGTCGGTTCAGCAAGGACAACTCCTCTTGTGTGAAAATTCTACCGTTAATAGCACAATGCATCATGTTGTCCGATTGAAACATTGATAAAAATAATTGGGGTCAACAAAATGCGACATTTTCCTTTAATTCCGATGACAAATTTACCGGGTGATGAATAATATTTGTCAGACGTTCACGGAAGTAACTGACATCCAAGATTATTGTTCTTTTTTATGAGAGTGAAATGAATCGTAGATGTTATTAAACACATACAAACCGTTTCACACGAATATATCTATTTTTTTTGCATATATTTATACTATATCGCTATCGGTCATAGTCTAGAAAAGAACTCTCTACCTATCTGTCAAACTATATATATATATATATATATATATATATATATATATATATATATATGCCTCTGTGTTTGTCTATACATGCGTATATATATACATATATATATATATATATATATATATATATATATAGATATATATATATATATATGGCTCAGAATCGTGGACTCCACACAGGTACCATATACGCCAGCTATATGTTTTCCATAAAAGCTGGCTGCGTCTAATCTGTGGAGTTGATCATCAAGATAGGACATTTAACGTAGACCTATTTAACGGGTGTTATATTGGAGGAATCGAGACTTTTATCATACAGTACAGTGGACTTGTCATGTCTGGAGAATGTCTGATAGCATCATACCCAAGATCCTAATATACAGCCAGTTAGATCAGGCCTGCAGGAATAAGAGGGCCATGGCTAAGCTACAAAGACAAGCTGAAAAGCAACTTGTCAGCAGTCAATATACCACATAACACCCTTGAGCGCTTAACCTTGGAGCGGGTAGAATGGAGATCAACGTGTTTTAGTGTACTCAGCAATTTTAAATCTGCTTGTCTGAATCATCTGAATCGCTTGATTCCTCCAATATATCACCGCTAATCATCTTCAAGAAGCGAAAGCAAGATCTAAAAGGTCAGCCAATCTAACAGTGATCTCATCTCACAGACCTCACACTTGATCCATATGTAGGCTCCTTTGTAAATCACTAGCGGGTCTTAAATGCCACTTAAGAATATTGCACAAAATTTCATAACTGAATCAATAATCAATCAGATCCTCATACGTCAAAACCGACGGGAGAGACCATTATTATTATTATTATATATATATATATATATATATATATATATATATATATATATATATATATGTGTGTGTGTGTGTGTGTGTGTGTGTGTGTGTATTTGAACTTGAAATATATTTATACATAAAATCAGAAAAAGACAGGTGAAGTGCCTGGGAAGCATTATGGAGATAGACGTCTTGCAAAATATAAAACTGATAGGATCAAGATCAACTGGAAAAGAAAGTAACCTGCATCATGAATTTCAGTAACTGATACCATTTGTGTGTGTGTGAGAAAGTGAGTGAGTTTGTGTATGTGTGAGTGTGTACACGGGCGATGTGTAAATTGTCGCGATATTATTTTTAATTTCATGTATGCACATTGTTTGTTTTCATTTTGTCGCCTGCACTGTATAGTAGGATTAGTTAGGAAACGTCTGTGTTACAAAGATTCTCCATGACTCAATTGATTCCACCAGTAATTTTGAAACGACATGCTGTACTTCTTGGTATTCGCGATGGAAACGCCAATACGGACAGTCCAAAGTGTTTGGATGTCAATAAGAAGACTGTGTACAGGATTCAGAAATTTGATGATACTAATATTGATTAGGAAGTTTTTTTGGTGTGGTCACTAGTGATATCGACGTTATGCTTGATTCATCTTCCCGCAAGGCCTCAAACACAACACGGAATCCAACATCAAAAGGAGGTATTATTAGTCAAGAGCGTGGCTGCTGGTAGATCCCATATCTGGTAGCAGGATGCTTCACCATGCTACACAAGTAGGAGGACACCGCCTTTGCTGCCAGATAAGTTTTGATACCACATCGCTATTTACATCTGGCCACCTAACTAAACAGTCTACAACCCCATGATTAGTATTATTATTTATTGGGCGAGAGACCACAAAATCTCCTTTTAACATCAATGATGAACGGAAGACAAGAATTATTGCAGCATTCACCAACTTAAAAATAACATCCTCCAGAAGTGTCGCAAGAGATTTCGAAGTCATTGGAGACCGTGCTGGAAGCCAATTGCGATTTTATTGAATAAATTGACCGTTATAGTATTTTAAGATATTTTTGTCTAATTTTTATGAATATATTTCTTAAAATAAGATTTTTGCGTAAATTATACGACAATTTATACATCACACCATTTATATACTTGCGTATTTGTTTGAGTGTTGGGTGGGTATTTGCATTGTTGCTCAATAAGATTATATAAAATATCTAAATTTACGTTTATCACTACATCTCATTCTATCAATATAACGTTCTTAGTAATTTATTTTGAAAGAAATTGATCTAGTTAAACATTTCATCATCAGCCATTCACACCTAAAAATCTGTTTTGCTTTGTTTTGATTGGTTTTGTTTTGATTGGTTTGGTTTTACGTCATATCAACCTCAATGGTTCATTTGACGCCAACAGTTTTTTGTTGATAATATTTTTATTTTGTCAAAAATAAATTTCTGTTAATATTTTTCTTCCTCAAAAATATATAGCTGGTAATAGTATTTTTCAAAAACATATAGCTGGTAATATTATTTAAAAACGTATTGCTGGTAATTGTTTTTTTTCTTCAAAAATTTATTTCTGGTAATAATTTTTTACAAAGTATTTCTTGCATTAAAACCTGTTTTTAGACTTTTATATTGATTTTACTTCATTTTCGGGGTTAACGATTTGCCCATAGCTGGGACCCTAACAGGTGCTACCACCCCGGGTCAGGGCGAACCTGGGGACATCAGCAATTAAGAGGTCGCTCCAAGATACTCACATCCTTCTGATCAGAGGCCTTGCTATTGGACCTAGTTCATCGTCTTACCCTGGACACAAATGTAGTTTATCGTCATGCCCAGGACAGTAAACATTTGAATCCACTGCGATCAAGGATAGTCGACAAAAGAAAGCCAGGCCAACAAACGTTATAAAAATTTATAAGTATTTCAGAATCTCTCCGTCGACTTGATATTTTAATTCGGTCTGCACAATTGTAATACTATAATTTGAATCTTACTCGTTTAAAATTGCGATGGATTATTCGGCAAAGAGTCTCAATATTCATAAGGTTTTTTTTTTTCCTGATGACATAAAAGGTAAAACATGAATATATCAGAAATGCTTTCCTTTATAGTTACTCTGAATTATATATATATATATATATATATATATATATATATATATATATATATATATATATATATATATATATATATATAGTTACTCTAAAGTATATATGTATTTAATTATAGTTACTCTGAAGTAAATCCAAATCGATTGCGCTGGAACTTCGATACAGAATACTGAATAAATTTTAGTCAGTAAGCATTACATAATATATTTTCCCTCCGACAAAAACGGTGTATATGTATAAGTAAAAATTTTCTGGTGTTTTTCCTGTTATATCAGAACGTCGCATTCTACAACCCCAGTAAGTAGCTGACATTTTCTGCTATGTTTTATCTTTACAATCATAAGATTAGGGCAGGAATGATATATTGCTCCCATATCAGTGCAGAAGTTTCGAAAACCTAACTTTTCACCCTTTGTAGTGTTCGGAATTGTATGCGCATTTTCCTAGGAATGGTTGTTTCACACTCAACAAAATCTTTACCACAGACGCAACGCTGCAAGTTTCTCCCCAATCAATCAGATCTTCTATGGCAAATGTTGAGCTGAACTCCATGCCATCATTTAAGAAATTCAGACAATTATAGCAAGGAATCGCCATATTATGCCCACAGTGTCAAATCACAGTCATATCCTCTGTATTCCTTCTGTAAGTTGAAAATTCCACCAAGTAATATTTTTCTTCCGAGTATTCTTATTTCATGGATCAATCTCCAACTGGAAGCTTAACTGAGGCTTGTATTGGCTGTCCCTTAGAAAAAAGAAAATTAATTGGATTATTACATGAGTATATATAGAATTTTACTTGATATTATTATCAGGGATTTGGATTAAACTACCTATATTATGATTGTATGGGTGAAATGTAAATGAAGAAAAAAAAGGTAAGCAAAGTAATCAAAGGTAACTTAGAACTACATGAGAGGGAACGGACACGACAGTCATGAACCCCCACAACATGAACTGATATGTCACGTAAAAGAAATCTGTACAATTACAGGTTGGAATTATTTAATTTATATTCTTATTTTGCAGTTACTCTGTTTTGTTCTCAGGTAGGTGTGATATCAAAGCTCAAACATATCTATCTATCTATCTATCTATCTATCTATCTATCTATCTATCTATCTGCGCATTCGTGCGTGTGTAAGGTTTAAGGTCTCTGAAATGGAATATATAATGTAAATAATTCTTAATACTTAAAAGGTTATACGTTGAAAAGCATGTGTTGCATTTATCAAAACATGTCCGCAAAGATTACCTTTGATGCAATGAACCGTGTCACTTGCGCAATCCAAATATAGCTTGCAGAATTTGTAATCTGGATATCTTTCAGAAGTGATGAGATTCCTGCTTCGAACATGTGCATCTGCGTTGTTGAAGTGTCAATTGCATGTATAACAACATATGTCTTTACATTTTGGCCTCCAGAGAAGGGCCAGATATTGGTGAAAAAAGCACGTACGAATATTCGCGTGCATGGTTTTGATTTTATTTATAGGAATCAATCGATTTTTAATAGCACCTAGAATATAGCGGATATTCACTTTCCGATCACAAAATGACTATGAATGTTAATACCTTTTCCAGTTACCGCGCATCTAATGTAAAACTACTTATTCCATTTGCAGCATATCCGGTGTCAGGTGATGAATGTTCCTTCACTTCAACTGGTCCAGGTGACACGGCCAGATTAACATATTACACGTTCTTTACGTGTGCCTTTATATAATCTTCCATTTGCGTATATATATATATATATATATATATATATATATATATATATATATATATATATATATATATGTGTGTGTGTGTGTGTGTGTTAGATACAATGTCACGAGTACAGTAGACGGAATAAATATTAACTTCTCACAATATTAGCAACCTCGTATTGGATACAGATGAAATAATTATTGCAAGGAAAAATATATCATTGCAAACGATGGTAAATTATATCTTCAGTTAGGTTGAATGTAGGTTTCTTTTTGTGAGATGTAAACAAACGTCAGCTATTTGTGAGAAATATATGTATTGTTGAAAAATGGGAATTACACTCAAGAAACTGGGTCCTGTTGCTGATTTATGGATAGAATGAAATGTTTAACAACATCAGAGCTTCAATAGTGATTAAAACCCGTTGATAATTGCAAGAAAAAATCCGACTACATCCGACCATGTAAAAGGTTCATCGAAGAAAGGAAATCACTCATAGGCAAGTAACAAATAGGCAACACGAGGCACACACACACGCACACACACACACACACACACACACACAAACACACACACACACATATATATATATATATATATATATATATATATTATAAATAATTTGATTTAAAATATGTTTTCGCTACATAGTTCTAACCATGTTTCAAAAATGGAAGCTAAACGCTCCGATTTTAATTTAGTAATTAAAGACGTTAGTTCCATTTCATCCTCAAGCGAACTTTGGAGTAACTTTGAAATTTACTGGATTTTAAAGACACAGCTAAAATCATAATTCACGTTTCCAAGGTTACAGATAAATCCACTTCCACCAGACAAGGGGTGTCTGCGTGTTCATTATGTCTGTATTTTGATGTCTCAGATATTAGTTACGTTTTGGTAGAGGGTAGAGACGTATGTTTCAATGAAATCTAAGATGCGTTAAATGCATGTCGTCTCGATTTTTTAAAAACTTTATTGTTCACTACAAAAGTTCTTACGGCATTTTTTTCTATTTGTATATTTAAAGATTTTTTTTGTGTGTGGTTGGTTAGAATATGCTTTATTTAACTACGATTTGAAATATTTTCACTTTTAATTTTTAATTTTAATATACTATATTTCTTTTAAGAACAATTAAATGTAGTAGAATTCCTTACAGTATGTAGAATTATTTTCACATCAAGTATAAGTATGTATATTATTAGGTAACACTTTTTTTTGTATTTAAATATTATTTAAGTAAAATTTATGACAATGACGGCAAAAATAGCTACTTAATTTCACTGATTTAGTAAACTGATTTAGTAAACTTTTATTTTTTTATATAAACCTATATATATATATATATATATATATATATATATATATATATATATATATATATATGTGTGTGTGTGTGTGTATGTGTGTGTGTAAAATCAACAAAAATCCATAAAGATACATTTCGTCTATAATGTCGGAATATTGTTATATTCATCTCTTAATGAGCAAAGTTCTTAATAAATGGAGATTCTCCAAAGAGACGTCAATGTAAATTGCATATTATTATTATAATGCTGTATAATTAACATCCTCCTTGGAATTATCTCTGCCAGACAGAATAGGCATTATATATATATATATATATATATATATATATATATATATATATATATATATATGACCATGAGACCCAAATCTAACCATAGACGATTTGACAAGAAGGAGACCATCCCAGCGTGCTGTACCATTGGAAAGTGACGGAAGACCATGCCGGTGTTGACCTAAGCATTGTGAGTGATTTGGGGTAGACAGAACAGTTGGGGTCGTCGATGGGTGTGCTAGCAAGAAGTCACAAGTCATCGTGATCAAGTGTTTCAGTGTGCTAGTGTTCTTCAGATTGTTGATTGTTCTAGATAACACGTTATCTCTCAGAAATAGTAACAAAGTCTTCTCAGCTTAGTTGCAGTATAAACCACAGGTTAGTTCTGTGGGTGTTAAAAAAACGAATAGGCCTGAGCGAGTGTCTGCAATAGGGATTAGCTAGCCACCCTAGGTGGCGAGTATACTGGAATACGGATGGTCAGCTATTATTAATATTATATATATATATATATATATATATACATATATATATATATATATATATATATATATATATATATATATATATATATATATATATATTCTAAATATTAAAAAAAAGATAACTGTGAAAATAAATGAAAAATATGTAGTATGATATGTTTCTGTTTAAAATAATGTTCACCATGTACAAGGCCCTACAGCCGCACGCGGTAAATTGTTACCGATTGAGATGCACAGTTTATGGGCAGATATGTGCTCGATAAACGATTAACCCTAACTTGAATAAGCGAGGAAGCAGGCTCATAATATATATATATATATATATATATATATATATATATATATATATATATATATATATACTGTCTCGTTATCTCGATTTCTATATGCATATGTGCCTGTTTCAATGAATGCTTTATATATATACATACATATATATATATATATATATATATATATATTTATATATATATATATATATATATATATATATATGTATATATATATATATATATCTGTGTGTGCATGCATATTATTTATAAGCATTTATTTACAAAAAATTATAGCAATTTTTATAAAAAATCTAAATGCAACACCGGCCATGTGACACGTCTCTATTAGGCAGCAATCACTCCATACCTTTATGTAATTACAATAGGATATTATTCACTATCGCATTCTTTTTTTCTTCTAAATTCTCCTACTCAATCTTCGTTCACGCCTGGCTAGCTTTTACTCTAGCGAAAGAAAATGGGAAGAATGGATGTAAAAAAAAAAGACAGATAATCACATTCATAGACGCTGAGTCGAACGTCATGTATATTAATGCAATTACATAATATCCAGCCTCGTTTTCGCCCACCTATAGTCGTGTTCAGTGCAAATATCCCTTGAAGCAGTGTATGCAATAAGGACGTTACTTTCAAACTTCCGCAGCCGCATATTACAATAATCCGACACCTTCTTATCTCTATATTTTGTTATATATATATATATATATATATATATATATATATATATATATATATATGTGTGTGTGTGTGTTTGTGTGTGTGTTTGCAAATCTGATTTAAAAAGGCGTCATTGTTTATACAGCTCAAACTTTATTCACCACTCGACCATTATTGATATAACAATACCTGAACGAATCCTTAAAATATATATTTATTTCTTCTCACTGCCATTTAGAGTCTGTACTTTTTATTCATTTCCAGTTTTCTGTTCTTTACATTTCTAAGAATATAGTGTAATTTTTTTTCTGGCTAAGTGTTTGATTGAACATTTTTGCTTCGGTTAAAAGAATTGATTGAATTGCTGTAGAATCGACGAAATTTAATGTTTGCTTTAATGTCAGATATGTTAACCTCACTTAGCAATTTGTTAAAAAATAACTTTCACTGGTACTTTTTTTCTACAGTACTAAATGTAATTAATAATTACCATTACTTTGATATCTTAGAACGACTCATTTTTCCAATATTGACCAAATGCCCAAAATAATATTTTTTATTAGAGGGGCTTTTAGACGAATAAGAGAATGTTCTTTCATTCTTGAAAATCTAAGTTTAGTTTAGACTAGCACAAATATTCAAGTAGAGAGCAAACAATGAGTCGGAATGCGAAATATTATTAACCTTTTTGATTGGTCCAAAAGGATTTAATGACAGGAACCTGATTGAATAATTCCGCGTAATTTTTTAAAATCAATTCCTGCTGGAATTTATTCAAAAGCTAACGGAAGTTTTTTTTTCTGATAGCTATCCAAAAGTTATTGCCAATATGAAGATATAATTGAAAAAAATATAAATGTAATTGATTTGTTAACAAATATAGTTAAGAAGTAAAAGAGGAAATGAAACTTGAAATCCTACGATTTTGATATCCATTTTGTATAAGCCTAATATTAACATTAAACTATTTACATAATTTGGACTATTGTCCTCATCCTTGTCACCATATTTATTACAACATTTCGGCCGTTGTACGCTCCGGCCTTCTTCAGATGATTGGAATGTCGAACTGAACCCTTTATTTCGCTCACTGGGGTAGACTTTTCTAGTCCTACCTGTCATGTTCAATGGATGTCAGTTATTAGTTATCTCTTGTTAATTTCCATGCTTATTCTCCCCTGCCTTAACCGGGTAATGAACTCTTTGGGTCACATGTCCTTGAATCCATCTGTGTATGAATTTCTCGGTATTATAAACATAATGTCTCAGCAACTATTTTTACCACTGCTCATATTGCAATTTCTTTGCTGTTATCATTGCTATGTTTTTTTTTATTACTTCCTTTCTCTCTAATAAATATGGCGGCAAAGAGGAGGAAAATAGTCCGAATAATGTAAATAGTGTACATAATACCTCATCACAGAAATATAGACAGATATTTTTTTCTAATTGTCTACGTTATGTTATAAAATTTCAATTTGAAAATTTTAAAGCTCAAACCTTTTTAGTTATCTGTCTTAATGTTTTTTTTTTCGAAAGATTTATCACTGTGAACAGCTTACACGGTTTTAGAGAAAAATGGAACTCGTGAATTTTAGAAGCACTTTAGTTTCTGCAGGGTATAGTAAGGAAAATGTTTTTTCGTGTATCTAATGCATTTAATAGAGACATGACTTCATTTGCTATTCATTTTTCGTCGATTTATAAAGCGATCATATAACTCATTGACTCTTAATATCATACTTCCTGGCTTAGTGTTTTGACCATACTCGTTTTTTCAGTCACTTACATCGACTTTTATTGTACGTTACAGCAGGATACTGATAAGTATGTGCTGAAGCACAATTTGGTATCATGGATCAGCTCTAATTCATTACGATACCCGTTTTTAGAGTAAATGTTGTAGTAGTAGTAGTAGTAGCAGTAGTAGTAGTATTAGTAGTAGTAATAATAATAATAATAATAATAATAATTGTGCTAACAGATACAGAAACAATGGCAAATCGGTTCATGGCCAATACTCTGCTCGTACCAAGGAAGCTGATGCAGGAAAACTACCTACCCATCGGTGGCTACATAGTGCAGGGTTAAAAACTGAAACTAAAGGTGTTATCCTTGCTGCACAGAAGCAATTCTTGTTCTGTGTTAAATATCCAGAAACTACTGATCAACTTATATCAAGTTGCAAGGTATTGATAACCAATAAATATAAAATCCAGCATGACGGTGTCGGCCAGTATCTTCTTCGGGAAGGACCATTTACAATTTTATGGGACTGAACACTACCTGTCGACAGAACAAGGCTAATCGCCCAGACATTTTAATTAGAGACCGCAGACAAAAAAATGCCTCCTTATTGATATGGCAGTCCGTGCAGCCTGCACCGTATCTTTGAAGATGTTCAAAACGCTATCAAAATAAAAGGACCTTGAAATCGAAATCCCCAAAATGCGGTATATTGGAACATCAACAATCCCTGTTGTAGTTGGATCTCTCGGATTGCTTGGAAAAGATTCCAGTAGACTCATTGAAGGGATTCCTGGAAGTCCATGCCTTAAAGCAATACAAAAACATTTTTCTCGCAAGTAGAGCCCAAACCTTACGAAGGGCTTTATCTATGTGTGGCGTCGTCCCCTGGTTGTACCGCCAACCGTGTCGTTGTATCCCAGTCTACCACGGGACCAACGGTGACGTCCTACTTTGA
>OZ010573.1:111184567-111202067 GCA_963932145.1 Acanthosepion lycidas
GTTCGTTTATTTTTTCCTGAAGATAACGTATTTAAAAATTGTTCACGTGATCTGTATGTTTGAACACTTTCGGTTAATCTTTTAGTCTTTCTAAAGTATGATATATATTTTTATTTTTATCATAAATAAGAAATAATATATTCAGTTAAAAGTAAAAATAAAAAGCCATCTTTGATAATAGGCGAAATCGCTCCGACATACAGAATCTTCGGACAATATGTATATATTTTATGTCCCCAATAATGAAACATACGAATACAAAAAACACACACGCGCGCGCGCCCACACACACACATACGCGCGCACGCACACACACACATGCACACACACATGTACACACACATGCACACAACACACACACACACACATACATATATATATATATATATATATATATATATATATATATATATATTAATGTAATCCCGATTAGAATAAGTTTACTAGCAACATTACTCTTCTTCTTCTTCTTCTTTTTATTATTATTATTATTATTATTATTATTATTATTATTATTATTTTTGATATATTTTCGATATTGTTTTTCGTCACTATTTCAAATTTTTAAGTTGTTTTAAATTTTAGATTAAAATTTTAACTTAATTTTTACTTTTAAATTTTAGTTGTCAATTATATTAATATAATTCTTTTATTTATATTCATATTCTTTTTTCTTTTTCTTTTTTTCCTATTTTATTTTATTTTGTTGGTAATCGTTAAAATAATGTCAAGCGCTAGCTCTAAATTATATATTAATGTATATTTTTAAATTAAATTCAATATGCTTATATATGTTAATTTATTTTCCTTTTCTTCTTTCTCCTACATTTTCCTTCCACCTCTTCTTCCTACTTTGTTTTCTTTTATATGTTATCTCTTTTCTTCACTTTTTTTTCTTTGTCTTTTTCTTTTGTTTTTTTTTTCCCGTGAAAGGACTTATGTAACAGGTCAAATACCTAGAACTTTATCCCACCACACTTACTCTTAAGTATCTTAATAAAGATTGATTTAAACCTATTCCTATCTCTCCTTTTACTCTGTAAATTCGAGCATGTCTGTCTTCGATTTGCTCCCTCACTCTATCCTCTTCATCAATTTTAAAACTATCCCTCAAATACTTGTACAAAAATTTTAAAACTTTTTCTCTTATGCTTGGGAATGTGATCTGAGGAATCAGGAAAAAAATCACTTACTTGGGGAAATAAAATATAATCAACGGACCCTTAAACTTGCCTGTTTTTTTATTAAATACACACACACATACACAGACACACAAACACACACACGCACACACACACACGCACACGCACACACACACATATATATATATATATATATATATATATATATATATATATATAGAGAGAGAGAGAGAGAGAGAGAGAGAGAGGAGAGAAAGGAAGAGAGCGAGAGTGAAAGAAAGAGATAGTGTGTAGTATTGTGACAGTAATAATGGTTTTCGTGTGTCTCAATTTCATTTTCATTTTCTGATTCCTTTCTTCACAAGATATCTGGCAAATATTTACAAATAAAGCAACAATAAAAAGCCGTGAAAACTCAAAAGAATCGCGTCAAATGAGAGCTTTTTATTGCAAGAGAATGCCTAAGGACTATTTGAAGCAGGAAATAATTATGATTAAATTAAGAAATTATTCTAGGAAATTAATTAATGAGAAGAATAAGTAAAGAAAGAACAGATTAAAAACTATACTTATAAGAAATAAAATGATTACGGAGAAATATCCAGGAGAAAACCCTAAAAGAAACCAAGTCGAATTAGTGAAGATCTTAATATCGACATTTTTCTCAGTCGCTTTCGAGACACCATGACGAAGATTGATGCCTTTCTCTAATTTTCAAAATTTTAAGAAGGAATTCTTGTTATGCTTATACAACACTACGTCTTCAAATAAGAATAGCATTACCAAAACTTAGGTAAGGTTTTCGGCCCGACCGAATAGTGAAAAAGTGTCATATCTTAAGGAACAAAAAAAGATCGTATGAATATCCTATCGGAAGATAATTCAATACCTCATTATCACAGAAGCACAAACTTAGTCATATAAACCTGATGGAAAACAAACCGAGACGGACGGACACAATGAAGATAATAAGAAAACTAGAAGAAAATGTTCATTCATATAATTCTCTCCTTTCACTTCTACTACTAGCAGAAGCGAACACAATACCAAGAGCTCAAATTGAAAAAAAAATATTAGGTTGGTGCAAAAATAATGTCGTTTTCTCACATAGTAACATATGTGAGAAAACGACATTGTTTTTGCACCAACCCAATAATATCACGGTCAACATCCCCTTTTTACTATGTATCGACAATGTAAACATTTCCTACACAAAAATCGCCAACCTGACAGTATAGAAAGATTAATACACTGTGTTAGGAATTCTTTTGCTCTTTTGTCTTCGGTCAGTAAGTGTTATTTTCTAATTGTTTCCGTCTAGAAAGCAAATATAATGTCTATTATTCCCTTCAAACTTTTCTTTTAAATTATGGATAGAGATGTTTTGGAACTAACCTATTTTCCATTACATTCCAAACATATTCAAGAATTACTAGGACGTTCTGTCAACATAGTTTGCAGTATAAAAAACTTGGAACGGAAGTTCAACAATTCATTTTACATCAATCTGTCCAAGTGCAGACAATTTGTCGTTGCTAGATGCATTCCTCGCAGACGGTATAAAGAGGTTAGCTGTAAGCATCCGGATGACGCACATTTCTATATCTTTGGCGAATATATCAAAATAAGAGCGAAAAATTACGCTGTGGCAACATCTGCTAAAATGTATGAGGCCTACAAAGTATATATTTCAACATATCTCTTGGCGATCAAAACAAATCCTGAGTACCTCATTTCATCTGAGAAATCTAAAAAAAGATGTCTAGAAGGTATGATTGAAAGTTTTGTTTGTTTAGATAGAGATGAACCTTTAACTGTCAAATTTAGGATTCTTTTTTAATTTAAATATTTTTTTTAATATTTATAGAAACCGGTGTTAGAGTTAGGGTTATAGAAAAATATATATCAAGTATGTTGCAATAATCGCGTATTCGTATACACAGTAACGTGTTTGATTTCTATACTGGATCATTCACAAGAGACATAAAAAATACGAATTATAGAGGATATTCACTATTCAATATTTTGTACTTTTTTGGAATTTGCTATATTAATTACATCCAAATTCAGAAATTTTCCATAATTAGGACTCTATTCTTTTAGAAATTTCAAAAATCAAAAATGTTATTTTTTAGAATTGTACAATATCTCTGGGTGACATATATTTACATGTTTATGCAAATTCCAGAGTGGAAAATAAATCCATGAAAGTCTCAATCCACGAATGAAAACAAACGGCAACTCAAGCAGTTACTTCTTCTACATGGTGGAGGTTTCCAAACGTCGAACTATATATATATATATATATATATATATATATATATATATATATATATATATATCGCATATTTAGACCTACTTTCATCCACAGCCTCAGTGCCACACAGCCCCGATCTCTCCGTACTCACCCCTCCAAAGAAAGACAGCAACCATCTTCAGAAACGAATAGCAATTCAGAAGAGAATGAAGTCATTGAATCAACTTACAGAGGCACAAGCTGAGGAGAGAGACCCCAACTAAAAAAATTTCAACGACTTGACAAAGTCCAATGCCGAACGTTTGACGTTAAAACTCAAGCAGTAGTATTTGAAAGTGTGAGAATCGCAGGTCAGAATAAACGTCAGCCGTGTTTTTGAAACATTTTTTGCCCGTCAACATATGCTTAGCTTTTTCCACAAGGTGTGCGGTCTGTTTGAGGCAATATGAATCGACTATAACCCAAGGGAGTAGCAACTCTACATCGACAGCTCATCCAGGGACATCAAAACCGTGCTGCTTCATAGCGGGAACATATATCCAACTCTTCCTCGTGCAACTAAAAGACGAATACAGCAGTGGCAGTACCTTGCTTGATGCCGTAAATCATGGACAGTACAGTTGGGAGGTTATCGGAAATTTGAAAATGGTGGCGTTTCTGATGCTTCTCCAATGAAGCGTTACCAAGTATTTGCTTTTGAGGCAGCAGTAACAACGACGCATACTACCGCAATCGAGACTAGCCAGAGCGGACTGTGTTCTGTCTGGGGAGGAACATCCTCAAAAGATGAACACCCGGAGAACTCTGATTCCCTCACTAAACTTCAAATTTAACCTCATGAAACAATTTGCCACATATCTATATAAGTATTTTACAGCCTTCATGTATATTCAAGTCTTCTTTCCTCGGTTGTTTGCGGCAAACGTCAAATGCGGTGGCTTCGTTAAACCAGAAATAATGAAAATCATCTAGTGCAATTAATACTCCAAGATGGACAGTAGGACGGACAAAGTAGCGTAGAATAATCACTTCGCAGTGGTTCAGACCTTCGAGGTCTGTTTGAGGCAATATGAATCGACTATAACCCAAGGGAGTAGCAACTCTACATCGACAGCTCATCCAGGGACATCAAAACCGTGCTGCTTCATAGCGGGAACATATATCCAACTCTTCCTCGTGCAACTAAAAGACGAATACAGCAGTGGCAGTACCTTGCTTGATGCCGTAAATCATGGACAGTACAGTTGGGAGGTTATCGGAAATTTGAAAATGGTGGCGTTTCTGATGCTTCTCCAATGAAGCGTTACCAAGTATTTGCTTTTGAGGCAGCAGTAACAACGACGCATACTACCGCAATCGAGACTAGCCAGAGCGGACTGTGTTCTGTCTGGGGAGGAACATCCTCAAAAGATGAACACCCGGAGAACTCTGATTCCCTCACTAAACTTCAAATTTAACCTCATGAAACAATTTGCCACATATCTATATAAGTATTTTACAGCCTTCATGTATATTCAAGTCTTCTTTCCTCGGTTGTTTGCGGCAAACGTCAAATGCGGTGGCTTCGTTAAACCAGAAATAATGAAAATCATCTAGTGCAATTAATACTCCAAGATGGACAGTAGGACGGACAAAGTAGCGTAGAATAATCACTTCGCAGTGGTTCAGACCTTCGAGGGGAATCAAAGAGCCGAATACTATGTGGAGCTAGTTGAGTCTACGGTGAAAAACTACGTCAAAATGGGCTGCATGATATCGTCCTTCAAGATTCACATCCTTGATGGTCATCTATATAAATTCAAGAAGATCAGGAATACGTACTTAGAGGAGCAAGGCGAGCTTTTCCATCAGGTTATAGTGGATTTTGACCGCCGCTACTAAGCGACCTACAATGGAAAACTGTGGGCGGAACGATCTTTATGGACTGATTCGTGAACGTAATTTGTTGTATAGATATTTTTCGGCTTCTCTTGTATAAACTTAATATAAACAATTTTTTTCCGACTTTACGTTTACTTGAATGTATGCATTCACCAGTTTTTCTCAATGGGGAGAGATGAATTTCATAAATAGCATTTTCCCGGTCACAAAAGAAAAGTTTGAAAGGAAATATTAGTTATTTCCTACACTTTCTAGGCTTAAGCAAATCGAAAATAACAGTTGCTACCCAAGGGAAAAATCGTGTTACACAGTGTAATTATTTACTGAATATATACTTTAATGCAATCGATTTGTTTTCATTAAATGTATTGTGCTGGTGCATTCTGTGAAATTGGTTTTCAGCCGAGAGAAGGATGTTACTAGAGCTCGCCAAGTTTCACACCTGAATTCCCAGCAGGAATCCCAATGAGCGCAAAGAGAGTATGCGGGAAAACTCCCAGCATGCAGTTATGGCTGTGAAGATAAAAAAAACAACAAAAAAATCAAATGACGACTTTAATATTTTTACGTTTTCGGTAGCATTGGGACAGAGAACGGCTTATCAGCGAAACGAGATTGTGTTTTATGATTAAAAATACTATTACTGATAATAATAGATCAAAACTCGTAAAAATTCCAAGTTAAATTAATCAAAGATTTACAACTCATTATTTTCTACATATACACTTCTCTCACCTTTTCATTTATACCACATTTCTCTGTCAATATTCGTTGACAATCCAGGTGTTTTTTATATCTAAATCTTGGATAAAAATGGATTAGTTTCATAAGGAAAAAGCGAATAAGTAATTAAAAAAAAAAACATCTGCATCTTACTTTGAATTTCATTTTTTCTATCATTAAATAAATACTTTTTACTCTAAAACACTTCTTAAATGTTTCCCGTATCACTAACTTTTCAGTTTTAGCAAATTTTCCCGCGAGATCCATCCACTAATCCGTTCTCTCTCTATCTTTCTTTCGACACAATAAACTCATTCGCTCTATGCATAGTGGTTTTCTAAGCATACCTTAGATGTGTCACAATGGCGAAAATAAGGGGCACCCAGTACGGATCGAACTCATTATTCAGCCATAATTGTTCTAGCGAGACAAGCTTGCTAAACATTACACCGTCTCGAGGTGCCCTCATTCGCTCTCTCTCTCTCTCTCTCTCTCTCTCTCTCTCTCTCTCTCTCTCTCTATATATATATATATATATATATATATATATATATATATATATATATATATATTTTCCTTTTAATGTTTTTACATTCTTTTTTCTCGCATTTAAAAAACCTATAAGTCATATTTCACACAGTTATATTCTCGTTTTGTTTGGTTCTTTTTATACATAGCTTCCCTCCCAATAATAGTATGTAACTTTATCGGGCAGAAATTTTAACATATGCCAACTGGGATGTCAGATAGATATTACACGTTTGGTGTCAGATAGATATTACACTTTTGATCCTTTGTGAAATTCTCAATACCAGAAATTTACATAATATTTTTCATCTAATACACACTCAAGGTGGAGTGTTACGGAATGAGGTTGGTGTATAAGAATTACAGATTATATGTAGTATAGATAATGGTTGACCTTACATAAAGGGATCGTAATTATTGGTGATGAATTTTCTAGGGTGTCAATTACAAAGCTTTTGTTGAAAACGCTGTTGAAGTAGATCTACCTTCTTACCAATGAAAAACAATAGCAATGAGAAAGTTTCGACCCTATGCATCTTAGCTATCAGGGTTTTGAACTAAAAAAATGTTCTTCTAAACATTTACCATGGAAGTAACGCTAGAAAACCAAAAGGCTAGCGATGTTTCGTCTAGGGGATAAAGATAGAAGGGTTGAAACTAACTCATCTCCGAAAGTTGCACTCTAAATTGCGTAATGACATTTGAACTCTGATAAGGCTGTAAAATGAGGGTATGGAAGTAATACAACACAGTTGATTATGGAAGTAATACAACGATTCATTAAGATCTAATTAAATCGAGACTAATTATTAAAGACAAAAAAAAAACATTTCTTTACAAACGAATTTCGCCTCTTGATAAATTATTTTAAGATAAATCTTTTTACGGAATAGTTTTCCTTATATTGTCTTCAAAATATATTTTATTTATATCTGCCACTTTTGTAAAGATAGAAAATGTCAACAGGAAGCAGAAACATTCTTGAGAGGTAGAAAGGAACAGATTCTTTCCCAGCCTCGTTAGCGAAAATTCATTGAAGAAAAGCATAATGATAATAATAACAATAATAACGAAATATAATAACGATAATAATAATAATAATAATAATAATAATAATAATAATAATAATAATAATAAGAAGAAGAAGAAGAAGAAGAAGAAGAAGAAGATGAATGAGATATATCAACTATGAAATGGGTAGTGTAATGTATTATATTAAACCTATTGGTAAAATGAAAAATATATTATTTAAAAAAACGGTCATATAGCAAAAGTTAAAGTAGAATGTGTAAAAATAATAATAAACATTTCTAATATATATATATATATATATATATATATATATATATATATATATATATATATATATATATTCATCCATAGACTAACTATTTCACTGTATCACAGCACATCAGTGTTACTAGACGTACGGTTGCCTCTAGCTAGGTTCAAAACCCGGTTGAATTGGTGTCAGTCGGAGATTTTACCCCTAAGCCTTTCGCGGACGGCAGGGAAGAAGGTGAATTTAAGCGTATTTATTTTTAGATAAATACACAATGATTGAGAGGACTAGATTCGATATACTAAAGAGTATTGCATTATTAGCCGTAATACTCAATGTTTACAAACTCACATTGCCTCCCTAGAGAGCTCAACCAAAATAAATGTTTCAGGAGCATATATATTGTCATTCACAGACTGACTGTTTCGATGTATCATAGCTCATCAATGTGGTAGACGTCCGGTTACCTCTAGCTTCGATCGAAATATTTAGTATAGAAGATACACATATTAGACATAGAATAGACTGCCATAAGAGTAGCTTTATTTGCCACCGTAAGTTACAACAAAAGTAAAAGATTGATTTAACAACTTGAATCCTGTACTTAAACAGCCTCTTCAGATCGGCATTCTCATATGGGCCTGCAGCATGTCGTCCAACTTATTCAGAAATGCGTAAAGTATCTGCATTATCAAAACTTTTTCTAAGACCAATGGTTAAAACGACTTCAATTTCCAGATATTAAAGAAGAACATTCTTCATCAGATCTCATATACTGATTCTACAGAATCACAAAGAACGTTTCTTGCATTGGAAAGACGCTACTTTATCATAATCCATTGACCGGTGCTGCGGAATCAGAAAGAATGAGCTTTACAAAATAAGTGAATGCACAGATTCTGATGACTTCCAACTGTAGCAACAAAGAAAATGGACAGCACAAAAGAAAGAGGAAAATCTCATAATCAAGCTGTTGTCCTTACACAATACTTTAAACCGAATATTAGGATAGAAAATGTTGTGGATTCCGGGATGAAATCCGGTCTCAAATGAATGATAAACGCCGGAATGAAATATAGCAAATAAATGTATTGTCGAAATAATACAATCGGTAATACGGTTAGTAGATCCATAAATGCGGTTAGTAGCAATAATATATATATATATATATGGAAAATTTAGTATCGAAGTATGACTTCCTTCTCCGTCAACGTTCTCGCAACTGTGACTCCTACAAAGCGGTTACCTCACACTCTCACTCGTCTCACTTCTGTATATTCACCGGCAGCAGTACAAGTACAGACTGGGCGAGTCTACTTGTATAAAAAGTGGTGGATCCCATAACACCCCACTCCTTAGATCCCTTTTGGGAGGAGTTAGTATTTTTTTCATAAAATGCTTTTTTGCAGTCCTCTTTCTAATTCCAATTATTCTCACTTTTTAGTAACTCATTTAGTGGGGCCCTCAGTTTATGCATATTATCAATAAATTCGCCATAACAGTTAGCTAGGCCCAAGAAACTTTGTAGTTCTACAACATTTTTTTGGTTCAGGCATAATTTTAATTGCCGATGCCCTCTCTGAGTCCGGTTTCCTGCCATTTTCCTTTATTATCTGACCCAAGTATTTAATTTCATTTAAGAAAAAAAATAACACTTTTCTCCTTTTACTTTGAACCCAAACTCCTGAAGTCTTCTGAATACATTCTTTATGTGTGATGTGTGCTCTTCAACATTGTCGCTCTTAATTAGAATATCATCCAGATCAGTGGTTGCGAAATTCTGGCCCGTGCGCATTGTGTCCATCGTCTGCTGAAAAATTGCAGGTGCAACTTTTACTCCGAATGGTAGTCTGTTGAATTTGTACCACCCTTTGTGCGTATTAATGCAAAGGATTTTCGTACTCTTTTCTTGTACTGGGATTTGTAGTTAAGCCTCACTTACATCTATTTTTGAAAATATCTTACCGCCGTTGATCTTTGTAAATATTGCCTCTGGGCTCGGTAGTGGGTAATAATAGTCTTTTATAGCTTTGTTAAGCCCCGTCGAAAAATCTGCGCATACGCGGATTTCTCCTGATTTCTTTTTGACATAAACTACCGGTGCTGCCCATTCACTAAACTCTATTTTTGAAAGAATCCCAGTTTGTTTAAGTCTCTCCAATTCTTTGTCGATTTTTTCTATAGTAGCAAACGGTACGTTTCGCTTCTTTTTTTTAAAAAAAAAACTAGTTGGACGTTTTTTTTTTAATTCAATTCTGGCCTGAAATTTGTTGCATTGTTTTAAACCTCTCGAAAATACCTCAGAAAATTGGTTATATAATTATTTATTTAACTTTATAGCATATGATGTTTCAACCTCTAACTTTTTGCAAAGAGATCTGATAGGTAAGTCCCAAACGTTGAAATTTTGCATCCAGTCGATACCTACTAGATTTTCAGTATCTTTCATGACGTATATCTTAATTTTTTTTTTGCTTGTTTTCCCGTGAAATTTAACATACACGATTATTTCTCCTTCGAATTTTATTCACTTGCCTGTAACCGACTTGGCAATTTTTTGTGTATGTAACATGATTGGTCTGTTAATCTTTCCATGTCTGTAGGTTGATTATCGTGAGTCCGAATCCAGTTGAAAAATTTTTCTTTTTATTTAAAATTCCAAGTTCCACATATTTCCTTATGTTGCTGTTGTCTTCGTTATGCATCCTAGTAGCTCTTATTCTACTAGTACCTTTTCTGTTCCTACATTGGGATGTCTTGTGGCCCATTTTTCCACACTCGACAGTTTTTATATTTAAAACGTCAATCCTTGTTCCAATGTAGTCCTCAACATCGATAACATGCTGATAGGTGTGGGAGCTTATATTTGCTTTGATTTTCGTCATAATTTGCACCCTATGTTGTACTTTTTCTCTTATCTTTGATTTATTTTTCTTTCCGGCGCGGGTGAAGAACGTAGACGTTTGTTTAACTTACGTATATGAGACACATTTGACCTCTCAATGTCCTTCGAGTCTTTCTTTATGCTTAGGCATTTCTGGCAATCTTCCGATAATTGTTGTAGTGTCACTCAAGGTTCATTTTGCAATTTTTAAAGCATTATTTTGCACATTTCACTATCTTTTGTTGAAATTAAGCCTTGAACAAAGATGAGACACTTGAAAGTGTCTGGTGTTAATTCCACTAATTTGAAGTACTCGCAATGTTTATTTACGATTGCGGCAAACGTGGAATAATCCAACATTATTGCCCTTTACCAGCTTAAGGCATTTCCACCACTTGTGGAAGAGTGATGTTTTTGGACTAAAGAGTTCTTTACGACATGACACTGCTTCGTTAAATGTTAATTCTTTCTTCTTTTTTGGCAAGATATAATCGAGGAACTTTCTATATTCTTCAGTTCCTAATTTTCTAAGCAATAGACGTAGCTTCTTTGCGTCTATCCAGTTTTGACACTCGATGCTAAAGATGCCTTCATGTCTTCTGAAGTAATCTCCGAAATTTTTATCCTCAACTAGAGAATATTTAAAAATCTCTATGGTATTCTACAATGCGTCTTGCGAAAAGGGTGCCTCTTTTTCAATATCTAGTTACTTGTTACCCGCTACTTTCTATATTAGTTCCTGGGGCTCTATTTGTCTTTCTTGATTTTGCTTCTACGTTTGTAGTAATTGCTTTTGCCATTTTTCTACCATTCTTTCTTGTAGCTGTAATTGTTGATGATTTTGTATTTTATCAGTTCTACCAAAATATTTTTAAAATCTTCCATGGTAACTCAATTTTACGTATTTTTAATCCTCGTAACTCTTTGTGGTCAATTTCTTGTGGACGACGAGGGAAACATTTTTTGTTGTTTGTTCTTCCTGTGTGTGTTCAAATCGTTCCTCGTCAATTTGTTGTTGACGATGGGAGGATTTTTCTATTTCTTCTCGTTTGATTTCGAATCGCTCGTCTCCAATTTGTTGTGGACGACGAGGGAAAATTTTTTGTTGTTTGTTCTTCCCGTGTGAGTTCGAATCGCACTTCGCCAATTTGTTTTGGACGAGGAGGGAAATTTTCTTTTTGTTGTTGTTTGTCCTTCCCGTTTGAGTTCGAATCGCTCGTCTCCAATTTCTTGTGTCCGACGAGGGAAAATTTTTGTTGTTTGTTCTTCCCGTATGAGTTAGAATCGCTCGTCGCTAATTTGTTGTGGATTCCGGGATGAAATACGGTCTCAAATGAATGACAAACGCAGGAATGAAATATAGAAAATAAATGTATTGAAGTAATAATACAATTGGTAATACGGTTAGTAGAACCAGAAATGCGGTTAGTAGCAATAATAATATATATATACAGTCTGGAAATTTCAGTATCGAAGTATGACTTCCTTCTGAGTCTACGTGCTCGCAACTGTGACTCTTACCAAGCGATTACCTCACACTCTCACTCTCTCACTGTCTCACTGTTGCACAACCGGGTATTCACCGGCGAGTCTACTTGTATAAAAAGGGGCGGACCCCTTAACATAAACCCAATAGTATCATAATAGTCAACTTGACAAACATATTTTGCTGGAAAATTGTCTGAATATGAATATTTTATGGGATTCGACTGTCAGTAATGCTAACTTTTCGGTCAACGAATGTCTATTCTTTCCTCATATGGTAAACGATTATTTCAGTGTTACCGTGACCATAATAGGAATCTTCGTAAACTAATCGGTAATTAGCAATCACAGTTCAGTAAGAGTTAAAATCTAGTTTCATCCTTTATCTATTTTTATTTCATGCTTATTGCTTAACTATCATATATTAAAAAGTAACTTAAAAGCTGACCTATCGGGCGACATTGAAGCTAGATCGTGCGGTGGGCTCTTGATTGCGACTTCATTGCGAGAAGCAAAAATTAAACACAGAATAACTCGTTGCATTTAACCATTTGATTAATATTTAAGCTTACTTTTAATAATCCAACGATATTTCTTCTGTGGCCACTTAATTTAAAGTCATTTTGATGTACGTAGGTCCTTAACTTCTGGAAAAACATTATTTTTATTTCATGGATGACTTTCGATGGATTTCGAAATTGATTTCGACTATTCTCAAATTTGTATACAATTTATAAAATTTGTTATCATACGAAATTTTCGCCGTAAAATATCGCCAAATCTATCACAGTAATGAAAACTAGGTAATCGAAAATTCCAGGTTGCGCTTTTAGATTCGTCGTGAACAGTTTTTATTTTGTTCACGGAATCGGCCTGATTATGGCATAATATATTTGGATATGGCCTGTAGTATTACTATAGAAAAAATCTTTCACCGTCAAACACTAACATTCGCATTTATTATGTAGATGTGTTGCGATAGAAAGCATAATAATAGAAATAGCTCAAATTTTCTATTATATAAACGTTAACTAATATATATATATATATATATATATATATATATATATATATATATATATATATATATATATGTAAGAAAATATATGGATATGGATCCGACAGTATGAAGAAAAATATACGGAAAAAACAAACAAAAACCCTTATATACAATCATGCTGTTTTAATGTTAATATGTCAACGTCGGACGTTTCGGTCTAATAAAACATCTTCAGGACATATCCATACAATATAATTAACATTATCTTTGTCATGTTGAATTGATAATGTTAATTATATTTTATGAATGTGTCCTGAAGATGGTTTATTAGAACGAAACGTCCGACGTTTATATATTAACATTAAAACAGCATAATTGCATATAAGGATTTTTGTTTGTTTTTCCGTATATTTTTTTTCATATATATATATATATATATATATATATATATATATATATATATATATATTCGGTTAGCACCGTCTATTTTTCTTTGTTGTGTCTTGTTCCTTCAGAACTCGCTTGATACTGGCTTTTCATGATATTCAACTGCTAGCCCTAACCATCATTTTTTTTCTTTTTAACATCACAATTCGGTACGATTCTGCTATTCTCACTAGGTATGTTATTAGTTGATTTCCGTTGACCCCAATTACTTCAGTATATCCGCTGGGTGTTAAATTATTCAAGATTTATTAATAGATTGTCCAAGCAATCACATTTTTAAACAACAATTTCCTCACTGATCACATCGTCTGTTAATGGTATTCTCCGCATTCTTATTTCGTGTCAATTTTTCATTGAAACCCAGGCATAGATATGACATAGCAGTTCAGCTAATAATAATTGCAATAATTTATTGTAAATTTCAGAGAGAATCGTCGAAAATGTCTAGATCCAGTAGTGTTATTCTATTGACATTTTTAAAATAATTATTGCCCTAATTGTCTAAGTAGAACTTGATGAATTGAGAGAATTACGTATTATCACCTAAGGCATTTACATAAGCAATTCTTCATGATAGGTAGAGAGAAATATAAGATTTGGTTCACTAGTCTGCCATCATCTTTGAAAATATCTAGTTGATATTGTTTTTTTTTTTTAATATAAGTATAGTAAGGCAACATTGCTTATTTAGAAGCAGAGTAGATTCGTAATTTTCAGTAAAGAAAAAAATCGAAAATAGATATTAAAGACAAAAGGAAAACATTTTTTACCAGTGTATTTCGTCCCTTGAGGAATTTTTCACGATAATTCCTTCAGGGAGGAAACGCTTTCGTAATTGTTTTCCTTTTTTTGTCTTCACAATTATATTTTATTTATATCTGCATTTGTACACACACGGACACACACACACACACACATATATATATACATACATATATATATATATATATATATATATATATATATATATATATATATATATATATATATATATGCAAACATATATAAGTAAGCATTCATAAAGCACACACACAGAAACAGGCATATGCACAGAAACACAAACACACACACACACACACACACACATATATATATATATATATTGTAAATATTGTTTCATTATGTAATTCAACATTTTCAAATAAAATGCTATTAATCAATTGTTGTTGGTAAGATGTTGAATATATACTTATATAATAAAACACTCGATATTCAGGTTAAATGATCTATATTTATTAAAATATACGTACAATAAGTGTAATTTCATTATACAATTCGACTGTTGATCTTTCTATTGTAAATAAACGCATTCGTATCTATAAAATTTAAACATCAAATGTAAAAGAAATACTGGTCGCAATCCGACAGTATGATAAGAAATAAATAGGATTTTTTTAATCTAATAAGATCACTTTTATTAAAGCTTCGTTCAAGTTTGAGAAAAATAGAAAAAAAAACAGAAATTCTGGTTTATTCAATTTTGTGTGATTTGATTTTCAATGGTTTATTAGAATTTTTACAAACTTACATGCATACAGAATTATCTAAGATTATAATTCGCCTGGCATATGACCTTATGAACTTATGATTGATCCAGGTTCTAATGCTATGGATGGAACGGCTTGGTGAAAGAAGACGTTGTTCTTGGCGTTGGTTCTGGTGAGTTATGCATGCTTCGATGTGTATCACCACCGAAATTAGGAGTAAACACGGTATATTGATTCTACTTAGTCTGTGGAGTTAATTGACCAGATATAACTGGTAATGTGATCACTGAAATTGTCTGAGAGCTATGATTATGTTCTCCTGCATGTGTGTTCACGGTGCATAGTCATATTGCCAGACAACGGGTCTTCACGCAGTCGCTCTTTTGACTCACGGTCAAATTAACACATACTGCACTTGATGTAGGCATCCGCGTTGAGTCTGAGACACCGTGTGATAATGAATGAAAGCGTAACATCACTATCACAAGTGAGCATTCCAAACACCTTCGTAATCAGCGTTAGACTCACTCAACTCTTTCCGAATCCACCGCAATATCACAATGCAATGTTCGCATTAGAGCTTTCGTACTGAATGCCAATCAGTGCAGCATGTCGGAGGGAATTCTGTCATGGCGCTCTTTTTCTTACAGAGGTTGGCCAACTGAAACTACATTACTCTCCATTCGACAAAATGAAAAACAAACAACGCCGATGAGCCAAATTAAAAATGTAAAATGGCGACAATTTACCCATCGGATCCTGCTCGAGTACGCGAGCGCGCGCACACACACACACACACAAGCTAGTTTTATCAATTACAGAACATCATGAGGTAGGTTTGTTTCTCCTTCACATGTCCTTGTACCTATGAGTGTTTTATTGTTCAACTCCATGTTTCGCAGTAATTTCACCTGTTTTTTGCATATCGCACCATGTATATATATATATATATATATATATATATATATATATATATATATATATATATATATATATCATATTAGACTTACTGTTATTTTTTCAGATATAAAAATATTGACCGTGGATGTTATCAAATGAGATGGAATATATTTCCAAACGATTAAGCCAGAAAAAGGCAAATTTACAATTTATGAAAAAGTAATCGGAAAACGAAACATAACAACTAAATAGAGAAAAAGAAAAAAATAATTTTTCGAATATGAAAAAAATAAACAAAACTTGTTAAAAAAAGAAAAAGTAATAAATAAGGAAAATATTGCGCAAGAATAAATTATGTGTAGGGACTGCTGTTAGGAATTGGAAAAGAAAGAATAATGAATATTAAGGAAATTGGGTGAATACTTGAAAGCATAAAAGCAATAACTTTAATTAAGAATACACAGGGAAATGTGTCAATTAGACGAAGATATCTACGAAAACTGATTTCTAATCATAATATACAAGGATAAATGTCGAAGTATAATATAAGAATCTTATATTAGGTTGGTACAAAAATAATGACGTAATATTGTCGTTTTTTGACGTTAAAAATACGTCAACAAACGACATTATTACGTAATTATTTTTGCACCAACCTAATAGCTGGGGTTATGATTTGGAGCCTTCATAGAATTGACCAGTAAAAAGCGTTATTTCAATATTTAATATTTCTGATATTCTCCTTCATATCTAACTATTGCGAATTTCTCCCCCAAAGTATCCCAAGATATTAATATAATGATGTAACCCCGATTTTCACCAGATATTGATCAAAAAACAACTTGCGCTTCCTAATGAAAAAAGATGGAGAAGAAAGTTAAAACCAATATTTAAGCAAGTAGTACCAGCTAGCATTAAACTCTTTTTGCATTAACATAAAACTGAATAAGGAAAAATTCAGTTGTCAAAATCAGTGGCTGAAAGAAGCTTAAGTAATGACAAAGCTGTATGGAAGAAATAAAACAGTATATACCAAATTTCTATTAAATACTTTTCTATGTTTTTTGCATTAATTCTCAATTAAAAAGTAAGACGCGTGCAATTTTTCTAATCGTTAAATCTAACATCCGTACAATATAAATTAAGTTCAACATTTTTTGATAGTTATTACACCCAGTAAATTATACGATATATTGCGCATATAAACGTCATGAATGTTTTACAAATATTGGTTGATTTATAGTAATTTTATTGTGGAAATATAATATTTACTTTTATAATAAATTATCATGTAAAAATTGCTACATAAAATTCAGCAATATTTTTTATTAACAGGAATTTACTTTAAAAAGAAATAAAACAGTTCTAAAGTGATCAGGATTTTCACAATTCCTGTTTGGCAGTGACGTTTTGACTATCTTCCCAAAGATGAAAATGAGAGGGGAAGCAAGAGAGATGTGTTTCTATTTACATGGAACATTTAT